>JAPWDM010000004.1:32082386-32682386 GCA_035578155.1 Brachynemurus nebulosus
TTTAATTCATCTTTTTGTTATTTACCTATCTTTAGTATATGTATTACAATATATTGTTGGCAATAATTTTTGTATACATGTTTTTACAGGTACAATGCAACCAATATAAGGTCGCGAGTCAGATGCGCAAATGAAAGAGTACGACAACAAGAATTAAACTATAATATACATGCATAAGAGTGTGATAAAAGTTGTATTAGCACCACATTAAATTTTACCATGCTAGCACATATTTTTTATTTTGGTCGTCGATCGCGCACGGATTATAGGGGAGCATAGTAATTTTTCTGAAATTTTCTCTACAAAAATTATAGGATTTTTCTCTCCGTGTAGAGTATAATATTAGTATTAAAAATTTACAATATTAAGGTCCACCTCTCAAAACACAAGAAATATTTTTATTTAAAATTTGGACAAAAATATAGGTAAGATAATAATCAAGTTATTTAGAACGTTTCATCAAAATGGCCACAGCTTAGCAGTAGAGCCACGGAGTGCGGATAGTGGGGTACCCAGATCAAATCCCTGTACAAGTGATTATTCAATTTTTTTTTTTTTTTTAATAACAATTAATATATTATGTAATTATGTTAACAAAATTAAGCTAAGAAATATTATTTGTCGCAAAATTAATTAATTAATATAATTTTTCTTTAAATCTTTTCTTTTTCGATATTTTTCTTTGTGTCCTTTCTTTGGTTTAAAAAGGATAAAAGATTAAAAATTCATCTCTATGATGTCATGAAGTTATATTTGCTAATTTTTAGATTTTGAATCAATTTCCAGAGATTTGATGTTTATTATTACAGACTTTTTTCGATATCGCCGACCGCGCTTCAATTTCTCGCCCGCCATTATCATGGCACGCCGTTTGTGGGAATTAGGAATTGAAGCAGAACTACACCCATTCATAAAATGTATAATTTTATTATTGAAAGACGAGTTTGATTGATTGAAAAAGTTTAGGGCAAAAATGGGAATACTGCTTTTTGTTAAAACATATCCCCCGTCGTTCCCGTAGCCGGCAGTATTGAGAAAAAGTAGGTACTGTATTAACTTCCCAGCGTAGGAAAGTTATTGTAACAAAGTACGAAAATTAAAATCAAAGTTTTATTCACTACAGAGTAATTTTACATTATTTTTAAAAAGATGTACTTGATGATTTATTTTTTCCTGCACAATATATCATGAATTCGAATATCAATCGAAGCGTATTAATGTCAGTATACCTGACTTGTTTGTTTGTAGCTTTTGCAATCGTTGTGCTCATTTTTGATAGATTTTAAAACTGTAGTCGAAAGTCAATCAAAATCAAATTTAATAGCAAATAGTAAGGCAGGAAACAGAGAATGTCTAACCATTCTTGGATCTTTTCTTGTTCGTATGCTTCCCACAGTTTTAATAGGATTGTCGTGTAGAAGATAAATTTGATGTACAATTAAAAAGTGGCTCTTACCGGATTGATATAGTGAAGATCACGTATCTTGACACTGCCTAGAACCAGAGCTAGAACGCAAAGGGCATAGCCGGGTAAGATAGGGAAAACGGCCCTTGACGCAAAATTGATTGTTTTTATAGGAAATAATACTTCTTAGCCCCAGATACGTTCCTGCCAAATTTCAACCCTCCGAGGCTAATAGTTTAGGAATACACAAACAGACAAAAATTTTCAAAAAAAATTTTTTTTGACGAAATTACTGAGCCGATTTATTTGAGTTTAATATATATTGTGTACCCACCTTAGGCGAAGTAATAAAAAAAAATTAACGGTATATCCCTTTATTATACAAATTTTTTTAAATTTTTAAATTTAAGAAAATTTTTTTTGGCATTTAGGCATTAGCGACACCCACCATTTTTTGTACAATAATTTGTCTCTTAGTACTCTATAACATATATTTTTATGGAAAAATTTTAGTTGGTAGAACATAGTAATATTTCAATACAAATGCATGCCATGTTCGGTACTACATATATTACTTATGTATAAAAAGGACCATAAAATAAAGCATCTGCCTTATTTCTAAAACACAGTAGAACTCTAAGCAGTGCAATAAAATGTTCTCTTGCCCCCTGAGTTGCAGTTCTTGGAGTTCCTGTGACGGTCTAAAAAAATATATATTTTGAGCTGTTATAAAACATATGTTTTAACTTGCTGAAAAATAATTTTCCAGGTTAATTTTACCATGAATCTGAATATTTGAATGAAATCAATAAAATTATCTCAGCATACTTACTAATTAAAATTATATCTAACTCAACAAAAATTATAAGTTTTAGAAACTTTATTCAAATAAAGATACTAATAATAACAATAATACGTCTTGAATGTTATATTGCTTTAATAATAGTAAACATTAACTTAATAAAATTGAACAAAAAACTTCAACAATGTATAGTAATAACAACAATCCGGCTAAAACCTGTTGTAGTTATTACATGTACATATAACTAACTTGAAGAAAGTAGTGTACTCGTACAATTGTACGCAATATGTAGCTCGTCCCTCTCACTTGATGTTTTTGTTGCACTTTTTAAGGAGGTGCAGAAAGTGGATTTTTTCTGTAATCAAATTACATACGTTCATAACTACGATAGACAAGCTTAGAGAAACGTCTAGCTTTATCTGCCGTCTGTCTTATTTTGTTAACACGATGACGGGTCATGGGGAATTATAACGAAATGACCAACTGGTATACTATTTTGACAGCTAATCAACTTTGTATGAAATTGTTGACATCGTAGGACGTGGTGTATGAGCTAACAAAGTTTCACTTGACATCTTACAAAGGAAAAAACTGTAACAAAAGAGAAATCAATGTCTATTTTGTTTTACTGATAAAAAAAGACAAACGGCAGATAGTGTTGGACTTTTGTAAATTTAAACTAGTTTATCGTAGTTATGAACGTATGTAATTATATTATTTTAGAAATAGGGTAGATATTTTACTTTATAGTCCTTTTTATACATAAGTAATATATGTAGTACCGAACATGGCATGCATTTGTATTGAAATATTACTATGTTCTACCAACTAAAATTTTTCCATAAAAATATATGTTATAGAGTACTAAGAGACAAATTATTGAACAAAAAATGGTGGGTGTCGCTAACGCGTAAGTGCCAAAAAAAAATTTACTTAAAATTAAAAATTTAAAAAAATTAGTATAATAAAGGAATGTAATGTTAATTTTTTTTTCATTACTTCGTCTAAGGTGGGTACACAACATATATTAAACTCAAATAAATCGGTTCAGTAATTTCGTCAAAAAAAATTTTTTTTGAAAATTTTTCTCTATTTGTGTATTCATAAACTATTAGCCTCGTAGGGTTGAAATTTGGCAGGAATAAATCTGGGGCTAAGAAGTATTATTTCCTATAAAAACAATCAATTTTGCGTCAAGGGCCGTTTTCCCTATCTTACCCGGCTATGCCCTTCAAACAGTATACATGATGATTATAAGAATAGTGGGAATGAATAGTAACAATATGTTTTGTTACTTATGTGCTTCTTTGAGATACATATATCTATCTCTGTCACTTACTGCCCGGATATGTGGCCCTAGCTATATAGATAGATACATATCTGTGATCTGAAAATTGATTCTATGGGAAGGAATTTTTGCGTTTGTAATTCGTTCAAAATATGTATGTTCAAGTGCATCCTGTACAAAATAAAGTAAGTACCTATCTAACTTATATATATTGTTAACGAAAACTTGAAATATAGTATATCAAGTACATAAAGTGACATTGCTTTATTTTATTCCAGGTATTCTTAAATAATGTGCTGCTAGGTAACTTTCCTTATATGTCATACATCATTGTATACACATAATATGCATGTATGTAGTATGTTCTCGTATATCTATCCGTATTATATATATATATATATATATATATATATATATACGTACAGTGAAAACTATTTTTAATGAAATGTTTTTTATTGAAAGATTCATTAAATAAAGTTCTATTAACTTATCAGACTCAAATTTTCTTTTTAGCGAATTTTCAGAATGAAAATTCAGCTATTACAGCAGCTCTTATGGTAAGACCTAAGCCCGGGACTATGACAGAAATTTGTTTTGGAGCCTCTAGAACTCGAAAATCTACTTCACTAAAATTTATATATATATAGATATATATATATATATATGTATTTATGTGTGTACGCGATAGCTGTCGAACGAAGCATTTAATTGTTACGAAATTTGGTAAAATCGTTAATTGTTTAAAACGCTTGGATAAGTTCGTTAGCCAGACACATCCGATGCCACAGACCGGATATTTTGGGCTTTAAAGTCTTTCTTTTGTGTTTTTGATCAGAATTTAAAACTTTTTCAAAAATTTTATTACATTATCAAAAATATCGTAAGAAGTTATATCAGAGAGCTTTTTATACTTTTCTTCTATATAACGTCGTTCTTAAGAAAAATCAAAAATAATCCCGTTTTAAAAGTCTCTTTTTATTTGTTATTTCACTCTACCTCGTTTGATTTTTCTATTTAATATATATTGTGTTTATAAATGTGTCTAAGGGTGTTTCGTCACTAGTTATTTCTATTACCTAAATATATGTCAGATTTCTTTAATTAAATATTATGAATAATGTCTTAATAAATTTATAAAGTTATATTATAAATGTTAATCAATTAAACTGTACTATTTATTTGATTAAATAAACTTTTGACATATTTTTTTTGTGGTGTTGAATGGCCCTTAGCTATTTGTAAACGAAGTACAAATTTTGATGTTAGTTTTTTGTTTTGTTTTTTTATAACAATCTGTCAAATGGAATCATTTTTAAATATATGCATATAATATGCATGCATGTATATAACCTAATTATAAATATTTTTGTTTTAACACATTATATTTATTATTTTGAAAATTTTCTTATTTAATTTTAAATAAGATGAACTAAATTAGAAAAAACTGATTGATGGTAAGGAAATTTTATAAAAAAAAGTATATATTTGACAAGATTTTGATGACATATAATTGGTATACTTTGGAATTAAAAACAAAGTGAATGGGTACAATATAGTGTTTTTAACAGGAAATAAAGTTTTTGGAGCAACTAAACAGTGCCGGAACAACTAAATTAGCCATGTAGCAGGAGCCAGCAGTTACGAGCCTCGCGCTTGTGTCCAAAAAAACAATACAAATTCATACAACATGAGTGATTTAACAAAAAAAAAAAAAAAAAAAAAAAAAAATAGAAAAGAAAACGAGTTTTGGCTCAACTTACATTTGAATGCTAAATCAAATCTACATAAGTGACATTTTTGACAGAATTGACTTTTTGCTAAAATAGTAAAGTATGAAAATATATGCAAACGGATTGTTTGGTGTAAAAAGCTGCACAAAAAAAGGACTTGTAAAAACACCAATAAAATTATGTATCATTTAATTAAAAATAAATTTTAATCTTTCTTAAAATATTTTACATTGTTACACATATAATTTAATTTCCATTAATAATTGTTAATGAATTTTAACCTCTTTACACACGACAGTTAGCTATTCAAACATTTTTACATTTGTGATTAAAGTGCCCTGTAAACGATCAAATTTGTTTGACAAATTTGTTTGTCAAACTTCACGTTTTCATCAAACAAGAGCTTAAACGATCAAACCAAAGCTCAAACAAATTTGACAAACTTGCCCGTAATTTGTCACCCTAGTGGTCCCCATAAAATAATTTTATTAGATAAAACTTGGCCAAACATAGAATAAATAATGAAAATTACGGAAAAAAGGTTGCTAGGACAGAGATTTGCAAAAATTTTGTCAAATTTGCTATTCATTTCGGGGCAATTTAATAGAGCTTGTTTGACAAACACAACAAACACCGCCGCACACCTTCAAACTTGTTGGTCAAACACGTCAAACAAGTTGATCAATCAAGATTTTCATCAAACACGTCAAACACGTAGATTGTTTGACAAACGCGTCAAACAAAGCTGCATACTATCAAATAATTTGACAAACACATAAAATTTGACAAACAATTTGATCGTTTACAGGGCACTTAAGTGTTAATTCGTTGTTGAAAACATTCATCACAAAAGATTGGAAATTTCTTCTTTTGTCAAGTAGATTGTTTGTTTACAATTTAATTGAAATACTCATAAAACAATCTAAAAAATAAAAAAATACATTAATTAATTATTAAATTTTTTGAAATATTTAACATTTTACCTGAATGGGGTTATAAGTTCCAAAATATGTTACAACCTTTCAAAATGTTGAACAATAATCCTATTTCAAATTTTAAATTTGTAATTCAATATCGACTAGATAAAATGTTTACAAATGAAAATGATTTCTACACACTAACTAAAAAAGTAATAGCCTATTTTCTGAACTAAGGAATAGACATTAAAGTGTCCATTAGAGATTAAATATTAATTGTGTAGACAACCCAACAGAGGGCAACAAGTTACAAACAACAAAGCAAATTCCTCAAAGCGGCAAATTTAAATAATAAATAAATAATTATAATGTTTTGTTTAGTCTATTTAAGAAAATAATTAGTCAGTTAAATAAGTGTTAATTTATAATTTATTGAAGTAATAATTTTGATTACTAAAATCTAAATCCTTTTAACAATGATTTATTATTAAATAATCAATATATAGATATATAATACAATTAGAAATAATGTTATAAAATTTTGTGAAAAGCACACAGCCAAGGTTACTTAACGGATTTCGACTAGTGAAGTGTCTATGAATAGAGCATCATATCAGGGGTGGCACAAGAGAGCCTGAATTTTCAAATTTGGTTTTATTATTAGTTGTTATCGTTAGTTACGGAGCCACAAATTTTAATTTTTTTCCAAAGCAATTACACGTAAAGTAAAATAAATTGGTTATTCATTTCTCTTATAGAAATGGATAAACGGATCTCAGGTAACAGTACTATTATTATTTAAATTAAAATAAGATGATTTTGTTAGTATAAGTGAGGGCAAAATTATCACCCAGGACCTTGGGACCCCAAAAAAACTTCTTCATACTAAACAGCTGGGCGGATCTCAAGAAGATGTTGCGAAAATTAGATATGCTACTGAAATATGAATATTACTTGCTTTTATAGTATTAATTATTTAAGTAACTGTTTTTGTACAGAATTTCAGAATAGCGAATTAAAAAGTGAAGTAAGGTTAAGATTGTTCTATAGAACCTTCTAATAGGGATCACATTAAATAGCTGAATGGTGCGGACAATTAAATCAATCTCCAAGTTACCCTTCAAACACTATTGGAATTCCAGAAAAAGATGAAAGTAGCATTAAAATTGTTATTCTCCAAGAAGGGTCTAAAACTGAAGAATATCTAAAACTATTATTACGGATATCAGAGCAAAGGTCTCAAACTAAAGGTACAAAATACAAAAATGTATTCCATTGCACGAAATTATATAAATCAAAATTAAAACAAAAATAAAACAAAACAGACACCTGAGTGAAGCCGCAGGACGGAAAGCAGAAAAAAATTATAAATTTTTCTGTTACTTAAGTAAAAATTCATTTAACTATTAAATTATTATTTTAAGCGACTTTCCATTTTGGAATTTAATTTATGACGGAGAATGTCATGGAATGATCCGAGTTCGGGACTATACGGCAGAAATTTGTTTAAAAACATATATATATATATATATATATATATATATATATATATATATATATATATATATATATATATATATATATATATGTATATACAGGGTGTAAAACAAATAACTCTCGTCCTTTTTTGTGGAGGGCGACACCTAGCAAACTGTAGACACTAAAACCGCAGGAATTTTTTCGAAATTAACAATCGCGTCACCCCTCAAACGGATAAGAGTCAGTTCCTTTACATACTGTATATAATATATGCACACATACATATATACATAGATATATATATATATATATATATATATATATATATATATATATATATATATGTAGGTGTGTATATATATTATATACAGGTGTAAAGGAAATAATTCTTATTTCCTATATAGAGGGGTGACGCGACTGTTAATTCCGAAAAAATTCCTGCGGTTTTAGTGTCTACAGGGTGCAAAGAGTCACCCACAAAAGGACGAGAGTTATTTGTTTATATATATATATATATATATATATATATATATATATATATATATATATATATATATATATATATATATATATTTGTGTGTGTGTCTGCGCGATAACTCTCGAATGAAGCATTCAATCTTTACGAAATTTTGTTAGAAGCTCAAAAGTCTCAAAAGCTGGGACGAGTTCGTTAGCTGATATGTCCGATTTTTAGAAGCCATTTTTCACCATTTTTAGTGATTTTTTGGTTAAACTTATTTAAATGCATATGTGCTATACTATATGTGATCCGCCAGGGTCCTGGGGACTCAAAAGTAAAAAATTAACTACTCAACCGATTTCGAAAATCTTATCACTGTTATAGAGTTAAACTATTTTAGATGGATACAAGTTGTTATATGAGATCCGTCAGTGTCCTATCTTTGAAAATTCGCTATGTTATGCAGGTGCTGCGACAGGGGTATTCTTTTTCTAAATTTAAAATTGGAGTGAGAAGGTTTATTTTGTATTTAAAAAATAGTTTCATAATTATAATATAAACTTGACTAGTAATTTTTTGGAGGTGACAAAATCTGGCAACATTGTGTGGTAAAATAAATAAAGTTAATAAAGTTGCCGCCCAATGTTGATAGGATAAATTGCTATCTACTCTAGACACACAGCTGGTAAGCATATTCAGTATTATATAAGTTACAATTTCTTTAATAAAAAAAAATGTAATACAAATTAGATGTAATATGTATTAATTTTTACAATGCTCTAGCGCCCCAACCACCTTGAAAGACACCAAAATAAAATAATTGTAAGATAGAAGCCATTTTAATATATAAGAATCAGTTTAATAGTGAACACGCACCTTTAACAATAATTATAAGGATCTCAACATTAATTTTTAAAGTTCTAAACAGAGATCTGAGTACCCGTTTAAAATTTACCGTATTCACCTTAAATTACATGTCCAGTGGTAGAGCTTTATATCTCAAGTTAAGATTTTGAACTTTACCAAGTATGTATTTTTAATTTACTTTTCGAACGGTATACGCGGTGCTTATGTTGGTACAATACCGGAAGATACTGGTATTTGCTGGACATATGTGTGCAACTCACAAGTAAAGGTCCCGAGGCCGGACCTATCGATTTTGATAAAACTTAAATATGTTGTAGAACACTAAAAACTAAGGGACACGTATTTTTTTTTATCTGCGGAAAAACGGTTTGAAGGGGTGAAATCGCCCTCCAAAAATTGGGGTAAAAATTTAATTTTTCAAATATCTCGAAAACAGTAAGAGATAGAGCAAAAGTTTAAATTGGCGATATTACTCTTTTTTAAAGAGCTATCTATTGATATGCAATTTGTTCAAATTACATCAACAGGGGTGGTTGGGGGTTAAAATTTGGGGGTTAATTTTGCAAAAAGGGGGTGAAAAATAAACAATATAAAAATTTTGTTTACAGATTTGAAATCTACGTCAAAAAATCTAATTGACCTATTTTTGCTCAATGCCCTAATATTAAGTCTAGGGGTAGTTAACTAGAGGGTGACTATGTCGAATAGTCGTACAATTTGGGTATTTCAAGAAGTTCTTCTTCATGGAAAATAGCTTAAGACAATTAGAATAACGTAGAAAAGAAATTCTCGAATTCAAAATTGAGTTTGAGCAACACTGGAGAGGGGGTGAGTCACCCTCTTAAATTACATACTAGTTTATATACACTAATTTTTGCTATTAACACACTGATAGTAGGTAAAATAATGTCACAATAAGTGGTTCTGAAGTTGGACTATCATATGTAAGGTCTTTATTAGGTTTGTTTTTTAATGAATATTATAGTTTTCCTTATCGAAAATTATCGATACCGAAAATTACATAACCTAACCTAAAATAACGAAACCTAATAAAAACCTTACATACGATAGTCTAACTTCAGAACCATCTATTGTGATATTATTACCCCCTGTCAGTGTGTTAATTGCAAAAATTAGTGTATGTAAACTCGTATGTAATTTAAGAGGGTGACTCACCCCCTCTCCAATGTTGCTCAAACTCAATTTTGAATTCGAGAATTTCTTTTCTACGTTATTCTAATTGTCTTAAGCTATTTTCCATGAAGAAGAATTCTTGAAATACCCAAATTGTACGACTATTCGACATAGTCACCCTCTAGTTAACTACCCCTAGACTTAATATTAGGGCATTGAGCAAAAATAGGTCAATTAGATTTTTTGACGTAGATTTCAAATCTGTAAACAAAATTTTTATATTGTTTATTTTTCACCCCCTTTTTGCAAAATTAACCCCCAAATTTTAACCCCCAACCACCCCTGTTGATGTAATTTGAACAAATTGCATATCAATAGATAGCTCTTTAAAAAAGAGTAATATCGCTAATTTAAACTTTTGCTCTATCTCTTACTGTTTTCGAGATATTTGAAAAATTAAATTTTTACCCTAATTTTTGGAGGGCGATTTCACCCCTTCAAACAGTTTTTCCGCAGATAAAAAAAAATACGTGTCCCTTAGTTTTTAGTGTTCTACAACATATTTAAGTTCCATCAAAATCGATAGGTCCGGCCTCGGGACCTTTACTTGTCAGTGTAATGAGTGCACTAGGTGGTTCTGGAGATTGGTTGTATGAAACCTCACGTGAAGCTATACCAGAAGCACTAGGTAAACTTCGTCTACGTTTCTGTATGGATGGTGGCGTTCCACAATGCAATCAATGGTTTTGTTTGTTCAGTGGTAGATGACGCTATGGGTTCTTACCTATGGATTAAAGGAAAAAATGGGGTTGTGTGAAATTGCAATGGTTAAAATAACTTTTCCGAAAATAATATAACTTTAAGGATTGGTTAAGGAATTCTTACTTATTTCAGTATTTCAAATAATTTTTTTATATCACATAAAAACATAAATCTTCTTCTCTTCGTAGTATTTCGAATATTACTACTTTAAAATATCCAAAATGGCTTCTTCATTTATTTTCATTCAATAAATTTTATTTCTCAAAAAATATCTTCAACATCATTCGCAGTTTTTCTTCCCAATATTAATTTCTTTTTCAGACGATAAGATTATTCAATAAAAACAAAATAATTTCCATCAAAAAATATAATCTTCGTTTATTTTTCACTTAAATATCTTCCATAATAACATGTGTTTTGTTAAATAGAAACGACGCCATATAACACAATTTCCTTACACAAATACAAATATTCACTTTTTCATTACAAAATATTTATTTCGCTTATTGTACTCTTTTACAAGTAAAATTTCATTTTTAACTTTTGATATGTTTAATTTTAATTATAATATATATATATATATATATATATATATATATATATATATATATATATATATATACATATATATATATATATATATATATATATATATATATATATATATATATATATATATAAACTTTTTTGAATTTATTTTCACAACTACATTTTTACGTGTTTATTTCTTCAGACTATAAGAGAGACTCTAACGAAGCGCTCGCTTCCTTAAAGCATCTAACTCACAAGTAAACGTCCCGAGGCCGGACCTATCGATTTTGATGAAACTTAGATATGTTGTAGATCACTAAAAAATAAGCGACACGTATTTTTCTTTATCGGCGGAAAAACGGTTTGAAGGGGTGAAATCGCCCTCCAAAAATTGGGGTAAAAATTTAATTTTTTAAATATCTCGAAAACGGTAAGAGATAGAGCAAAAGTTTAAATTGGCCATATTGCTCTTTTTAAAGAGCTATCTATTGGTATGCAATTTGTTCAAATTGTGTCAACAGGGGTGGCTGGGGGTTAAAATTTAGGGGTTAATTTTGCAAAAAGGGGGTGAAAATTAAACAATATAAAAATTTTGTTTACAGATTTGAAGTCTACGTCAAAAAATCTAAT
This sequence comes from Brachynemurus nebulosus, assembly GCA_035578155.1. Lineage (NCBI taxonomy): Eukaryota > Metazoa > Arthropoda > Insecta > Neuroptera > Myrmeleontidae > Brachynemurus > Brachynemurus nebulosus. The sequence continues at coordinate 32,094,392 of JAPWDM010000004.1, forward strand.
TGACCTGTTTTTGCTCAATGTCCTAATATTAAGTCTAGGGGTAGTTAACTAGGGGGTGACTGTGTCGAATAGTCGTACTACTTGGGTAGTTTAAGAAGATTTTCTTCATGGAAAATAGTTTAAGATATTTAGAATAACGTAGAAATGAAATTTTCGATTTCAAAATTCAGTTTGAGCAACATTGGAGAGGGGGTGAGTCACCCTCTGAAATTACATATTAGTTAACATACACTCATTTTTAATATTAACACACTGACAGTGGGTAATAATGTCACAATAAGTAGTTCTGAAGTTGGACTGTCGTATGTAAGGTTTTCATAAGATTTGTTTTTTAATGGATGTTATAGTTTCCGTTATCGAAAGTTATCGATACCGAAAATAACGATATTTTGAAAATGAATAGAAACCTAATAAAAACCTTACATACGATAGTCCAACTTCAGAACCACTTATTGTGACATTATTACCCACTGTCAGTGTGTTAATATTAAAAATGAGTGTATGTTAACTAATATGTAATTTAAGAGGGTGACTCACTCCCTCTCCAATGTTGCTCAAACTGAATTTTGAAATCGAAAATTTCATTTCTACGTTATTCTAAATGTCTTAAACTATTTTCCATGAAGAAAAACTTCTTAAAATACCCAAGTAGTACGTCCCCTAGACTTAATATTAGGACATTGAGCAAAAACAGGTCAATTAGATTTTTTGACGTAGATTTCAAATCTGTAAACAAAATTTTTATATTGTTTAATTTTCACCCCCTTTTTGCAAAATTAACCCCTAAATTTTAACCCCCAGCCACCCCTGTTCACACAATTTGAACAAATTGCATACCAATAGATAGCTCTTTAAAAAAGAGCAATATCGCCAATTTAAACTTTTGCTCTATCTCTTACCGTTTTCAAGATATTTAAAAAATTAAATTTTTACCCCAATTTTTGGAGGGCGTGTTTTACCCCTTCAAACCGTTTTTCCGCCGATAAAGAAAAATACGTGTCGCTTATTTTTTAGTGTTCTACGACATATCTAAGTTTCATCAAAATCGATAGGTCCGGCCTCGGGACGTTTACTTGTAAGAAGGATTCTATTTAATCATGATTGCGATTGGATGATTCAAATATGTTGTCATATTGAGCGTTAACTATTGGTTAATTGATAGCGTGGGTTACAGTTGCGCATGTACGTATCGAACATTCTAGTTGTATAGCTATTAACGTGGGTCTATTTTCAAGTGGGTTAATATAAAAATTTGTTTTCTTTTCAATTACGATTTAAAATCAAACGTATCCACAAAGCACATAAACCATCCCAGAGTAAGCATACTATATATCCAAATTTATATCAGAGAGTACCGTTTTCATTAAAGAGGGCGACTTCTGTTCAAAGTCTTTATTGATCATATGAAAATATCGTTACACTTTCTCAAAAATTTAAAATTCTGAAGCATACATTCATCGAATTTCTAGTTACACCTGTACAATTCCTTCAGTAAGTTCAAGTGATTTATGGCTATAAATAGAAAGCTCTTTAAAAAAAAAAGTGTGCCAGTTTAAAACTTGTCTCTATCTGCTCATAATTTTAACTCCTAAAAAAATAGGAATTCGTTGTTACCAAGTTTCATCAGAGTCGAAAAAAACCTGAGAATCGTTTCTTGTGTGATTATAATGAGTTTTCACTGTAGTTACATGCTTTGTACATAAAGGTAAGTGAGAATATTTAAATGTTCATGTGAATCTGTCTATGTTCACATTTTTGAGATGATTATCAGTTTTTTTTTTTTATTTGGTAAGGCAGCTAGTAGTGGATTTCACCAGGAAAATTAATTTACTTTATTTAGTGTTACGGCAGTAAAAATGTTGTTTTTTCCTGGTTTTCTGTTTGAAGATGGTTGAGATAGAAATTGTACATATTTGATGCTTCTTTTTTTCAAAAAGTGCACGTTTAAAAGAAGGGAATACTGGAAATTGGTAGGAAATTCGTCGTTAGTATGCCTGTAATTAGCCTAGTATCCTTATTTAGAAAAAGTAAAAAATATTTTGATATTTTTTGTTTTCTTTATTCAAAAAATCATTTTTAGACAAAAATTAGGAGTCTGAGGAGTCCTTTAAGTGAGACAGACAAATCTTTAAATTCTTTAATATTTTCATTGTCGATCACGCTATATCGCGTGATTCGGCTACTTTATTATATGGTGAATCACGCGATATCGCGTAACAAATATAAGAACCTATTTATTTAATATAAAATATTTGGCCATCTCATTCTATATTTGTAGCATAGCAATGAAAGTGTTAAATAATTGATCAGGAGAAATGAACAGTTATTTTTTAGTTTATTATATTATTATTGTAAGTGTTGTTCCAGAATAATCTCGGAAATAAGAAAAAATTTATATAAATTTTTAAGAGCAATTTTAAAGCCGTTAGGTATTTTATAATATCAGTTGACTCTCACTTTCATCGGTAAGACTGATTTGAGAACAATTATCGGAAATCGGAAATGAACAGGAAATTGTAATAAATTGAATTGTGTTGTTTGTTTATTTGATTCCTGTAGTTGTTGTGGTATCGTTCTGTGACAGTTTCACTTGATAGTTTTTAACCGTGTTTACGTTATACGAGTTTGTCTAGGATTGTTAGTATGGTCCATTTCAGTTAAATTTAACCATGCTTTATCACTTATGAATTTAAATAATTTCCGTTTTCTTGGCTTTATCTCTTTCGTTATTGCACTTACGTAAATTTTAAAACTGCAGTTTGTTTTTAGAAAAGAATAGAAGATTAATTTGTTTTGAATATACCTAAGAATTATTTAATTTTTTAACTTTGACTCATGATTAATTGTATCTGAAACGGGGTATATATGATTAACTTTAGCATGTTTTCTTATGTTTCCTATGAATCCTGGGTAACTGACGGTTCTGTGTCTATTTTCACAAAATTAAAATGTCTACTATACAGTCAGTAAGGGAGATTGGGTTCCCAGTAAAAAAAAATTTAGTATCCTATTACTTGATAATATTACTTAATTAAAAACTTTTTTTTAGTAAATTTGTAACGAAGGTTTGAAAGTCTCTGGTGGCTTCACATTTTAAAAGTGTAATAAAAAAAAATTTACCTTTTTAGAAACCGTAATTAATTTTATGACTTATTTTGGTAAAAATTCTTTTATCTTTTTAAATTTTTGGATATTTTTAAATTGTGTTAAAAAAAGTTTAAGTTCTATATGGATTTATATGTATGTAAATTAACTAAAAATTAATATCTTAATAATATTCTAAATGTGAAAGTTTGGATGTTTGGATCTGTAAATGTTTGGATGTTTGTTGCTCAATCACACTGAAATTGTAGTGCGATTTTAAACCATTTTTGAACAATTTAAGTACATAGCCATATTTTTAAAACTAGGGTGGGGCAGAATTTAATTAATATTATTTGATATTTTCTTAATTATATAGTTAATTAAATTCCCAAAAAATGATTACCTGAAACTGTATGTTTGAAGAAATTAGATAATGAGTTTTTGGGAATTTTCAATTATTTGTAGTAATTATTTACTGTCCTTTAACTGGATTAAAATTGAATTTTTCCGCTATATTCAAATTCTCAGGAAAATATTACTTGAAACTAGACATATGTTTGAAGAAATTATATAACGTTAAACGGGGCTATTTGAAAACGGTGGGGCTATTTAGAACAAAAAAAAAAAAGAAAAAGAGTTAAGGAGGGAGTTCAAATAAAAAAGCAACTTTTTTATTTATGATTATTTTGCTTTTTGAAATTTTTTTTTCAAATTAGCAAGGGTTTCAAATAGAAAATTTTGTTTTTGAAACATTGATTACTCTTCCCTGTGAGGGGAGGGGGCCCTTTTTCATAAGTTTTTAAGCATATACAAGGAACGCCATATCTCAAAAAGTAATGAATATTTTTTAAATATTTTTTCATTATTTTATTCCTAAACGACTTGTCCATAAAGCTGAGTATGGGTTTCAGGTAATTTTAAAATTAACTATAAAATTGTAATCCTAAACTTCTAAAAATTATAAAACCCCATTTTTATTTTTAAAAAAAATGTTTAAAAATAGTTACAATTGTTCAAATGGAAAAAGCATACTCCACTTTATGCGCAATATGTTTATGAATAAGATTTAAAAAAAATTAAGTCTCTATCTTTTCTAGAACTTGAGCTATGATTTTCCTTGTCGGGAAAAACACAACTTTTGGGAAACGGTAAAAAACAAAAATAATAACAAAAGAAGCGGTTTACTCACTTTTTATTAAAACGTCTTCAAAGGCATACAAATAAAAGAGCATTATCTTAGTGCATACTATAACTCATGTACACACCAAAAGTAAATATTACTGAACAAATCGCGAGGGGGAGCGACCGTTATCTGCAAAGGAGCAGCAGCTTGGCGGCTCACAAACAAATATTTTTCTACTTGAAAAGAAAATTTTTTGGCAATGTTTTATATATTACCGTGTTTGTAAAGAACCACAGAACAAAATAAAAACAAAAAACGAAATTCGAAAAAATTTTAGTTTATTAGCCGTTTCTGGCATGAACTCCCTCCTTAAGCTCTTATATCTGTTTGATTTCTGAACGATTCATAACGTTAATGCGTCTTTAATAGGGGATGTTCTTTAAGAATTTAAATCTTTTTTAAAACTCTTCTTTAAGAGTTTAAATTTTCTTTTTTTTGTTCCAAATAGCCCCACCGTTTTCAAATAGCCTCGTTTGACGGTACTTAATTTTTGGGGATTTGCAATTGTCTGTAATAATTACTTATGTCTGTGTGTATATAAAATTTTATCAAAATCGGTCCAGTCGTTTCAGTGTAATTGAGCAACAAACATCCAAACATCCAAACTTTCACATTTATAACATTATTAAGATATTAATTTTTAGTTAAGTTACATATGAATCCATATAGAACTTAAACTTTTTTTTTTTAACACAATTGAAAAGGATTGAAAAATTTAAAAGGGTATAAAAGAATTTTTACCAAACTAAGTCATAAAATTAATTACGGTCTCTAGAAAGGTGAATTTTTTTATTACCCTTTTAAAATGTGAAGCCATCAGAGACTTTCAATCCGTAAAAAAATCGAAATTTGACACATTTATTTTTTTAAACAACGCAACGCTTAGTAAAAGAACCAAGATACTGTTTTAGTATTAAAGATTTACTAAGTATCGGATAGAGGAATTGCTAGTGTGCAACGCAATTAATTTGAGAACAGTTTAGAAGCCGTTTAGGAATTATCAAATTAACACAAAAATAAATAAAACAGAATTCAGTAAGAATATTTTAACACTTTAACGATTATTGGCGTCATAAGACGCCAAGTGAAACCTTACTAACTCACACCACGTCTTACGACGTCAACAATTTCATATAAAGTGTATTAGCTGTCAAAATTGTGTATCAGTTGGACGTTTTGTCATTATAGGTTATGACCGTCATGGTATTAAAATTTAGCATTTTATAGAAAAAAATGGAATACAGAACGTTGTTAGGTCGATGATCCAAAAATTATAAAATGTGCACTGAGAAATTAGTTTTATCCTAATATATGTATGATAGTTTACTCTATGGTAGGGATGTTATGGATATCCGTAACCGTAACTGAAACTGCCGGAAATCCGGAATAAAAAAAATATCTGAAACCAAAACTGCATCCGAAATAAAAGTTACGGATAATTGCAAATAACTGCCGTTGTAAAGCAGAGTTTAAATTGAACAGTTTTGTAAATAATAAACAAATATGGAATTCCATAAAGTAACGCTCAAATCTATTAATAACATTGAAGAGTTTTTTTGACATGTGTTTGTTTTGATAGCTTTTCATTGATTCATGTCTGGTGTTCACTTTTTTTTGTATAATTTTCCTCTTTCTTCTAAGAAAGAAAGTTCACTAAAAACTGTGAATTTACGTGAAAGTTTCGTAACCTTATGCAAAAAAATTATTCTAAATTATTACATATCCTTAACCGAAGCAAATGTTTTTAGATATCTGTATGCATATCCGTATCCGACAGCTAATATTCGCAACATCCTAATCTATAGTTACAAAGTTACAATTGATCCCTTGCGCCTTACTGCAGCTGACATACCTCTTATCTCTTATATAATTAGGTTTTCTTATGAGTAGTCAGTGGCGTTGCCTACTAGGTTGATTAGAAACAAATAATTCAGAATTTAAAAAATTCATTTATGTAAGTCTAAGTATCTAGAAAGAACATACTTTAAACCAAGCATCCGTTAACAGGATAATATCCGGGCAAAAATGTACACCTCGCCTATAAGCGGCGATTCAACATTGTTTCATTTTTTTAATAAAACGCAAAACTTTCTAGTATTAAATTTTTCTTTTCAAAACCATTTTATTATTATTGGATGTAATTTGCTACACTTTTTATTTTTATTCAATTTTTATACAATAACTAGTGTCTTTTTTTACATTTAACAGTGTACAATTGATTGATTTGAATCATTCAATTGAATTTTATTTAAAATTCACAATAAAAAAAGAATTTATTTTATTTTACACCTGTTTAATTTCAATGCTAATTACAAAGAAAATTTAAAAAAAAAATTAATAATTTATTGCGATTAATTGTTACAAATAAAATTAGGATAATAAAAAATAAAAGTAACAAAAACGAAACAAGTGGAACCGCCGTGTTCCATTGACTCAATTTAGTAAAGTAACAATGCTTGTCTAGCAGAATAGAATATCAGTTACTCCAAATAGTTGTTCAGATACCGGAAACGCTAGTTAAATGAAACCCTTTCGCGGGTGTTTACTTTCTGTTAAATCAAGGAATAGTCAAAGAACAGTAATGGAAGAATAATAGCATTTTTTTTAGGTTTCGTACAACCTAAAGATGACTTACAAAATCACTCTTGTATCCGTCTGAATACCACTCTTGAAAACTATGCAACATAGGAATTTGAAATTTAACATAACGTTAAGTTTTGACAACACGCACATATATCACCAATTAATGATTATAAAAAACTAATTTTGGATCAAAATAAGGAATCAGTTTAATAATATATCAGGTGAGGTATCATCTGAAAGAGCTACCGCTAAGGCTTTTAGAAATATTTGCTTTTTATAATTTTTGGTCCAGTGGTAGTCTAAATGATATAGCTCAAAATTTGTCAGAAATGACCACTCCGCCATCTTCTACGTTTCTAAAGTTAAAATTTTTATTTTAATAGAGTTAGTAGCTATCACAGAATATTACAGAACGAACGCTAGTATCTCTATAGTACTGAAAACAGTGTAACGACAAAGGATAGAAAATATCCCACCAATATGTTATATATATGCACGCGGAGTTGTGTGTGTGTTAGTGAGATGGATGGTTGTGTGTATGGGTGTCTCGCATACTCATATACATAACATGCATGTGGCACGCATCATGCACGTATTCCACGTATACCGTGTCAACACGACGGAAACAATATGACAACAATTGAAACACACCCACTGGCAGCTACCACAGAGCACTAGAGACAACATATCTATCTCTATACTACTGGAACCAGTGTAACTAGTAAGAGATAGAAAATACGTGCACGGTGTTGACTTTGCATTGATACGGTACACTGTGTTTGTGAGAGTAATCGAAGATGGTGGTGGCCGTCACGTGACCGTGCTCGCATACATATGTGTGATACCACAACGCTCTGTGTGGGGATGTAACAATGCCAATACAACCAACATAACAATCAAATCCATTGTCTTGTGACTGACCTACACTCAGCGACTGCCACTGAGAGAGTAACTATTTACTAGCCTAATGTGCACAGAAGTGCACACTGCAGACTACACGGTAGAGATAGTTGCTGTATCTCTGTTCTCTAGGGTAGCTACTAAGTGAATGACAACATAGTTCTGGAAAATGCACATAAATGCCCATAAGTGATTGCAGAAAGGAGATAGTTGTATTCCTTCCACTCTTCTATGGTAGATATTGAGTCATAGATTACCGGGAAATTAAAGTTTTGTTAACAGCGTACTAGTTGTTAAGAAAAAAAATTTAAATAAGAAAAGGAAACACACTAATATAGACAACGTATTAATGTTTCAGTACAATGTGGTACAATTCATGCACTTTTCAGTTATAACAAGCAAATTTGGATAAGATTTAAGTATATATAAATAAAAAAAGTTTAATTTGATGTATTGGCTGCTCACTGTACGAACCCTAGTTGTATAAGTTTGGCTCACTCTTGACCGATTATTATTTAATAATCAACTGTTGTAATTTTATAGGACAATAAAATTTTATAATATTGTGAAGTATAGTTTGCAAAATGTTCGTCTTGGTTTTTCCGGTACTTGTAAACATTGGAAGCAAGGGAACACTTGGATAAAATACCACTTTTGATCAGGAATATTCGGTAATAAACATTCTGTAATTTTTTTATGGACGAAACTGAATATTTTTGTTCAATTCTATCTAAAATGCTTAGGGAATTTTTTCCTCAAATGCAGTTTGGTGATGTAATGTCATTCAAATCTCCGAAAAGTAAAGATACAAAAAAGCATCAGACTCAGTTAACACAGCTCTTATTAACAAATTTTCGAATCATAAATTCAGCTATTACAGCCACTGACAGATCTGTGGCTATAATAGAAACTTGTTTTGAGGTCCTTAGAAGCCGAAAATGACATTTACTCAAAATTTACTTAATTAGTCCGTAACACAGACTGACTGATAGACAACGCACAGCCTAAACCGTTGGGTTTAAAAGCATGAAATTTTGAACAGGAGTTCCCTATGTAACGTAGGTGAGCTCTCAAAAAGGATTTTTGAAAATTCAACCACTAAGTGGGTTAAGCAGAGGATAAAAATTTGTATGAAAATTCGTCATTTTTGAAGTTAGAGATATTGTATAAAAATATGTTACTACTTGTCTATTAGACGACGATCTCTAATAGCAGGACGAAGGGAAGAGGAGAATTGACACGAACTGTTATGCTAAAAAGAGACAGGCAGAATACATATGATACATATTATCCTAAAAAGAGACAGATCACAATGATGGCAACGAAGGCGTCAGAGATCATCGTCTCATAGACAAGTTGTACTATGGCTATTAAAATAAATCATATCTTATTTAATAAATCTTGAACACTGACTGACATCCTGAGTTGTTGCCGATGATAAATCCCATCGGGTGGCTATATGGCTAGTACCTACATATCTCTACAAATATGTATGAATATATGTATGTATTTATGTGTTCGTGCGATAACTCTCGAACGAAACATCCTATTTTTACGAAATTTGGTGAAAACGTTGAAAGTCCAAGAATCTTGGCTAAGTTCTTCAGCCAGACACGTCCGATGCCCGGAGCATGGTTTTTTCGGGATTTTTCGTGAAAAAAATAAGTTTTCTGCCAAAATTTCCCGAAGTTCGAAAGTTTTTGCGACATTTTTTAACACTTTACTGTCAATTAGTTTCCAAGAAAAATAATTTTTATAAACGGAAATTCGCTGTGTTATGCAGGATGCTGCGACACGGGTATTTATTTGCTTCAAAGCTTTGCTTCAGTTAAAATCTGTAAACAGTTAGTATTTTTAAATTTAGAGTTTGTACCTATTTCTGAATAGTTTGAACGTAATCATATAAATATGTAAAATTTTTGAATTTATGAAAATCATTAATTTTTTTCTTTGATGTTCGCACTTAAAATTTGATGTATGTATATAGAATATAGTATAATTGTATGCATATGTTTTTATGAACGGATTATCATTATTTTAAATCTTAATTTGTTTTAATTTAATGACATTTTCAAATTTGAAATTAATAAAAATGAAATAAGTACATGCATTTGAATACCTTTATATACTTACAGAGGTGATAAGAAATTAAATAGGTACTTAACTCACATGTAATGTTTTTTTGGCAATGTCTGATTGTATGTTTGTTCGCTTTGATAATTTTTGATTGATTTGTAGAAAGTCGTCTTTCTATTACTCTTTTGGTGTGTTATTTATTTTCTAATATGGTGTCTCCTCTACCAACATCATCGTAAATTATAATAGTTCTAATACACAGAGTTTGAAAAATTTTCAACACTAGAATGAGCTCTCCAATTTTTTTCTTAATAATATATTTAAATTGTTGTGGTTGATTTGGAACTTATGGCGCTCAGACAAGAGTCGGAGTTGATAATCATTAGATCAGTGTTTCCCAAACTTATCTCATCCAGGAACATTTTTTAAGTTTAACAGTTTGTATGGAACACTAGTTCAACTACAGCTGGCGAGCAAAAAGAAAAATTTGCTAATAAAAAAATTTTCTTACTATTTTTACTTAAGTAGTACGGATACTTTCCAAAGAACCGTTGACAAGCAAAAAACACTTAAAAATTAAACACATAGACGTATACTTCTCTCGCCAATTTTAATAATTTTTTCGCGGAACATTTCAATTTGTGATGAGCAAAATTAGTCTTGGTCTTGCATTTTTTGCAAGACCAAGACCAAGACTATGTATACCAAGAGCAAGACCAAGACCAAGACTATAAGTATGGCTGCAAGACCAATACCAAGACTCAAGTGAACAAGACCAAGACAATAGCAAGAAAAAAGCAAGACTCTTGAGTAGTAGGAATATAGCGGTTCTAGACCCACCATCCCACCATCCGACTTTTTGAGCGACCCCGGGAGGTGGTAGGTAACCTATGTGGGTTCTAGAAGCCTCCGGCGGTGGGTGGAGCAAAATTGTTTTCTAGCCCAGTGGAACTTGATCCAACCTAACAGAATGTAAAGAAATTTGGTGTAACTTAACAAATTTTTCTAACCTAAGAATTCAAAATTCCCCTAATAGATGGCGCAGCCACCTTCCTGTAAATTCGCTACGAGATGGCGCTCGTAGTCTAGATCCTGTGCGTAAGTTTGAAAAATTGGCGTCGAAAATCCTTTTTGATAGTTAAAAGATGGCGCTGCTAGTCTGAACCACCGCGAATTCTGTACCTAGATTCAAAATTCCATGAAAAGATGGCGTTGCTAGTAGGAACCACCGCGAATTCTGTACCTAGATTCAAAATTTTATCATATTTTTATCTAAAAACAGGTTTAAACTGTCAGCTGACGTCATTAACAGGAATGCTGATATTAATAGCGGAGCTTTCTACTTAAAGGGATAGGTCCTTAAGTGATAATTCCCAATTTTGATGAGACTTGATCGGTGTGTAGAACAAACAAAAGTACCATACACATATTTTTTTTATCTGCTATAAAAACCATTTAAGGTCACTCCGAAAAGAGTCACTCCCAAAGAATCACTCCCAAAAGAGTCACTCCCAAAGAGAAATAGTTATTTCTAACGGTATTATAGATAAAATATAGAATGAATATGTAAGATTTTATATTAAGATTTAAGCTTTTTAGTTTTAACGGTACGGCGTTTAGTAAAAACAGGTAAACTAATATTGATTTTGATGCAGTTTTCATGTTTGATATTAATATTTTGATTGGTCAAACCATTTTCACCCTATTTCAAATTTCACCCCCCAATTTTATCGTCAAGGCCTCTCTAATAGGTCCGACCCTGGATTTGAGTATGCCAATAGAAAGGTCTTTAAAAATAAAGGATTATACCAATTTAAATTTTTCTTCTAGTTGTTATAGTTTTCGAATAATTTGATAAAATTAAATTTTCACCCCAACTTCGAAGGTCGATTTCACCCCTTAAATGGTTTTTATAGCAGATAAAAAAAATATGTGTATGGTATTTTTGTTTGTTCTACACACCGATCAAGTCTCATCAAAATCGGGAATTATCACTTAAGGACCTATCCCTCTAAGTAGAAATCTCCGCTATTAATATCAGCATTCCTGTTAATGACGTCAGATGACAGTTTAAACCTGTTTTTAGATAAAAATATGATAAAATTTTGAATCTAGGTACAGAATTCGCGGTGGTTCCTACTAGCAACGCCATCTTTTCATGGAATTTTGAATCTAGGTACAGAATTCGCGGTAGTTCAGACTAGCAGCGCCATCTTTTAACTATCAAAAAGGATTTTCGACGCCAATTTTTCAAACTTACGCACAGGATCTAGACTACGAGCGCCATCTCGTAGCGAATTTACAGGAAGGTGGCTGCGCCATCTATTAGGGGAATTTTGAATTCTTAGGTTCGAAAAATTTGTTAAGTTACACCAAATTTCCTTACATTCTGTTAGGTTGGATCAAGTTCCACTGGGTTAGAAAAAAATTTTGCTCCACCCACCGCAGGAGGCTTCTAGAACCCACATAGGTTACCTACCACCTCCCGGGGTCGCTCAAAAAGTCGGATGGTGGGATGGTTTGTCTAGAACCGCTATATTCCTACTACTCTCTTGCTAAATTATTTAAATAGTTTAAAAGTATAATTAATACGGTAAAGAGAGAAAATTTATTCTGATTTTAGAAGACAAAAATTCGCTAATAAAAAAATGCAAGAAAGCGCAAAATTCTTTAGCAATACCAAGACCAATACCAAGACTGCATTTTGCAAGACCAAGACCAAGACTCAAACTGCTCTAGCAAGACCAAGACCAAGATTCTTAATGCAAGAACAAGACCAAGACTGTCAAGTCTTGGTCTTGGTCTTGCATTTGCTCATCACTAATTTCAATAATGCTTACGACACAGCATTTGGAAAACACTGCACTAAATCCCACACAATGTGTGTATATGGGTGTGTCCACACGGGTACTGTCGAACGATACATTCGATTTTTACGAAATTTGACGAAAAGGTTGGAAATTCCATGTCCTCGAATGAGTTCTTTAGTCAAACTCATGCAATGCCCGAAACCTCAAATAAATGAGTATGATCATATTATGCTCCATTTTTGTGAAGTAGCCGTTGTATATTTGGTTGGTAACAAACTCACGGATTTACTGTACTATAGGCCAAATGTTGCTAACGAGCAACCAATTCGGGGTCTTGATTCGTTTTTTTAAAATTAACATTTCAGGTGCAGTAACCACTCTTATTTCAACACATTCATCGGTCTCCACTAATTAATTGTGAACTTACGATGTGTATCTAACAAAATCGAGAATTGATATTTCGGAACTAACTTTTGAGACACTTTGTATTTTGGTTTTCATGATTATATATTATTAAATTTATGCATATTATTTATGTGTATTACAGACAATTGTGACTTTATGGTATATTGTTTTTTTTTCCAATTTAATAACTACTTACCTTTAATTTTTAATTTTGATTGATTGATTTGTATTTTCCTGTGTATGTGTACTGTGTGTACACACCTTTAGAATTTATATGCATGTATATTACCTGTGTAAATTGAAATACAGAGTGTCCATAATAGAAGTCCGGGGTTTTAAAAAATTGTTACAAGCAAACAGTATTAGTTCGCAGGCAGCACTGCGCATTGTTGAAATTGAAACAGCCCAGTAACTGCCATTCACGTAGTTAGTGCAGTGTAATGACGACGTGACAACAGAAGATTTGGTGCATAACAGGATTAATAGAAATTGGATCTGTTGTTCCTGCTCAGTGGAACTTTTCATGCCAGTATGGTTGTGATGCACCTAGGGACAAAATCGTTCGTCAATGACTTAATGCGTTGAAAGAAACTGAGTGTTTTGAAACAGAAATCACCAGGTGGGCCGCGTGTCTCTGAAGAGAACGTGAAAAGAATCCGTACTTTATGCATTCAAAGCGTCCAAAAAAGATCCTTTACAGGATGCAGTCTTCAGTTTGGGGATACTGCGATGACTATAGAGTGTGGCAAGAATTCGACTATCGTTCGAATATATGCCGTACTAAAAAGGGGCGCACATCAAAATGTACTAAATTGTAAAATAAACTTAATACCACCTGTATAACCACTGTATAACACATTATCTTAAATATTTGTTTTCATTACAATATTTAATTTCAAAACCCCGGGTTTTTTTTTTGTTTATGACACCCGGTATTTGATAGAAAACTGATAGTGAATAGTGACGCTAAATATTATTATTCAAATGCAACACTCATTTAAATATGAAATAATTGGAACTGAAAGTTTCTAATTCAAATTTAATATTTTTGGCGTATCATATTATTATCTAAATATTGTCAAAATGAGTTGTCGAAATTTGCTGACTAGGAGAATGATAAAGATGCTTGATTAAGAGATTCCGTCATTTTAATTATACTATGATTTCTTTATATATTTGTAGTATATAACGTAAAAGCCCCCATTATAGAACGGTATCTAATACTGAAACAGTTTTGACATTTACATATTTATTTCTTTAATTAAGTAAGGAAACATTAAATGCGAGGTGAATTTAAATTGAAAAACAATCATTCTATTAATAATAATTTTTGTTATTAGACGTTTCTTTCAGAAATAACTTCATTAATATGTTATTGAGACTCTACTGTACTTAACATTGCGTACGGCCTGATGGGGTTCCACTGTACTTCGACTGGTGGGTATCGAAGTACACGCGAATGGTATCTCCAATAGAGTTCGTCACAAGCGAAACCAGAGTACCACAACAATGTAAATGTCAAAACTGTTCCAGTATTAGATACGTTCCATAATGGGGGCTTTTACGTTATATATTTTTTTATATACAGTCACTCCCAAAATTATTTGGACAACATTTTATTAATCATTTTTGTTGAATTTATTTTGATTATAAAACAGCAAATCGATTTCATAGATACATTCATAAAACGTATGAAGTCTCTACACTATAAATATATATTTATTACTTTCACAGTCAACAAGAAAATTTAAAATATTTAAAAGAATTAAATACATGTGACAACTATCAGGTCACAAAATTATTTGGACACTAATTAACTATATAAAAAAAAAAAAACAGCTCATTCAAGTAAAATTAATAGTTTTAGTATTTTGTGACACGTCCTTTAGCCTTAATTACGGCTTCCAAACGTCTTGGCATTAATTTAATTAAATTTTCGGTTACAACCGGACTTATCTGCTCCATTTCTGACCTTACATAAGTAATTAATTGGTTCATATTCGAAATAAAATTTCTCCTGACTTTAATCTGTAAATAATGTCATAGATGCTCTATGCCCTATGGGATTTAAATCAGGAGACTGTGGAGGTGTCTGAAGCAAATCTGGTAAATTATATGCTGTCCACTGTCTTACCACGTAGGAGGTATGTTTTGGATCATTGACATTTTAGAACATGTAATTATTGTGCATTCCTACTTTTTGTAGACTAGCATGTAAATGTTGTTTCAGAATGCTTAAATACACAAACTTCTCCATGATACGATCTAAAACGTGCATGTTCCCTACCCAATTTGCCGCCATACATCCCCAAATCATTACGGAGCCACCTCTGTACTTAACAGTTGAAACCACATTTTTTGGATTCAGCGCATCTTTTCGTTTTCTTCACACAAATTGGGGTTTTGTTTTCTTGTGCTGAACATTTCAAATTTAGTTTCATCGGAGAAAAGAACCCCCTCCAATGTAATAATTCCTCAAATGTAATAATTTGTTTTTAAATAATTTTTTCTTTATTTTTATGTTGTCCAAATAATTTTGGGAGTGACTGTATTTATATTCTTTGTAGTTTTGTTTTGATCAAACATACCGTCGTTTATTTTTATTCAGTAAATATTGAAACGTTAGTAACATTTATAATAAACAATTATTTGAATGTCGAGGATTTACAAAACACAAGAATAATTAATTTCATTCAATACTTTTGATCAGCTTTTAGAAAAATGCCAATAATTTATTAACTAATTAATGTGTCAAATATCATGTGACAGTTTGAAAGAAAAAGTTCACTGTGATGGATATTCAGTGATCATGTTTGGAGTGAAGAAATTAAAGAGGGAGGAAAAATTTTAACATTTAAATAAAAAATAAGAATCTTATAAAAAATATTAAGTTTATATAACAAAATAACTTAATTTGACAACTTAATTTACTTACTTTACAAATAACTTAATTGTTAACTTAACAATCTGAGATCGTTGTTTTTTTCAGTTTTTACAGTAAAATTATAAGATATGTACAAGTCGGCTTTCGGTTTTTTCGCCATCGTCAGGTGAAATACACCGAGCAATTGTCTTTTACCTGACGATGACGAAAAAACTGAAAGTCACTCGTACATTACCTTATAATTTTATTGTGAAAAGTGAAAAAAGCAACGATTTAATATTGTTAATATGGATTTTCATAAAGTAAACCTTTCTAGTGTTAATTATCTATTAATTTATTAAGGGGGACCACTAGTGTGACCGCCTGAAAAAAAGGTGATTTTTGGGAATTTTTTTAAAGAATACTACTGTATGGAATGTTTTAATATTTTAAGGATATATTGGTTGATATATAATAAATTCATGATAAAATTTTTGGTGTAAAAGATTGAAAATTCAGTGAGTTATTCACGATCTCCCAAGGCTCCAAAAAAAAGTCCCCCCCCCTGCTGCAGTGAAAGCGACCTTCACAGTGTCTGAAATCAAACAAACCAAAATGCCTATTAAACTAGAAGGTATTGCCCATGCCGTGAACCTCAATCGAAAAGAAAAGTTGAAACATAACAAAATAGCGGAGTTTTTAAAAAAAAATTTCAAATTTTGCGCAAAAATTTGATGATTTTTTTTAATCTGCACAATTACATTTTTTATTCAATCGGAAAACTGGAGGTTCATGGCACGAAGAAACATGTATGAAAGAAGCTGCAATAAAAATCAAATCGATCGAATGATTTGTCTTCGAGTTATAACTGTAGCAAATTTGAAAAATGTAGTTTTTTTTTTTACTTTACCTTTTAGTTTTAATCACTGAGAATTTTTACTAAAATTATTTACGTTATACTCACTATAACGGTCATAGCAAAACTAGATGAGTCGTTTAAATGTGCCAGGGTCTAGCTTCTCCACAACATGTGGCTGGCAGCCACGTTCAGAAACTTCCGAACTATCAACTTTCATACATTTCTCAATACCTCAAAGTTAAAAATGAAAATCAGAATCCGCTCTTCGGATGGCTGTAACTCAAAAACTATTTGAGATATGCACTTGAAATTTTATTATGTTATTTTTAAAGGTATAGACTATCGAAACATGCAAAAAAATTCCAATTTTTTCAAAGTGTCACACTAGTGGTCCCCCTTAATATATTATAAGAATACAACGAAATATTTTAAAAACTCCATAATTTTTTTTTTTTAAATTGCCAAATAATATTGTTTCAAATATCCATAAACATGTTCGTCTTGACGCCATAATGACATCATTAAAAAAACGCTCCATTTCCCCTACACCACAGGTGCATCGATTGTTTTCTGAATATACGTATACTAAAGATAACTCGATTTGGTTTGCTATTTAATATCAGTCTACTCAGTTTTACATTTATTTATCGTAATTGTACTATAAATATATACAAACCTTTCTTACCTATATTTATTTTAAGTGAAAGTAGATAAAAGATTTTTACAGTATTTTTTTTTTTAAGTTAAAAAAACCTATTTTTCTTTTGTTGTTTACGATAATAATAAGTTACGTTGTACTCTTCAATAAAAACATAAAATTAGTGCTCTGTTTTTGAACAAAAGTAAATGAGAATGAAATTTGCCTTGTTATTACTGAAATATTACAACCGACAGAATATAGATAAATGTAGATCAAATTAATTAACTTCATATAGACAGTACTAACAATGAATGAGTAAGTACTCACTTAGGCGTGCTATTGTTACTAATGCCGTCGTGTCGCCGTAAAAGCTATAATAATCTTCACAAAATTTTACATTTTATTTTATTTTATTTTATACACAAGTTTACTATTGTTGGGAAAGTGTTTTGTTGAAAGTAAATTTTAAATTTTACGCAAACAACAGTAAATATTATCGTAAAGAAAATTGCAAGTGTGTGTTGTAAATGAATGATTTAATTGTCTTGTAAAAATTGTAGAATTAAAATTTGAACGTTCAAAACTTTTAGTGGGGACACAATCTAAAGATTTTAACTCTCAACTATGCTAGTTTGGTATAAATTCAAAAGTTGTTTTCAACATTATCAAATCTAGAGGCTGATATTTCGTCGCGAAATAAATAAAAAACAGTTGTCATAAATAAAATGATTTATGCCTGATTCGCCTGTTCCCGTTTCGCCTGACCAATTAAAATTTCCCGATTCGCCTGACGATTCAAATTATGGTATCGTTTCGCCTGACCATAAATTGAACGATGGCTGCCTTTTTTTATTATAATGTCAAAATAACACCATAAGAGATTTTAAGGAAAATTCAAAGAAAATCTAGCAACTTTCCTTCCTACTTTTTCAAGACTTAGGACTAGCAGTAATTTTTGATAGATGTAATTAAAAGTTTATTTGCTTTACGTTTTGTCAATTTAAAAAAAAAAAATTAAAAAATAATTTGAACTAATAAAATTAATTTATCTTAAGCTTAACAGTTTAAGCTATTTTTTCTAAACATCTTCCTACTGTTATTTCATTATTTAAGTATAGCTTTCTTGAATTTGTCTTATTCTTTTATTTACCTATAAAGTAGATCAGGCGAATCACAACTATTTATTTCCGTCTAACATATGGCCAGGCAAAACGCAACCAAAGCGTACCAAATTTTAATTTCAGGCGAAACGAGAACAGGCGAAACAGGAATATACTAATAAAATATTAAATTGGAGACAAAATCTACTTGATGAATTTTTATGGTTGTAGTTATGTTTTAAGAAATTGGTTTTCCTAAATTATATTTTTATACCTATATACTAATAGTATAGTCCAAGCACTGACAGCAAAATTTTGACCGGTATCGGACAATTATCCAGTTAGTTTTTAACCACCGAAGTTTTGACCAAATTCTGGTAGCAATCTAATACATGGCCTAATTAGTGTACATCAGTTCGAGCTGCGATCTGGCAAGAATTTTTACCAAGATTTATTTGAGCTGCCAATTGGGAGAATCTGTAAAATTACTGTTATAAAAGGATCAGTTTGGCACTTCAGGATGGTTTTCTGAATATATATATATATATATATATATATATATATATATATATATATATATATATATAATTTTGTACGTCTAATTATTTATTGAACACGAATTAGGTTATTAACTCGGGAATTCCCAATGTCGCCTCTAGGTGACAGTGATTTGTGATTTTTTTTTACAGACAATATAACAAATTTTAAAAATAAATGTGTTACGACTAAAATGTTAATACTTAGTAGTTTCATGGTTTTAATTTGGCAACACTGAAGTTATGTTAACGGTCAAATTAATTCTGTAGTTTCAAACGATTTGCTCTTTTATTGCACGTGAGTGTATCTTGTGGTATTTTCGCTGTTATAAAAATGTCTAAAAAGTAGGTACTGTTATTATTGTTATAACAAATTATTTAAGAATCAAGCTTATAATGAAAGTGATTTTTTGCTGGTAATTTCACACCGTTTTATCAGTTCATATTACAAATAACGGCCCAAATGACCTATAATTGACAGGCCATTTAAAAAAAAAAAAAAAACAAAAAAACTAAAGGGTATTTTTTTTCAATTATTTATTTTTTATATGTTGAGTATCTGAAGATAAAAACTAGCACAAAATAAGAATATTTTGTCGATAGATCACGGCTTGGGAATTGTCGTGTTAATTAGATTCATAACAGGGTTTAGTCAAAAACAAAAGGAACATTCCATATTTGTTAAGTAATCTTTTTTTTTATTTTCTTTTTTAACTAACTGCGAGTGTTTCACACTGGTCAAAATTTTTCAGTCAACACTTGGACCAGTAGATATATTAACACTGGTGGGATAATTTAAAAGAAAGTTTTCTTAAAAAATTAGTAATGTAGAATTATTTTTGACTCTATAAAATTAATTATTATGTGTTTAGACATAAAATATATGCTTTAAGACATAATAAAAATTGTAAAATCAAAACTAATTAACGTGTACAAGTTTATTTTCTAATCGTTTATCGAAGTCATTATTAATAAATGATTATAACATTCAGTTTGATTGAATTATAATCTGTTTTTCTAAACACATCTAGTAATTATGATTTGTCGTTTCTAAAAAAAAAAAAAATATTTATATGTTAGGTACACATTAAATTTATCTTTTCTATATTAGTAATGTTGTAAAATTAAATTCATTTTATTCGTTGATCAAGAGTGATCACTTTCACGTAGATAAATTAATCATAAGTAGTTGCAGAAATCTATGCACGTTTTGTCGTAATGAACGATTCACCTAGTACGACTCACACATAGTTATGTGTAAATCAGCCTTTCTGCCGTCATATTCAAGATAATTAGGTATATAATATAAGCTAACTATATGGGTAACAAAAATTATAAATTATTGCATATTTTGATATTACATAAAGAATGGGCTTCTAAAATCAGTTAAAACCAAAAAAAATTGCATAATTTACTGAATAAAAACAAAATTCCGTTGAATTTCCATGTTGATTTGAAGCTTTGTTATTGTTAAACTCTTACAAATAATGAGAGTTTTTTAGTTATATTTCAATGAATGGTGATGCTAAAAATTCAAGTTTAAAAATGGTTAGGAGATGCGTTAAAAAAAAAATGTTAATTCTTGGAGTAAATGAATTATTAACTTAAAATCTAACAACATCAGACAGTATCACATTAAGTGCAGCATGGCCCGAGATTAAAAAAGATCACATTGTACACTTTCAACTTCATTAAATATTACTTATCAATCCTTAACCCTAGAAGGACAAACCTATTTTGTCTACTGTTAAACTACAAACCGGGGTATATATTTACGCCACGGAATTTTTGGTCGTAAAGTCGTTCTGACAGCAGTAACTTCACTTATAAGTACATGATTTTTTTCGTTTTTTAATGCTGAACAAAGTGGTGAAAAGCAAATTAAATTTACTCAAAGTTTAGTCGGTGAAAAATCAATTAAAATAGCTAAAAGTGTTCAAAAATGGTCAAACTGTCATTTAATAAACAAAAATTGACAACATTTTTCTAATGAACCGATTTTCAAATTTGAGACGGGATTTTAAAGAGGACACAAAAGACTTCAAAAAAGATTACATCATGATGTTTTGCCAAAAAAGTCTATTTATTTGGGATTTTGAAAATTAAAAAAAAAATAATTGGGAATTTAATACGTGGAAAAATCAAATAAAAATACATGAAATATTGGTTTTTAAGGATATATTTCGGTTTCTGTCATGAAAAATGTAAAAAAGAAGAAAATTTAACTTATTCAAAGGCACTACAATCGCTGCAATACAGTATTCAATAATTCTCGCAAGTCGGTCGCTTGCACTTCGTGCAATATATTCGCATTTTGCGATCTTCCGATCGAGGACACAAGCCGCATCGGGCTGGCTATAGCTAATGTTTTATTGCAAAATAAGGTTATTATAAGTGAATCAAAATTATTTTAGCAAGAAAAATAAAAATAACTTACCTAAACAAAACACTGACGTAAACTACAAACCGGTGTACATATCAACCCCACACTAGCTTTACGTTTTCACTTCGTCACAGTAGACAAGAAACTGAAAGGTCTCGCGACCTTACCCTACTGTTAGAACCTTGAACTAAATTATGTTATAGGTGTGCAGTCGATAATGTCACTGACTATTTTAAAAACGTAGCTTAAAGTTTACCTGTGGTAGATATCTACCCCCGTTTGTCGTTCTAGGGTTAAGACTGTTCTACTCAAACATTTCAAGTCGTTCCATTCGTGTGGCAAGCTTCCTTGGTTGTCAATACTGTTATAATTAATTCCGTGAACTTCACATTTTATAGTAAACGACAAAGTTTTTCTTTAGCCATATTAAGGGCGTCTCCAACGGAGAGAGTAAAAGAGGGAAGTGGTCCCTCCCTAGAGGTTCGAATAGCTGCAAAATTTGATTTTTTTTATTAAATAATGTTTTTTTTTTTTTTTTCTAATTTTTAAAGTCTTTAAATTTTAGTATACAGTAAAGCTGTCCATTTCGCATTTCAATTATCTGTTTTTCCTACACAAATATCGAAATGTTTTAACTTTTATTGCTTAAAAATGACATTATTAAGAATGATATTATTCAGATAAAGCAATTCAAAGTCTTGCTGGAAGAAATTGTTTAGTTTTAGTTTAATTTGTTGCTTATAAAACGACTTACAATCTCGCTCGGAACAAAATCGTTTGCTGGAGTTAGTAGGATCCATACTGTCAATGAGATGTAGGTGAACGGCATTATTGAGAGGGTCATTGCGTAGAGCTTGTACCACCATATTTGTACCTAACATTCACATTTTTGCCATTATTCCTCCATAAATCATAAATGTAAGAAAAAGATGTCTTAGTTAGGCAAACTATTGGGATACAATCAGACTGGTTTCAGTGTAAAAGACTGGTTTCAGTGGTTTTTTTTTTTAAAACAATCACACGATTTTATGTTTTATTAAGGTGTTTTATTAAGGATTTCTGTTTTTTTTTTTTCTTTTTTTTTTACCTTTCTTGAAAAAGAATATTATTAAATAACTTAACTAATTTAAATAACAAAAAACTACGAGGTCATTAACTGATAAATATTTCAATTGTACTTAAACAGATGGCATACTTGTTGGATAATAATACATATATGTATTATTGTTTCCGTATCGTTTTGTTCTGTGTTCGCCATGTAAATGTTAAAATATGTAAATTGTATAACTTTGTATTATATATTAATCATTTATCATTTTAAGCTAATTTTATTATGTCCTGTGCAAAATGTGCAAACATAATTTTGCTGTTTAAATGTTCTTTTTATTAACACTATGAGGCCCGAGCACTTTCACAGTTAGCTTCCCCGGAAGTCGACAATATTTTTTTAAACAAATTTTATGTAAACAAGTACATAAAATGATTCGGATTTCACAGAACCCTAAGTGATTCAACATGTATGTGTTATGCAGGTCAAAAGATGAATACATAGTTATTATTATTTTGATAAAATACACATATGCATACAAGCATAGAACACACACATATACACATATGTGGATAAAAATATTCATAGAACACTAGAAGCCAACTAACATAAAAAAAGTGAAATTCGCTTGGAGTCCTTTGTAACCCAGTCACAGCTTAAGGCATTAGTCCGTCAGTAGTCGTCGTCGAGTCAACATACCATTGTATTAACAATATACCCATTGTTACTTGAACACGTTGAACAGCTCTCTCTGGTAATACGTGTGTTGTGGTTGTATGCGTGTATACACATACTACTACAAAAAACCAAACTAATACACTGCAAACAGTGTGTACGTACACAAACAGAGTACGTCACAAACTCATTACAAGTGGAACAGAGGCAAAACCAATCTAGTTTGTCCCCTTGAAAATAGTATTGTAAATAAAAGATGAAGCCTAGATATCCTAGATATTTTGATGATAAAACATATTATGTATATTTATATGTGCAAACAATGAAAAGTGTCCGGTACGTAGTAATAAATTATTTTTACTAGAATAACATAAAATCTTTTTTATGAATATTTTCTGTTTTGTTTATTATTCTAAATATTGATCGAGGTCGACCTCTGTGGATGTTTTGTTTGGTTTTGGATACCGAAGCTCTGGGACTGAAAGTGTTAACATTCTATGTACGGAAGTAAAAAAAAATGTTTTGAGATCAGTTTATAAAAATCATTTTTAAACAATTAAAAAAATTTTTTACTTTATAATTAGGTTTGAAATTCAATGTTAAGAAGTTGTATATTTTCTAACGGAATATGTATTTTACTAACATGTATTTTATTTTTAATATGTATACGAAAAATATTATCTATCCTAAAAATATCTTGCTAAAAAATGTCATTTTTAAATTTATAAAGGTATATTAATCCTTAAACATAAAACGGAAGCATAAATCATAATTTATTGAATAACTTATAGTGTTATATAGTTGAATACATTTTCACAAAATAATCGCTACAGTTATGACTACCTTATAATATAATTAAGCTAAACATTCCAAATCACTAATTAAGTATGAATCCTTTTTCACCTACTTAATGACAACATAATTGACATCTGTTATTTGCGGATATGATAAATGTTTAGTTAATTTATTGCTATCTTTAAATATAAGTTACATAGTTATATGTACAGGTAAATTGTAATTTAATATAGATACCTTTAAAGAATGAACTCAATTGTTAACATATTAACATATTGTTAATTTATACAGAAAGTCTCACAATCAATGCTTTTGTTGACAGTAGGGCTGATATAGCAAAATTTTATGTTAATTTTAATCATGGCAATGAAAGGTGTTATTTTTTTGTGTCCTTATATTTTACATACATAAAGCAGTACTTCCTCTCTGTACGTCAGAAAGTGTAGCATATTCTCTTTTTGTGCGGTAGATAGATATCCCATAAAAAAAATCGCCCAAAATAATAAAACGTCATAAATAGCTATAAAAAATATAGTAAACTACAGATGGCCGATCGGAACTACATAAAAAAAGTTTCATAGAAAATACATAACTCAGAATGCTTAAAACCTCACGATTTTCTTAGAAGTTGCTTTTCTAAACAATATAAAAAATTAATTTACCTATATGAGAACATTTTTAAATATATTATTTCATTTTTATAATATTAAAAAAATTGCGATACATACATATATATGTGAGAAATTTAATGTTGGAGTACCTAATTTATATTCTTGCTTAATAACAGTCAAAAACTAATTTTAATGCCAATTAATGTTCACAGGAGGGGTATCGATAAGGCCTTATTTCCGCCCCCAAAATGACAAAAAAAATGTCAACGATTATAATGTCAAAACGTTTTTAACGTTTTCTTTATATACCTTGAAAGTAGACTATATGCCTGACAAGAAAATATGTATATAAAAGAAAAAAAAACTACAATTGGTATTACCTGTGGGACGCCGAACTTTGGTCTAACTGATTTTCGTTCAAAATAAAAAATTTTCAATAACATTTCAATTTTTTTTTATACAGAGCACCTGTGAGAAGCAGTTTCTTTTTTATGTTATTTTAATGTTCTCATGTTAGTGTACAATTTATTTAGAAATTACGTTGCTTCCACTTTGCGCTCATAGGTAAACACAAATAAAATGATTTTACAATTAAAAAATTGACCATCATATAAATGCGTAAAATAAATTTATTGAAGTGCCACCACGGCACAAACTTGTTGGAACATGTCACTTCGTCGTTTTGACGGCGTACAGGAGTGACAAAGATGGAAATTTCCCACTTTTACATAGATGACCAAGGTCTTGATAAAATATTTTTACATAAAGAATCGAGTGATCTTTTAAGAATAAAAATTCATTCTAGGCACACAGCTTCCAACATATACTCCCTCTGGATAGAGTACAATCCCATCACTGTACTAACCTGGTACTGTCAGTGCAAAGTAGGGGCAAGACTTGTTGGTTGTTGCGCTCATATTGCCTCCGTAATATGGTACTTAAGTTACAACAAATATCAGGATCATACTACTGGAGGAGTTACGTGCGATTTCAAAAAAAATTTAATGGATGCAGATGTTGAAGGATATTGGCGTGACGAGAATGAAGACTAGATAAGGAGCGTACAGTTTAAAAATGTTAAAACTTTTATAGTTATCCAAATAAAGTTGATTAATTTCATAATTTGCCTTTTCATAAAACCTTCCTATAATACTCGTAATAAGATCAACTGAAAAATTAATGCTAAATGAGAATATTCCGGGATAATATTTATTCCATCTTACTATTTATCTTCATGTAAACCTAATGCACATATAATAATTCATGGAGGAGGTGGGGCGAAAATATGGCCTTATCGATACCCTTCCTTTCTTATTTTTTTATACTTTTCATTCTCATATGCACTTAGGTAGACACTATTTTTTTTAAAAAACGTATAAAAAATTGCAAAAATAAAGCCACAAAAAAGGCCGCATAAAAACAGTTTACGCTATATTCCAAATTAATAAATGTCAGTGGTTAAAGTGTAAAACTTTGTAAGTGAATTTTCTAAATTGTACACGAGACGAAATAAACATATCAGTTGTTAATGATACTGACTGTATTCGTGCACATTCGATATGTCTCTAGAAGCTGCAAATGTAGAATATTACTAACGAGATTTTGTAGGCTGATGTCCAGCATTACTGTGAAGCTTTTAAGAACAAAAACTGAAAATAAAAATTCGACTTACGAGGTGTTCGACTTTAATAACCGATATTTAAAACTTACATTTATCGTAGCAAGACCAAAATAAATCATCCAGTTTGTAAAAAATGATTGTTAAATTAAAAAAAAAAAGAACTACAAATAAACTACAAAAATTATACGTAGGGCGTATCAAAAATAAATAGCTACATTCCAGATTAAATGATTGTATCTTTATGTATTTTTGTGTTTACACTGTTGTATTATATCTGTTACACTCTGTGTATCTACATATAGTAATATTTTATTTGTTCTTTGTTGCATATCCGCCTTGCATTTATCATAGTCAAAAAAAGCTGCTGGACACTCGTAAAAGAGAAAAATAATTAAATTGAAATTTTGAATAATTGGCTAAAACTTGTTTACATATCATTTTTATTGAAGAAAATAAGCCGAACGATACGAAATGCATGTCGTGATTATAAATATAATATATTATAACTACGATAAAAATTTAGTAAAAGATCTTTTAAACGTTACTCAAGTTTGTAGGTACATTATACAATATAGGGTTGACCGGGGTAATTGTGAATTGGGGCAATTGTGAACGGCGCCTATAATTTCTAAACTAACATTAATATTGTTAAAAATCAAATTTTAGTATGTTTTTCTGTCCTTTTTTAATATGCTATTAAAATTTACTAACAATTCTCCAAGTATTAGTATTTTTTTTTTTAATTTGAAAAAACCCTTGCAAAATTTTATGTATCTTCCGTCGACCAATCAAAAAAAAAATGTTTTTAAATACATTTTCTTTTTTTAAAAGGTAAGAAATGGTTAAAAGTACTTGTAAACAAGTGGTCTAAACCCTGAAAGGGTTCCTTATTAACTGCTAAAGAAATTGGACAATTTATTACCAATTCACAATTACCCCATGATTTTAAAATTGTGGGGTAATTGTGATCTTCGTTCACAAATGCCCCCACTCGATCAAAAATTTCAGTAGTGTTGTTTTCAGAGTTGAAAATGTTGATGAAGATGCTGGTGACATTACTGTACAAGTTTCCGTTGTACAAACAATACAAAAAAAAAAAATGCAAAATATTTTGCAAATTAGGTTCCCACTAAATATACGTTTGACCAAGATTTTATAAGGAAAATATACACTGGCTGAAAGGAAAAATTTTCCACAACTGAACAACTACAGGTTGGTATTCTCATATTTACCCCAACAGAAAGTAACCTGCTTGTACCGGAAATGAAATTTACCCGAGCAGGATGTTTCTAGGAACCACTTTTGTCATTGTTTAAACTACACTTTCTGAGTTTTATTGATAAAGAAATCAACTACATTCTTTTACATTGGGGTTTTGGACTATTAATTATTGTGATTAGAAAGCTTGCAAACTAATATAGGGTATAGGAAAAAACCACACCAGAGGTTTCTATCTATGTAAAATAAATATTTTTTTATTATTAGTGTAATATATTTAATGCCTCAGATACAATATTCTCTAAAAATCAGTCCAAAATATATTAATTCTTATTAGTCTTTATCTGAAAATCTAGTTATTTAATATTAAATTGCTTCCTTCTGGTAGATACAGTTTATGAATTTTAGGACAGTTCCGACAGTTTGTTGTACAAATTTTATTTTACACACACAATTTTAAATTGTGATAATTACATACTAAACTTAACTGTGAACATTATTAGTTTACATATAACACCTTCACGGATATGCAGCCTGAGAGATTTCTATGTTATGGGCTCATCAGACTCATATCAACTTCTTTCAGTAAAGTCCCTTTAAAAGGGTTATCTAAAGACGTGATAAATAATCAGTAAGTGCTAATCTTACTGAACATGTACTTACGTAGTGTGAGAACCACTCAAAAAGAAAATTTTTAATTTTATGTCTCTGTTTGCGTTATGCAAAATTCCATAAATGAAATAGGTGATCCAAGAGTGGTTCCACAGTTTGGGGCTTCAGTAAATCACGTGACCCAATTAAAGGGGTAATTAAGTATTACAAAATCTTAAGTTAATATTGAAATGCATCAAAAGAAGTTTTAGCAGGTCACTTTAAAAAAAATTTATTTTATAACAAAAAAAAAAAAAAACACGCACATATAGCCATTAGTAATCACAACTGACAAGTTTTCAAGTTTTTGGCATTTAAGCAACGGAATAAAAATTTTTTTCAGGTAAACGTTCTTATTATTAGGAGAAAAGATTTTGGTTTCTACTATCATTGCCACATCAGTGAACTGTAATTGAAGTAAACAAATTTTTTTCCCTTTCAGTTTTGGTAATTCCCGAAAAATTTGCTTAATGTTGATTATATTTATTCTAATTTAGGTTATAGATTTTTTTCCTCTGAAAAGAGTCCTATAGTTATAAGTCCTGTAGTTAATAAGTTCTACCGTTGTAAACAATGATATATAGAGAGAAATTTTTATTTATAAGATTACTGTATAAGAAAGTCATGTACAGATGTAGTATCTAAAACTAGTAAAAGAAGCGTGTAATCAAGGTTTCTAACAAATTTTAGGCAAATACCTATTCAAACTCTGTTTTATTTTTGTATAAAATTTGTATAATTTTTTTTTCTTGTACCCTTCCTTTATAATTTTTTTTCACAAATGGAAGATACATAAGTCATTTCAAAGTAAACATGAGGGGAAAATATAATACTTTGATTGTAAATATAGCAATCTAATTAGCATAAAAATGGGCGTATTGTTTGTTAAGCTTTTTTTTTAGTTATCGCAATAAAAATTGTATGCATTTCTTTCCAACTAATTTAAAATTAATTAAAAATCGTTTGTCGTGAATAACTACATTTTAAAATATTTATGACGTCATACGAAAACAGATAGATCTATTTAACAATATATACCAAATGTACCTATTACAAAAAGGCTATTATTGCCATAAATCAAAAAAATTAAAGAAGATAAGAAAAGTTGTGCAAAACAGAGAAAGAAAATTGATGATGTATATGCTATCCAGAATAAACAAATTTTATCAATCTACGAAATCATTGCTGTGCTCCCTTATCCAATAACAACTTACAAAAACAGAAAAATTACTTGTTTCCAGTGTCTCTGTGAGTGTCCAAGGGCAGTAGGATTAATACAAAACCATTTTTTTATTTTTTTTTATTTACAGTATTAGACCTAATAGATGGTTGTTTTTTTATTCATGTTAACTTGATGTATTATCATCAAAATATCATTTTTAGTTTGTAGTAAATTTGTCCCTACAATCTTTGTTATTTTTACTTAACCTTGATTTTTGGTACAAATTTGAGGTATGGATAACTTGCATTAAACAAAGAGAAATTGTGACCGCTAAAGTATGATGAAAAATTTGAAAGTGGGGTAAATGTGAAGAATTCAAGTTGGGCTTTACTCTGACGTACCTCACTTCTCTTGTAATCCATTCTAAATAATTTTTCTGATGGCATTCATTTTTACCCCAAAATTCATAAGATTTGCAAAACCGCACCAGGGAAATGTGAATGGCTTATAAAATTTTTGTTTTTCATACGAATTTGCTCAAAATTTGTGTGGTGCATTCTGAATAATGTAGAATTAAAAATAAATCAACCATAATGTGATATATAAAATACAAAATACTTAAAACAACGCTTTTATCTCAAGTCATGAAAATCCATTCACAATTACCCCGGTCAACCCTAAAATCAATATGTGACAAATCGAAATGTCAAAAAAGTTTCACATCATTAAAAATCAACAATTTTAGTTTTGGGGAATTTAGGACGAAACTAATTATATTAATTATACAATATTGCATTGTCATCATGGTTATACACGTATGCAAAATCTGAAATCCCTGACTCAATTAAAATTTGTCTAAATTTTGATTGCAAAAATTAGGCCTAAACGAACAAATATTGCAAGTTAAATAAAAGCTTTTAAAAAAAAAATTGTAAAAGTTTAATTTGATTAAGAAAACATTTTTCACACAAAACACTAAAACACTAAAACAATCATTAAGATTTAAGCCTTTTTTATTAACCGATTGCATTAGAAGGAGGGTAATGTTTTTAGGAAGTATGTATGTACCCTCTGATTATGTCTGTTTCTGTGGCGCAGCCTGCAGCCTAAACAGCTTGACGCATTTTGGTAATGAAGGTGTCGCCGAATTCGTCTTAACCTCGGGAGTGCTATAGGCTACATTAAATTTCAAAATTCATCCCCTAAATAAGGGATGAAGAATTTATATAACAAACCATTGGGTCTAGAAACGTGAAATGTTGCAGACGAGTTCTTTATGTAACGTAGGGGAGTACCAAGAAAAGATTTTTGGAAATTCATCCCCTAAGGGTACAAAATAGGGGAAGAAAATTTATGAAAGGTAAAATTTTGCACAGGACCACAGGTGTCCCTTAGTAATGTAGATGAGAATTAAGAGGGAGAATTTTTGTAAAAATTTATCCACTAAGACTTTAAATAGGGGATGAAAATTTATATAGGAAACCGCTATGTTTAGAAACGTAAAATTTTGTACAAAGGTTGCTTTAAGTAGTAACCCAAGCAAGTACCCAGAGTGGATTTTTAGAATTTCACTCCCTATAAGGGGTTAAAATAGGGGATGAAAATTTATATAGAAAACCGTTGAGTCTAGAAGCGTGACATCCCAACTGACGGTACTGAAATTTTTGACCGAATGGAGGCATTTGTGAATGACGTTCACAATTACCCCTTATTGTAATTCACAATTACCCCACAATTTTAAAATCATGGGGTAATTAGAAATTGGTAATGAACTGTCTAATTTCTTTAGCAATTAATAAGGAACCCTCCCAGGTATTAGACCACTTCGTTAGAAGTACTTTTAATCATTTCTTACCCTTTAAAAAAAGAAAATGTATTAAAAAAAAATTTTTTTGAGGATTGGTTGAAGTAAGATACACAAAATTTTGCAAGGGTTTTTTCAAAATAAAAAGAAAAGTACCATCAGTTGGAACGAATCTAGACAGAGCTGCTTCTCGATATTTCTTCGTCAGTGTTATGACCGCACAAGGTCATAGATCAATCTATGCTACTGAATTTTGTCAGTTATGAGTTAGTCATCAAAGAAAAGTAGTGAAAGTGACATCTTTGTATTTTGTTATTTTACAGGCACATTGTTTATAATTTTTAAAAATAACGCTTGTTTTGAAATTTTATAAAGAAACTGCTGTACAAAAAAAACAGTTATATAAAGTAGTGACTGGCACCAAATGTTTGGCGTTTTGTTGACAATATATGTACCAAAAATGAAAGCTGTATTGTGCTTAATTTTTTTTTATAAATTAATTAACCAAAAATTGTCTATAGGTGAGGAGAATTCATACACCATGGTTCGTCAATATAAAAAGAAAGTGGGTATAAACTACTGTAGTCTAGATAACACAAAATCGGCTCTTTTCGACAGAGGCGCAACAACCGCGGAGGTCCAAGGGGTCCGGACCTCCTAAAATTACCTGGAAAATTTCCTTCAATTTATTTCATTTATATTAAAAAGTAAAATTTTTAGTGGTTTACTAATATTTTTTATTTGAAAATCAAATTTTCGGAGACGACATTTTATTACAACAATTTCCACTGTTATCGGAGAACTCCGTTATCAAAAAAATTGCTTTGTTTAAATTTTTGTTGGACGGCCTGTAGATATGTAGTTGTTGCGCCCCTGCTTTTCGATATTAAAAATAAAAGAAAATCGCTCAGACAAGCTGCTGAATATTTCCATGTTCCCAAATCGACCTTGCATGATAGACTTAAAGGCAAATCCAAATAAAATTCATTTAAATCTAAAATGTTTTATTTCACCCATCAAAAGTCATTCGCTGATGCAGATATTTATCTCAGCGAATTTCCAGATTGAAAATGCAGCTATTTTTATCTTTTTATGTCCGATTTCATCCATATACATGATTGAATGTGATTTATATTGCAAATAAAGCACTGTCCAGATTCACCCCACACATAGGGGCGAATCTGGACACCATATAACCAAAAAAAAAAAAAAAAAATGTTGTAGTACCAATTTTGATATTTTTATTAATGCCCTATATGCTCGTGATATTAAGGCATTTAAATTATTTTTTTAGATAAACCCTAAACGATTCATTGCCAAAAAACTGAAAAAATCTTCCAGATTCGCTCCCAACTGACAGTACTAATGCTTGGAGAATTGTTATCAAATTTTAATAGCATTTTAAGAAAAGACAGAAAAACATAATACTGAGAAATTACTCTAAATAATTTTAGTTGAGAGCTTTTCGAGCGCGATTTACGTTCCGAGGCTAAAATATACGAAAAATATCGAATATCACTTTGAAAATTTTAAAGTGTAATCTTAAGACGTCCTACTAACATTTTATGAAAAAGAGTTGTTAACACTTTAAGGTCATAGTAAATAAAATGCCAAACCTAAATAATATAGGTAAGTTTTTTTTATTGTTAAAATGATTCTCGAAATTTCCTTTATTCATGCTCTATTTTGTGATTGCAATTACTCGAATAATCTCACCGCTTGCATTATATTATAAATTGTAATCACTACTTTAAGTAAAAAATTTATATTAAAAAATTGTAGCAAAAATTTATGTCGTTAGATATTAATTTGATAATAAACTGATAGATAATAAACTTTTGCACGATATACTTTAAACGTGGTGTAGCCCAGGTGCTAGGTGACATTGAGTATGCATGAAAGAGGTATAGAATTTTCTTTCGATTATTGTTGGGGGGTCTTAGGTGAGTATGAAAACCCATGTCGTCGACATCTAGGGTGGTAGACAAATTGGGGGAGGGGGGAAAGTTGCAGAAATAGCCGATGGGGACATCGCTTATATATATCCTGCTTATTGTTGATCGTAGAGTGATAAATTTTTTTTTAAATTGTTTGCAATGAAATGATCTAAAATTTATGTCATATACAAATTTTTGATGTACCTAACGGTTTTCGTGTAAAAAAATGAAAATAGAAGGCAACGTTAAAATTTAAGTATTTTTAGGATACAGGGCTATAATCAAAAGTATAAAAAAGTAAAAAATCTCAGCGAGAAAGCATTTTTGGGATAAACGATGAGGACAAAAGTTTTACCATTTGTTACGGCACATTCGATGATGACCTTCACCTTGATCTCAGTGTCAAGGTTCAAGGTTCAAGTCAAGGTTCAAATTAAAAAAAAAATTATCACTACGATTAATAGTGATCGAAGAGGTTGCGGGGCTGACAGTATTGTCTTTATTTTTTTAAGGTATTAAAAATTGTTTATTTATTTTAGATAAAACATTTTGATGCGATTTTAAATATCTACAACAGGTAATTATGGATGCCTATATACGGACAATATCCTCTTATATTGATATGTTTTGAATATATTTTAGATATGCGTGTATACATTTATTGTCACAACTTGCTTGGTCCGATTTTAATTTTATGTATTGTGTTAAGGTATGTTTTGATGTAACCAGTGAATGATTTATGTGTATCAATTGTCTTTTTTCTCCCAGTAAAATGTGAGAGAGACAACACGTTATTATGTTTTCCAAAAAATATTTTTTTAAATGACAGCTTATTTTTTTATTAACAAGTTTTAAGTTACAGTCAGTCAGTCAAATTTTCAACAATTTTAATTTAAAAAAAGTTAAAATTTTTGTACTTTTTTAAAATAACGCTTTTTTGTAACTTGAAACTAATTTTTATTAACAGCTGATGGTTAATAGAGAATATACCGATACAATTTTTTTTAAAAAAAATGTATTTAGCCCGATTTTTTAACGTTTTAAGTTTTGAAAATATAAGTACGGTCCTGTCAGCACCGCAAGATTTCGAACACTAAGTCGATTAATAATAAGCAAGATATAAGCGATCTCTCGATCGGCTTTTTCTGCAACTTTCCCCCCTCCCCCCTAATTTGTCGATCACATCAGAGGTCGACGACATGGGTTTTCATACTCACCTAAGACCCCCTAACAATAACCGAAAGTCAAATTCTATACCTCTTTCATGCATACTCATTTGTCACCTAGCACCTCGTCTAGTGTAAATATTACGTATTTACGACACTGTCACGAAGAGAATAGTAAAATATTTGCATTTTAGTAACCTATTGTTTGTTATCTATCTGAAACACGAACGTAAAAGTAACAACTATGAGTTATTTTATAAAAAAAAATACTTCTTGAAATTAAAATAAAAAAAATCTATTGGTGATCATTGGCACGTAATAATCTTATTGTTATGTTTTATTAATAAAATCACAAGAGATAACGTCCATAATACACCTATTAGGTATTTATAATTCTTTTAACAAATAGGGAGAGAAAATTTGATAAAAGTAATCAAAGAGTTTATTTTTGTGATATTATTTTCTTCCAACAAAATTTTGATACCTCTAGTTATGATTAAATTGTATCATTTTTAATTTTCATGGTAATCATAATATAATAGATGAACTTAGTAATAATTGTGATAGTTAGTTTATAATATTTCTCATAATTGCAAGAAAATTTTTTTTTTATTAATCATTATTTACTTTGACATTTTGATCCAATTGTCCTGTTCTAGCGTTTTCACCGTAACCTAAGTTATTATGTTAAAAGTTTATCCTTTATGACCTACATTACACATAATCAGGGTCGTTTTAGGTTCGTTGTAGGCTTTAGATACTTATACGTAAAGATTGTATTACAAACCCTTTAAATTTAATGTCTGTGTTATTGAGTTGTTAATACATGTTTTATTATTTCTTTTTTTTAGGCTTTCATAAGTCCTTGTAGATTTGTAGGCCTTATTGTTAGCGACGTTGCCGGCTGTAACTGCCCTAAATTTTGTATTATTTTAAAAAAATGTAATATAATAATGAAAATTTTTTTTTGTGCTTTTATCTTTCTGCTTTGAGAACAAATGTCATTAACGTATTTAAATTTTAATAGGCATTTAAGAATGATCAGTTTTGGTTTCAGTTATGGTCAGTCTAATTTTTGTAATCGAACATTAGTGGATATATCACAATCGCCACCAACACATTAGTTTATTTATACCTGGCCGTATGACTTACTGTGTTCACATCCAACAAGTAGATGTTAAAAGTAAAAGAAACAAAATTTTATAAGCCACTTTTACAAGAGAACAGAATAAATGAATAGTAAAAATTAACTCGTATTTAAAATACTGAAAAAGCCAAAGGCCGTTTTTCTCCCATTTTTAATTTGACTATTCATAGTGTTAATGCCATCAATTAGCTGTATCTATAGTCGTATTAAGTATAGTGTATTAGGTGGTTGTCGATAATTTTTGTAAATTTGTAAATTGTAATATCTAAGTATACTACAAAATTACAATTTATAATTAAGGAAAATGATATTTTCGAAAATAATTAAACGTGACGTACGTTTCGGGGTTACAAAATCTCTTTCATCAAGCCTCATCAACAAAATTTACTATTATTTTTTCAACCCCAAAGCGTATGTCGCGTTAAAAAATAAATCATAATTTCAGTTAAACTGGTTATTTTCTAAAATTTTGATTTTAAACACCTACATGTAACAGCTCTTACCTGTAGCCAGTTCAAAGCCTGAGTATGGCGCACACTACTTCGCTCCGCGGTCAGAATACCCTGAAGGGGCGTATACTAGTTCGTTTCCGTGACCGTGTACTAATTCGCTCCCGTGACCGTATACTAGTTCGCTCCCGTTTAGACCGTATACTATAGTTCGCTCCCGTAACTGTATGCTAATGCGATTAAGGTTCATTCTAAGAACCTAAAGAAAGAGAAATTTCACAAATTGAACAGCAAAATAAGAATGTTTTTTTTATTTGTGTTTTATAACTTAATATTAAATGCATTATTTTGGTGTAAATTTATATCACAAAAATTTTACAAAGTCGAATTTACTTATTACATTTTGTTTCAATAATATTTTTTCCTCTATAAATTCCTTACGCAAATTAATATTAGATACGTTATAAATTTGTTGTAAATTTATATGACATAAATTTTACAAAGTCGAATCTACTTATTACATTTTGTTTCAATAATGATATTTTTCCTTCTACAAATTCCTTACGCAAATTAACTACCTTGCGATACACTTTTTTGTGGCTTTATTTAAATGTTTTTATGTTCTTATAAAAATTATATTTGTAATTATTTACAGTTAATATGAGTTTGACTTTTTCTCTTACCATTTCGCACACTTCCATATCGATGAAAAAATTAATACAGATTGGTTGTTAAAGTAGTTTTATCTTCAACCACAATAATAACTAATGTGCGATTGACCACAAATAATAACTAGTGTGCGAATATTTGCTTTTCATCTTACTATATAGAATATCCCCACCGTCATTTAGGTAATTAATTTTACCTGTCAGTAGATAATAAGTCAAGAGCGAACTAACCTACGACCCTTTTTCAAGATAAGATTAAAATCTGACTGCGGGAGCGAACTAGTATGCAACCCGGGAGCGAACTAACCTACGACTCTTTTTTAAGATACGATTAAAATCTGACCGCGGCTGCGAACTAGTATGCACCTCCTGAGTAAAATGATCCGTCCAACCCGTCCAAGCCTGAGTTACCCGTAACCAGTCCAAAACCGACGTAGTAGACCTAGGCGACAATATTGTATATGTACGCGATATGGAAGGAAAGCAAATATGAAGATTCTAATATAGTATATTATTCAACGAGCTGGTAGGTAATGATAACTATTACTCACGAAGATGAAATTACGGCACGAGCCGAGTTTACGTGGCGAGTGTCGTAATGCATCTGATTGTGAGTGAATAATAGCCATTTCAAGCGAGTAGAATACTTTAATTTTTCTACGATTTTTTCCTTTTTGATTTAAATAAAATTGAATATAAATTTTAAATCAAAAGAATAAATTTTTTAATCTATCTCTAATTTCATTAAATGTTTGTATAATATGTACATGTGGAAACGATCCAAACAACGCAATAGGTATATATTAAATTAAAATTTGATACGTATATTATACACAAAACAAATGCCAGCCCATTGAATAATGGTTAGTACGGTGATTTCATTGGTCAAAAGGTACTGAGTAATGATCATTCCTCCACATCTTTGAATAATGCCTAACTTTCTCAACAATTAACGGATATGTAATGAGTGTGTTCTTCAACAAGAGTAGAAAAATTTCATTTTTGTCTAGCTGACGTTATTACAAAAGTCGGACAGACATAGCGTCGGCTTAAGAAGAAAAGTGCCTAACTCCATTTTAAAAAATAAATGAAATTATCCTCTAAATATATTATAAAGGCGAATTTGAATTTTATTTAAAGGCTAATTTCATTTTTTTTTAGCGAATTTCGAAAACTCGAAATTCAGCTATTACAGTAGGTGTCATGACGCAATCTGAGTCCGGAACTATGGCAGAAATCTGTTTTGAGGTCCCTAGAATACGAAAATGATATTCACTAAAATTTATATATATATATATATATATATATATATATATATATATATATATATATATATATATATATATATATTTATGTGTTCCCACGATAACTCTTGAACGAAACGTCTAACGCTTATGAAATTTTGTGTGCGGACTGGATTCTGAATTGGCTTGGCTAAGTTCGTTAGCCAGACACGTCGGATGCCCAGAAGTAGGTTTTCTGGCCATTTTTTATCATTCGATCTTATCATAAGACAGTTCAATTTTTACATCGTTGAAAAGGAAAAAAAAAATTATGAAGAAAATGTTCTTATAATTTTCTTTCTATGTTAAGTAGTTTTCGAGAAAATGTAAATTTTCACTTTTATTCTTTCTTTGTTAGTCTAATAAGTAATTTATATTTATATCTCAGTTCTTTATGAAATATAAAAATATTTCACTTTTTTATTAAAGAATTTTGTGAGAACAAGTGAAAACTGTTCACATATATGTGTTATAACACACATACATGTATAGAGTTTTGTTTCTCATTTATTGCATTATAAATAGCATGGTTCTATCTCATGTTAAAAAATGTAAATTAAACAGATTTTCTAAGCTAATGTAATGAAGAATTTTTTTTTTTTTTTTTATTGAATTTTTAAGTAAACAAGAAATTGAAGATTATGTTATGATATAATATTATTAAATTAATGAAACAAAACAAAATATGTACAATGAACATATGTATGTACGGAAAAATATTTTGAATCGATTTTGAAAATTTTTTCACTAATAATTAATAATGTTAAAAAATTAAACCATTTCAAATGAATTTAAGGTATTTTATGTGAGGTCAAGGTTTTCGGGACCTAAAAAGGCCAGAAATTAATTAACCAATCGATTTTAAAAATTTTTTCGCAGTTAGTAAGTTAAAGTATTTGAATTAATTAATTAAATGATGTCCGCAAGAAGCTTACGGACTGCCATAAGTTATATGAGATCCTTAGAACCCTTTTCTTACTGTTAGAGTACTAGACTTGTATGAGTTTCGCCAGGATTTACTGATCCCATAATTGTAAAAAATAAACTAAACGACCAATTTTAAAAATTTCTTCACTGTTGCAGAGCTAAACTATTTTAGATAGATTTAGAATACATTATGTAAGGTCCGCCAGGGTCCACAGGACCCAAAAGTGTCAAAAATAAACTAACTGACCGATTTTGAAAATTTTTTCACTGTTACAGAGCTAAACTATTTTAGATAAATATCGATTACGTTATGTAAGGTCCGCCTGGGTCCATAGGACCCAAAAGTGTCAAAAATAAACTGCCTGATCGATTTTGAAAATTTTTTCACTGTTACAGAGCTAAACTGTTTTAGATAAATATAGATTCCGTTATGTAAGGTCTGCCAGGGTCCATAGGATCCAGAAGTGTCAAAAATAAACTAACTGACCGATTTTGAAAATTTTTTCACTGTTACAGAGCTAAACTATTTTAGATAAATATAAATTACGTTATGTAAGGTCCACCAAGGTCCATAGAACCCAAAAGTGTCAAAAATAAACTAACGGACCGATTTTGAAAATTTTTTCACTGTTACAGAGCTAAACTATTTTAGATAAAAATATAGATTACGTTATGTAAGGTCTGCCAGGGTTCATGGGATCCAAAAGTGTCAAAAATAAACTAACCGACCGATTTTGAAAATTTTTTCACTGTTACAGAGCTAAACTATTTTAGATAAATATAGATTACGTTATGTAAGGTCTGCCAGGGTCCATGGGATCCAAAAGTGTCAAAAATAAACTAACCGACCGATTTTGAAAATTTTTTCACTGTTGCGGAACTAAGCTATTTTAGATAGACATACATTACGTTATTTAGGGTCCGCCAGGGTCCATGGGACCCAAAAGTGGTAAAAATAAACTAACCGACCGATTTTGAAAATTTTTTCACTGTTACAGAGCTAAACTATTTTAGATAAATATAGATTACGTTATGTAAAGTCTGCCAGGGTCCATCGGATCCAAAAGTGTCAAAAATAAACTAACCGACCGATTTTGAAAATTTTTTCACTGTTGGGGAGCTAAGCCATTTTAGATACATATAGATTACGTTATGTAAGGTCTGAAGTGTCAGTAGGACCTAAAAGTGTCAAAAATAAAATAACTGACCGATTTTGAAACTTTTTTACTATTACCGAGGTAAACTATTTTAGATAGGTACAGGTTGTGTTATCTGAGATCCACAACTGTCCTGCGGATGCAAATGCGGCGTAGAGTGCTACACAACGGGTTTTGAATATATATATACGGGTTTTGAATATATATATATATATATATATATATATATATATATATATATATATATATATATATATATATATATATATATATATATATATATATATATATATATTACATAAAGTCCGCCTAGAATATACGGTCGAGCTGATTTTTTAATGAGGTCCACCGGGATCTTGCAGATCTGAAAACGCCAGTAATAAGCTATCGAACCGATGCTTAAAAATTTCTCACTGCTAGAGAACTAAATTATTTTAGATGGATACAACTATGCTGCACAAAATTCGTTCGGGTTCTTGGGTCCCCAAAAATACCAAAACTAATTACCCAACCGATTTTAAAAATTCTTTTACTCTTAGAAAGCTAAACTATTTTAAATAGGTACAGGTCTTAGATGAGATCCGCCAGTGCCCAAGATTTGGAAATTCGCTATGTTATGCAGATGCTGCGACAGGGGTATTTTTAAATGGAGTTAGTCATTTTTCTTCTTAAGCCAACAATATGTAAAAACAAATACGATTTCCTGGACCCGATAGTTAATGCTGCAACATTTTTAAATTTAATATTTACTTAAATATTATAATTCCAAATTTTATTCCCCGTATGAATTTGTTATAATTCGTAATCTTTCCTGTAATACGATAAAAAAATTGCGAGATTTCTGTTTTAAAATATTTAATATATTTTACTTAATATTTTGTTGCAGTACAAAACTGATTTGTAAAATTTTATTGCCCTTAATCACCTTAATGTCATCTCCTCTTGTTAGATAATATGTAGGCACAAGTTTCTCTCTAAAATATAAAACTGGTGGCGATTGTCAGTAGTGGAGACTGACAGGATACCCATCGAAAATGTAAAACAGGTGGCGATTGTTTGGACACCTACGCAGGATGCTGCGACACAGGGCTCTGTCATTAAATCAAGTTTGATGGAAGTGATTTGAATCAGGATGATTGTTTTAATGTAAACAATTTGGATGTGATTTTTTATAATTGCTGTTAAAGTGGCGAAACTCTTTTAGAAATTCGACAAAATTATTTTTTCTTTTGGTCCTACATAACAATTTAGTATAAAAAGAATTTCCAAAATGATTATTTTTTCTTTTTCGTATAGCAAGTACTAAAAATTACTAACCGTTTAAAAATGACACCTAATTTTCTGTTTCGGTATCAAATATATCCGAAACATCTCAATTCTTATAAATATATCAAAGAAATCTTTTCTCTTATCTTGGAGAGGATATAAGGATTTTCTACTGAAATTTATGTAGGTAACATTCTCATCCTGAAGATTTATGTAAAATTTTATCAAAATCTAATAAGTAGAAATAGGGATGGGACTTTAACGAGTTGAAGTGAGAAGTGTTGACCATACATATTATCCAAAAATCTAAATCGTATAGTACTAACTTTCTTATAAATACAGAATTTAGTTACCTATCTTATTTATAAAAAATCTAGTTTTATAATTCAGGCCTCTACATTAAACAGTTTGAAACGTAAAGAAATATTGGTACAGAATAGAGAAAATTCTCAGACTACTGTAGTTCAAAAGAAGTTTCAGTCAATTTATAATACCAATGAGCTATAAAAAAATTAAAATAATTTTTAAAAAAAAAAGCCGAATGGTAAAATAATATATCTTACTAAATTTTCAGAGATTCTATTGATATGAAGCGCTTAGTGATTTTGTGATAGTAGACCAGAAATTTTTAATTTCCAAAAAAGGTAGTAAGTAAGGAAGCAAAATAAAACTGATTTATAGCAATTTTATTAAATTTTAATTTTTAAAATTGCCATCACCATTAACCGCCAGTGTTTTTAAAATTAATTTTGATGTTGACCATTCTCTTAATTCTCTTCAGCCGTAGTTAAATTTTGCATATAATTAACTACAGTGTATTAAACGCTTGTACCGTGTAACTTAAATGAAACAAAAAAATTATATTAATTTTGTTGACAATATTATGACTAAAAGGTTATTAATGGTAACCTTGAACACTTGACACCTGTGTAATTTATAATGCGCAGGTAAGTTAGCATATCTAAAATACAGTGGTATAAGTAAAAATGTTTCATGCACAGCTTGAACGCGTATTTCTATGTTGATACATTTTTGGATCTTTCTGTTTATAAGGTGAATGAAGTATATAAATGCAGAGTGGTTTTTGTTAAATTGAACTTGAATCATAAATATTTTAATTTATTGTGTCGATATTGGTGGCAATGCACAGTTACAAATTATTGTCGTACTTTAATTTACATTGACTTTTGGGTGAACTTTCCCTAGTAAATTTTAATTTTGGCACGAAATTGTAAAAATTGTCAACTACTCTACATTTTTCCCGGGAACACGGGGTAAGAGTGTACTCGCAGGTTAAAAACGCTTTAATATCTAATTATTATATGTGTTATTGAGTAAGAATAGAATAATAAACAAATTTGCTATAAATAGTATAATGAAACTTAT
The DNA here is from genome assembly GCA_035578155.1 of Brachynemurus nebulosus. Lineage (NCBI taxonomy): Eukaryota > Metazoa > Arthropoda > Insecta > Neuroptera > Myrmeleontidae > Brachynemurus > Brachynemurus nebulosus. The sequence goes on from JAPWDM010000004.1 coordinate 32,136,785, forward strand.
ATTAGCCTACATACTTACATCATCAAATAAAATCTAATAATTCTGAAGTTATGCCTTTTGACGGCATCTGGCGACACACATTTTCAAAAAAAAATTTTTTTCTAAAATTTTTCAAGAAAATTTTTGAAAAATTCGTAAAAAAAAATTTTTTTTGAAAATTTTTTGAGAAATTTTCTTTTTTTTATAAATTTAAATACTGTTGTTGATAAAAATGTGAAAAAAGCTAAGAAATTTTTTTTTTTCATTTTGTTCAAGATTATGAAAATTTAAGAGTAAAAAAATGATCCATTAATTTTTTAAAAAATTCAATCGAATGAAACAAAAAACGGCTGGATGGATTCAATTGAAATTCGGTGGGGTTTTTGTGGGTATATTGAACTGTAAAAGGCACACTTAACATCAATGGTTTTCTCGAAATTTTTAATTCAGTGCTTGATTTTCCAAAAAGCCCCCAAAAGCTCTTTTTTCTTGATTTTTCAAATTCATGTAGAGTATGCAAAAAAATTGTTTTCTGAAAAAACAATGGCTAATCCTTGTAGAGAATTTATTCGAGTTTTCGAAACACACCTTCAATTTTCTGTGTGATCATTGGTTGCTGAGATATCGATGGTCAAAAGCGAAACGATCCTTTTCCATTCAAAGTCCGATATCTCAGCGAGAAGTAGTCGTATAAAGGTCTAAAAAAAGCAAATTAAAGCTGAATGAACAAGTTATCCGGTCCATATGGTGGTTAAGTCGGAAAATTTTTTTCCAAGTCCGTGGACCAAAAAAAGAAAAAATTTTTTTTCAGTGTACTTATTAGGATTGAGCGATACACGTTGTTTTGAAAATTTTTTTATCGCAAGATCTGAAAACTAGAAACTTCCAGCTTTAAATTGCTTTGCTTACGACTCCGATACGACCATTTTTCACGAAGATACAGCCATTCGAAAAATCGCTAAAAATTTTGAATTTTTTTTGACCCTTTAATTATTTTCGCTAGTGTATATTTGTAAATGGCACTTTAAGATCTTTATTATGATACCAAAATTAAAGCTATAAAATCACTGGGGTTTCATCCCCCACCCCCAACCCCTAATATTATCAGGTATATTTTGGTAAAATAGGAGGCTGTTATGTGTTAATAAAAGAATTTTTAATTAATATATTTTACATCACACCAGTTTATTTTTTTTTTGGCATAAATACACCCTTTGCTAATACTAACTTGGAAACTTTTTGATTTAATAATTAGCAAAAATATGGTCAAAGAATCTCGTATTTTAGTAATGAATTGTTACAAACTTACGACATACTTTAAAGTACATAGTTTAGAAAGAAAAAATACACTGCAGCCCCCCCCCCCCTCCATGCTTTACTGATATCAATACAAATCTTATTTATTTATTTACTTATTTATTTAGTCCAAAACAAAAATATTGTCCACACCAAGCACATCTTATAAAAGCGGGGCTACCACATACACCACACTTTGGTGTTTCTCTTTCTTCTTTGAAAAAGCAATATGTTACAGGATTTTCAAATCTTTCTGTCGTTGGTCAATATATCCACTTTTATGCCATCCATACTTGAACAAATTTTGATAACGAGGCGACAACAACTGATTGTGAGCTAGAGAATATTGTTACGGCGATGTAAATCAATAGCATACTCATTTAGAATTACATTATCCGAAAATACTGTGATGAGTTGTTTCCAGAGTGGAAATCCGTAGATATCCAGAGGTTAAAATATTTAAAATTGTATAGATAAATAAAAATAAATAAATAAGTAAATAAATAAATAAGATTGGTAAAGATATCAGTAAAGAATTGGAAAATTAAAAATTCTTTTATTTACACATAATCGCCTTCTCCTTTACCAAAATATACTTGATAAAATTAGGGACTGGGGGTGGGGGATGAAACCCCAATGATTTTATAACTTTAATTTTGGTATCATAATAAAGATCTTAAAGTACCATTTACAAATATATATATATATATATATATATATATATATATATATATATATATATATATATATATATATATATATATATATATATAGTTTCCCTGCCAAAGCTCTTACCATTTCCAAAATATTTAAGAAAATTGAAAAAATCTTAAATTTTCAGGGGTGAATTGCACCCCCTTAAACCGCTTATGGGCACGAACGAAATATGGCTCATGCTTACTTTTAGTAAGATCTACAATCCACCAAAGTTTCAAAAATTTTTGAGAGATACAGTTAGATACCTTTCCTTGTTAGACAAGTGAGACAAATATACCTGTTTTCATTATCTGAATCAATATTTGAGATTTGTTTTAGTTTTTCACTTGATTTGGATTTGTTTTATTTACTGTTTTATATTTTTGTGTGCTCTATATCTTGTTGAGGGGGGAAGGGTCCGGTAAAAAAACTTCTAGAGCGCCACAGTGCGTTAATCCACTCTGTCGACACTTTTTTAAGAGTTAGAGAAATGTTTAAAAGCAATTCTTTAACTCTTTTAGCATGAATAGATTTCTCGTAGGCTGAAATCATTTCCGTCATTAATTGGAATAAACATTATATCGTGTAATATGAAATGTCGTTTTACGAGCACTTAGCCGACCACGTAATACAGAAAACTAGAGATACTTTCTCGAGCATTAGAGAAATGTTTAAAATCAGTACTTTAATTGTAAATAGAATTATTGTAGCCTGGAATCATTTCCGCCATTAATTGGAATAACATTAGGTCGTGTAATATGAAATGTCGTTTTCCGACCATTTGGGCAACAATGTAATGTAGATAAACATCGACACTTTTTTAAGCATTAGAGAAATATTTAAAAGTAATTATTTAACTCTGAATAGATTTCTTATAGCCTGGAATAATTTCCACCATTAATTAGAATAAGATTATAGGTCGTGTAATATGAAATGTCCTTTATCGACCACTTAGCCGACCGTATAATCCAAATAAACATCGACACTTTTTTGGGCATTAGAGAAATGCTTAAAAGCAATTCTTTAATTGTAAATAGAATTCTTGTAGCCTGGAATCATTTTCGCTATTATTTGAAATAATATTAGATCGGGTAATATGAAATGTCGTTTTCCGACGACTTAGTCGAGAATATAACTCAGATAAATATCGACACTCAAGTCCGGATCACCGCATAGATTAATGAAATAAATGGCTAGGGGCCGGTTTTTTGAAGGGTCCGATCAAACCATGTATTTTAAATATTTGAAGACATGAGTGGATGAATGTGTTATGTAACATTTTTATTAATTTTACAATAGAAGCGTTTAAAAGTTTTTATTTACATATACTTCCTATGCAGTAGCACATGTTTATTATTTAATTTCTACAAAAATATTGGACCTAATGAAATCAAATTTGAATATATCATACTTCAGCATAGAATATTTCAAAATTTGACAAAAAATGAATTTTTGAAAAAATCTTACATAACACCTTCACTGTAGCTAGTACCCTTTTCAATAAATTTAAAGAAAACCAAAATATTTTATTTTTTTAAATGCAAACATCAATCAGTGTTCTTGATACTTACAAAAAATTGCAACTCTTAATGTTAAAACTGTCTTAAGAAGTGTTACTCCTTTTTTGATGACGTCAAAAATGTGTATGCTCTTTAAATGAGACGCTCTGAGTAAGAGTAAGCAGTATCTATGCAGTAAAACTGGTATTAACTTTTACTAGATTACTGCAATATTAATTATTAAATAACAAAATTTTCTTCTTTTTTAGTCGAATTTTCTCCGAAAAATTAGACTTATACAGTCTATACGATAAGAGCTGCGAGAGGCGAGAGTAGGGGCGCTATCCGTTATCGGAACGTAGAACACGAATATGTAGAAAATAAAAATGTCTGATATATATATATATATATATATATATATATATATATATATATATATATATATATATATATTCCCGCCACCTTTTAATTTGTGTAGGGCCCCCCTATGGAAGTTAAGAGATGAAATTTGGTAAATGGGGCTCATTTTCGAGGCACCTCATACTATCAAAGTGGGGTCAAATTTTGGGCAAATTTTTTTTCAGACCCGACCTTTAAGGGGGTGGTGGGGGGCGGAAAAGCAATAAAACTTTTCCAAACCGGTTTTAAATAATGTTTCGGTCAATTATCTACAACATATCAAATATTCAGCTTCCTAGGATGATATGGTGGGAGTAGAAGGGATAAAACGATTTTCGCTGGATCTAACAGGCCCCCAGCCCCCCAGAATTAACGCAGAGGGTTGAAATTTGGTGTGTTGATAAAGTTCGTACCTAGGTTGTGCTTTTTGGAGGTTTTAATATTTTACCCCCACCCCCCTCATTTTTAAGCTACAATTTCATGCATTTTCGACGTTTTCGAAGTTTGTACCACTCGCACAGGTCACCCGAATAAACCTAGAGGGCTGAACTTTTGTATTCGGATTGAGTTAGTATCAAGGGGGTGCCTTTTGGGGGTCTCGACTTTTAACCCCTACCCCCACCATTTTTATACCCAAAAGAACATGATTTTTCTTGTTTTTTAACAGTTTCGTTCGGGTCAAAATCTCCCCAAATAAACCTAGAGGGCTGAAATTTGGTGTACAGCTTAAGCTAATAGCCAGACACTGTTTTTTGGAGGTTTCAACTTTTAACCCTTACCCCCACGATTTTTACGCCAATATTTCCTTAATTTTTTTGCTTGTTTTCTAACACGTCTAGAGACTCCATAAGGAAACCTAGAGGGCTGAAATTTTGTACGTGTATTCAGTTAGTATCCAGCTAGTACCTTGTAGGGAGTCCACATCACTTTTCCCCCCACTTCTCCCATTTTTACATCGGAATTGAATGCTATTGTTAAATGTGTTTTAAAAGCATTATGTTTATTCTAAATACAAGTAGGCGAATAGTAATTTTAAAAAATTTAAAAAAAAGTGAACTTACTTTTATGACAAATGAAATACATACATATTAAGTAATTTAAAAATGTTATTAAAGTCACTGTTTATTTATAAATTAGGAATTTTGGATTTTTAGTATTTATAAAATAGAAATTTTGGATTTTTTTGGAAAGAAAAAATATCTTTATAAAGGCCTTCCAGTTTACTATTTAAGGTCCTTTTTTAATATTTAAAACTAAAACATAAAGGCAATTAGTGGATAAACATGGGCAGGAATGTCCTCGTACGAATTGTGTTGGTTTTTTTTCTGCTACCTGTTTTCGGCACAAAATTGAAATTTACTGAGATACAGCCCTTAAATACTTAAAACCTTTTTTTAAAGCCTCGATCAGCCGAACACTCATCACCAGTTTTGAAACCAACAAAATGACAATTCGGTTGTAGACTTTCAATCACATTTCGCTTGTAGACATTCAATACCGAAGATGAAGGGGAAAATTCGACTACCGTGATGGGGCCCCGCTGCTCACGGCGTTTTTTTTTTTAATAAAAAAAAGAAATACTTTGAAAAATCCACTTGCATCTTACGAATTTACATTATTCAGTCGTATCTTAATTTTTATTGACGCCGCTGTATAGGAAAGCTGTTATAGCCCATCTTTTAAGAAAGTAATCATAATCGTTCATTATTAATTATTTTAAATATAATGAGTGCTATACCGGTTTAATAGTAATGTGTATGCATGTGTGTTATAGCTAATGTTGACCTCTGTACTGTCTAGTTTAGACTATAAATTTTCTAGATATTAAAATTTTAGAAGATGAAAAATGTGTTGCTGTCCCAGTTAGTTACTTTGATAAAATTTTGATTTTTTTATTTTTAAAAAACTAGATCTCGATATTGACTTTTTATCACTCCAATCCTCAGAAAGGGGAATAAAAAAGTACTTTTAATAATTTTATCTTAAGAACACTTTCCCTAATCATTTTGAAATTTTGTATACGTTTTTAAGCCTTCCTGCTATGCAAAACTTCAGATTTTTAGCCTCACTTATCATTTAAATATAACAAAAATACTCTATTTTCCATAAGAGTACATGTATTTTGTCATATATTATAATGAACTTTTCTCCAAGATGTGGTACCTTAATCAACATGAAACTTCAAGAAAATTTCTTTATTCTAAATTCTATCCGATTTTGTTGGTTTCTAATGTTTTTTATCACTTTGATTTTAGGGACTCTAAGATTTTAATAAATATTCAGATATATGCTTACAAATTTTGGAAAAAATAAAAAAACTACTCATGATGGAAAGCTAAAAAAAAAGCTTAGAAAATTACTAGCTTAGAAATACTCGGATATTCGACGCTGGGTGTCATTAGGGTTGACGAGAGGATCTAAAAGTTGAGTTTTCGCACTACCAAAATGTATGTATGCTCGGTGTGTGTCGTGACACGACGACAAGTTTTTTTTTTTTTTTTTTTTTTTTTTTTTTAAACAAAGATAGTATCAAACATGGGAATCGTGGATTTGGCAGAAATTATGTTTTTGGCAGGATATATGTTGTAGAGTAGGTGTCCCTGAATACTGTAGTAAAAATAATTTAGGCCAGTGCGCCTTCGTTTAAAAATTAAATGCACGAAAAGTTTCGAATAACATATCATGTTTGATATATATATATATATATATATATATATATATATATATATATATATATATATATATATATATATATATTTATGTATCTAGTGGCAACGCAATAACTCTCAAACAAAATATATTCTCTTTATGAAGTTAAGGGAAAATATTGGGAAACCCAAACTCTTTGATGAGTTCTTCATGCAAAAACGGCTGATGTCTAGAACATGGTTTTTTGGCATTAGTTGTCAAAAAAGATAAGTTTTTTGTAAAAATTTGCTACAGTCTAAAAATTTTCCAAATCTTTTTTACAAAATTGTAAAGAGTGAGAATAATCACATAAGACGGGTTTTGAGCCATGACTCTATGTAAACTAGTTTTCGAGAAAAATCATTTAAAAAAAAAACTGCTTTTAGGTTTATACAGGATGTAATAAAATTAAGTCTCGAAATCCTGGTAGGTAGGTAATAAATCTCATTGTACAAATTAAGTTTTGATAGACTGACAGTAATAGTGTACCGATGAAGTTTTACTTCAAAAACTTTTGACTCCTGAAAAGGGAAGTTCGCCATGTTACGCAGGATACTGCTACAAAGATTTATTTGCAGTTAGAATAAGTTAAGAAATCGTTCATCCTATTCTTATTTCAAACGTAACATTAATGAAATATTAGAGTGTGTGCAAATTTTTTTTTTTTAAATTGGATAAAAAACGCAATTTTATTCAAACATGTTAAGAATATAAGGAAGCTATGTGTCACACTCGTTGGCGGTATAATAGTTGGATAGATTTTTGTGAGATCGAACCTCTCTACCAGCGAGTGACGGGACACGAAACAACCCTGACATATGATATGAAAGTTTGGTTTTTATAATTTGATGATGCATCTATTTTTATTTTTTGAACAAGGACGCACGAAGCGGAGATAAGCGGAGATGATTCCATCTTATACCAAACCAACATCAATTTTTGTTTTCATGAAACTTGGGTTTTTACCATCTAAACTGGTGCCTGTTCGTTTCAATGGAAATGATCAACTAGGTGCCCAGGTGTTAATAGATATTGACCACTGTGTACCAGTTACAGTAAACATTATAAATGTAGTTGTTACCCAAAATAAAACCTTTTTATTATTGTATTCTGCTTGACGGTGTCGAAAGTTGAATTTGTATTGTTATAATTTTGTTAATTGGTGAAAATTCAGTGAAAATATTCTCATATGGTTTTGCCTGTTTATAACTGGAAAATGATTGAAGTTTGTGATAAATTGCAAATAATAAATAAATAATAATAAATAAATTTAATTAAAAGTAAGTTTTAAATTGTGTTTATGTTCATATGGATGATAAATTTCGACAAAAATTACTCTAAAAATTCAATATATTTATCTAAATTAATGGAAGCGAATATGTAGCAACCAGACCAACTGTCCGAAATTTCCATTCTACTACATTTTATTATTAGATATTACTTACAATATTATTAGTAATGTGTGAATGTGTTGTATAGTTAAGAATTTTACAATATCTTTGATAATTTAAAAACCGTGGGTCGGTAAAATTATTAATTCGTTCACAATTTAACCTATTTTGATCTTTTGTATAAATTTTTGACTAGTTATATTTAGAAAATTTGTTTATGATTCAGATCGAAGATTTTTATCAGTTGATTTCATTAAAACTGTTAAATATTACTAAATTAATTCGTCTTCATTATATTCAAAGGCTAAAGGCGGATAGGTAAGCATAGGTAAAATGTCTCCGCACAAATTATGTAGTTTTACTTTCTTTTTCTTTTTTGGTGACTCCTATCGATATAAAATTAAAATTTAATAAGTATTTTTTGAAAATTAAAAGCCGGCTATTTGTTTTTTTTCGAAAACTATGCAAGACATTTTTATAAGCATGTTCGGATTTCCGATCGACTGACTAACCGGAAGTCTATACCTACCTTAAAAAAATATTTTCTAACAACTAATTTTTTTCTAGCTATGATGCACCCGGACAAAAATTCTGAAAAAATTATATGTTGTATGGATCATATGTAGTAAATAGCCTGCAAAAAAATTTTCGATAATTGTACCACAGTTACAAGTTTTGTTGAACAGGGCTGGACCTACAATTATTATGGGAGGGGCAAACTTTGTCGTTGGCGCCCTCTCCGAGAAAAATGACTAATTCAAAATTTTGACGCACCAGTATTTTAACTTCTTCCCTCCTGAAAAAAACATGTGACGAACCCAACAAAAAAACATTCAATTTCAACATTTTGACGCCCTCTAAAACCTGCAGGGGGACACCTGTCTCCGCTGCTCCCCCCCTAGATTCGGCCCTGTTGTTGAGGTTATAGCTAATTTTTTTTTTTTGAAATTGATAATTTTTTCTGAGATACAGTATAAAAGATACAGTACCTGAAACATAAAAATTTCAACCAAATTCGTTAAGTCATTCGAAAGTTATAAATTTTTAAGTGCTGAAACTTAATAAATTTCAATCTTATATATCAGGGGTGGCCACTACCTTTACCTTTGGGAGCCGCAATCCCATGAAGCTGATTCGGAGAGAGCCACCCCATTCTTAGATTGGTGGTTCACACAATAAATACACGTTTTACATTTTTATGAAACTAAGTATATTTATGATATAAGAATGAAAAATGTAATTATAATATGTAAACATACTTTTTTTTTTAGCTAGTACATGCATCATACCTAGGTACCTAAAACTTAATTTTGAGATGTACTTTTTCTTGTGTTCATTTTGGCCGTGAGCTGTTTGAAATCTGGCTCATAACTGGTGAGCGCAATTTGCACGAGTTCAGTTAAGTGTTCATCAGCTAGTTCAGATCGATACTTGGATTTAATAAACTTCATTGTTGAATACAAAGACTCACAGGAATAAGTAGTTCCAAAAATTGAAATCAGTCTCTTAGAACATTCTTTTGCTAGTGGATATTTCTCTGCTGGAACGTTTTTCCAAAATTCAACAGTGGAACCGCTAATTTTTTTCAGTCCTTTCAACGCTTCGTCTTCTTGCAGTTCAAGTATTTCTAACTCTACTGCTGCTACATCCTTTGTTATTGGAGATGAAAGAGGACAGCCATCACCTACAACATCAATAGCAAAAGGGTTCTCTAGGAAGGAAAAAGACGGTTTCAGTTTTCTCAAATCAGTGAATCTGTCATTGAATTCTTCAGCAAGACTGGTCAATTTACATAAATAATCTTTTATTTCAATCTGGACGTCATCGTTAATAAGGCTTTCAGAAGTTTTCTTTAAACATTTGAAATGAGCGAACGTTTTGGTCTCAAGATCTCTCTAGAAAAGTCTCAGTTTGCTATGAAAGCTAAATACACTCTGTGCTAAATCAGAAATAAGCTTCTCTCTACCTTGTAGTGACATGTTCAGCTGCTGCAAATGCTCAACAACATCTATAAAAAAGCTTAAATCTAACAACCACTGTGGATTGCTAAGTTCAGGGAAAGATTTTCCTTTTTCTTGCATAAATTGTTTAATGGGTTCAAGAAACTGAAAAAATCTGCTAAGAACATTGCTGACTGATAGCCATCTCACCAAGCAATACCAAGATACATCATCAGGAAGGTCGTCATTATCCAGCTCTTCTATGAAGAATTTAAATTGTCTGTGTGTTTTAGCACTTGAACGAATGTAGTTTACAACTTTAAGAACTACTTGCATAACTTGTGGGTACTGGAAATATTTTGCTGCTAGATGTTCTCTGTGAATGATACAATGTACAGGTACAAAAGGAGGATATGATTTGTCAGTATTTAAAAGCCCAATTAGTCTTTGTTTGTTTCCTGTCATTGACGATGCACCGTCGGTAGCAATGCTAACAATATTCTCGGTAGGCTTTTTTTTCAAGGAGTTTTTTTTTTCAAAACATCATTCAGGGCTTTTTTAATGTCACAACCACGAACAGTATCCTTCAATGCAACTAGGTCTAAGAGCTCTTCGACGATTTCAAAGTCTTTTGATACATATCTCACAAATATTGCTAACTGTGGTTTATCTTAATATCGGTAGACTCGTCCAAGGTTAGACTTATTGCAGAACATTCCTTTATATTTTTTTTTGTAAATTATTCAATATGTCGCCACTAAGCGCAGAAACTCGTCTTTCCATTGTGTGCCTACTAGCGGGCATTTGATCTACCAATTTTTGCAGTTTATTATTTTCGGGATCGAAAATAAAAATAACTTGTGCCATATTTTTCTTGATAAACTCCCCGTCAGTGGTAAGGTTTCTTTGCTTTTGCGATGTTAAAAGCCAAGACAAAGCCAGCTTCGATTGTCAAAGCTGATTCTTTGGTAAAAACTGACATAACCAAACTCTGACCATGTAATTTTTCCTTTAGTGATTTCACTTTGGTTTTTCTTAACTCAGAACCGATAGGAAATTTTGTTTTGAATTCACTGTGGTTAGTGTCATGATGGCGTTTTAGGTTACTGCCCTTGAACTGAGACGACGTCATCTGACATAAAAGACACATTGGCTTTCCGTTTCTCTTTACAAACACGAATTCTTCCTCCCATTCCGTGTTAAAAGTTCCATGCTCCTCTCCATATTTACGCTTCCTGGACACCATCATACTGCCCACAATTAACACAACTTGACTAGTTTTAACAACGCAACTGCACAGATAAAAAAAATAAAAACAAGAGAGCACCTACTAGTTCTGTTACTGGCTTAATACTGACACAGGCAAGACAACAGCTCGGGGCGAGAGAGAGAGACACCCCCTCTCCTCTCCATTGTTGGCGCTGCAGACGCTGTTTCAACTTTGAGATACGAGTTAAAATGACGATCTTTTTTATGTAGGTATGTACCTACATACTTTACTCAAAAGTTATCGGAAATAATGTTTTCTTATTGAAAAAGATCGTTATTTGATTTTTTTTGTGCGAAATTTTAGATTTTTTTCTTATTTCAAATAAACCTATCAAAACAAATCTTCGAGATGCATTAAAGAGCCGCACAAGATCAACTCGCGAGCCGCAAGCGGCTCGCGAGCCACGTTATGGCCACCCCTGTTATATATCAACAGCAGGTAGCTAGTGATGAGCAAAATTAGTCTTGGTCTTGCAGTCTTGTCTTGGTCTTGCATTTTTTGCAAGATCAAGACCAAGACCAAAACTATGTGTAGCAAGACCAAGACCAAGATCATAAGTATGATTGCAAGACCAAGACCAAGACTCGCGTGAGCAAGACCAAGACGAAAGCAAGAAAAAAGCAAGACTCTTGCTAAACTATTTAAATAATTTGAAAGTATAATTAGTAGTGAAACTTTTTAAAGCAATATTAAAAATTGTTTTTTTTTTTTTTTTTAAATTCGAAGTTAATTAAATACTTGCAATTAAAAGTGTGTGATGCTGTCATAAATCAATATAATGCTTTAAACTACCTTCAAAATCTTTTGGTCGAATAGTACGTAAAATATCGGCGTTTAATAGATTTTATGACTTTAAATAATAATAATACATTTTACCACGTTTAATAGAAATTCATGTGGGACTAACTAAATCTCTGAAAATTTCATCGAAATTAGTCGAATAGTTCCGAAGTTACGCGTTGGAAGGTTTTACGAATACTCAGGTGGACAAAGAGGCAGCCACAAGACAAAATTTTTTTAGGAACCGTAAAGAGTAAAAATTCTGATTTTTGAAAGAAACAATTTTTACCTCACAAAGATGATTATTATGTTTTCGTTATTTTGGTAGATTCTGAAACAAAATAATGGTTAGGCGAAATAGAATCGAAGGTTATGTGTATAGTCAGTAAAAAGCCAGGAAGCTAATTTATGATAGGTTGCTGACACCCTAAAATTTGAAACATAAAGAGTTTAAATACAATATGTAGAATAGAATATAAGAACGGTCAAGCGAGAAAACGTTAACAAAAAAATATTTTTTTTTTAAATTTACTTGTTTCTATTTTGTTTTACTGACATATATACAAATTACAAAATAAACCAATTTTCTATACTAATCCACAGAATATGTAAAGGACCGATTAGACCAATTCGACCGTTGGACCCAAAAGCTATTAAATCAGAAAGTGAGTATATCGTATACCTTGACACAACACGTGACAAATTAACCAAGACATGTATCAAATTTTGTTTATCCTAAATTAATATCTACTTGACTTTAATTGTTCAGAAATTATTACCTACTTGAGTGTTTGGTTATGAGTGAAGTAGGATAATAAAATTATATTGGAGCTTAGACTGTCCGGTCGATCGTACCGGTATGTCTACACATTAAGAGAATTTCGCACATATATTAAACATTCCAACCAAAGCAGCACAAATGCGATGGAGACATTTTATTATTTTATGATTATTTTTTCAAGCGACCCTTTACGATTGTTCAATTTCTTTTTGTCACATAATTTTTATTTTTTATTACTGTAGGTCAATTTCAGTTTTTAATATATGGAGACATTCCATTAAAAAAAACTAGATTTATGGCCAAACTCTTTTTTTTAAATAAAAAAAAAAATAACTGAAGCACATATACAACTTGACATAACTTTGATTGGAACTTCCGGACATTAACTATTTTTAACTCTTAGCCTCATAAAATACAATTTCACATAACAAGATAATGGGAAGTCGCCCTGGGAGATCGCTCTTCTCATCTTTAGATAAATACGTCACTAAAAAAGGCATTAGTTCATTTTTTGATATATTCTCGACTTCTTGTGTATTACATATTGCAGAATATGTAATTCTATGCAGATAAGTACTTTACCCATGCTCTAAATCAGTGCGATATCACAAAACCATCCAAATTATAATTTGATGACTATATAATTAAAAATACCCCTTGTTGCAGCATTCTATATAACATAGAGAATTCTCCGTTAAAGAGTAATTTTTTCTCGAAGATCCGCCAACATAGGATGCTGATTCTAAAAGCTATTTTATGGGATTTTTTACTCTTTGCCATGGTGTAAAAAATTTTAAAAGACCGGAATTTTAGCAAAAATTACTTTTTTAAGGATTTTCAAATTGAAGTATCTGGCTAGCGAACTCTTCCAAGATTTTTGAACTTTCAAACTTTACAAACTTTCTACGTAACCAAACTTCGTAAAATATATAGATATTATACCTAAATTATATATATTTATATAAAATAGGTATCATTTCTGCAGTAAGGGATTTTTTCTAAGTGTCGCTCCTAGACACCGAAAAAATTGCCGCCCCTGCCTTTCCCTAAAAAATGTCTTAATAACTTTTTCACTTTTTTCCTGAATGATTGTAATTTTAAGAGCGAAATTGTGGGTTATTATTGCCCTTTTTCTTACCAAAAAATTAATGACGAGCAAAAAAGAAAAAATTCCAAATTTTGACACCCTCTGGCCCCAAATTTGCTGCCCCTAAATCTGCCGCTCTAAGCTCCAGGTTACTCGTCCTGCTGGTAAATTCACCACTGCATTATTGGGTTCTAGAAACCTCAAAACAAACTTCTAGCATAGAACCGTGCTTGAACACTATGATGCGGTAAATTATCAAGTCGCACCATGACAGTGGCTGTGACAGCTGAATTTTTGATTCGAAAATTTGCTAATAAAAAAGATGCAAGAAAGTGCAAGATTTTTTAGCAATACCAAGACCAAGACCAAGATTGCATTTTGCAAGACCAAGACCAAGACTCAACCCGCTCTAGCAAGACCAAGACCAAGATTCTTAATGCAAGAACAAGACCAAGACCAAGATTTGGTAGTCTTGGTCTTGGTCTTGCATTTGCTCATCACTACAGGTAGCAGAAAAAGAATAAAAAAAGTTTGCGAGAGGTCACTTTACCCATGCTTATTCGCCTATAGCCTTTAAATGGAAATTCTAGACAGTGTTGTCTGACTTTATTGTGTTAATATCTCTAGAGTCTGAATTATGATAATTTTTTAGGAAAATCTAGAAATAGTACAATTAAACCTTAAGGTACGATCACAATGTGATTTGCCGAAAAATAGTCAATTTTCACAATTTTTTTGGGGAAGAATAGGATGGGAGAATGGGGATGAATTTTTTTTTACGATTAATACCACTATTTAACAATACAAAAATATTTTTTTTATTTATTTTTATTCAATTTTTATAATTATTATAATTTCTTGAAAAAGGTGTCATTAAAAAAGGCCGAAATTCGGTACCCGCGATTGCGGCCGCAGATTTTGTCTGAAAAAAAAATCAAATGGATTATCAATCTGTAGATAAGCCGTTATTTTCTTATGGGAGCTTTTTTTGAAATTTGAAAAAATGGCGGCGGTTTGAATAAAACGTACAAAATTTTTGACAGTTTTCCGTGCGAAAAAACAGGAAAATTTCAAAAAATAGCTCCCATGGGAACATAGCGGCTTGCCTACAGATTTATAATCCATTTGATTTTTTTTTTCAGATGAAAACTGCGGCCGCAATCGTGGGCGCCGAATTTCGGCTTTTTTTAAAGACATTTTTTCAAAAAATTATAATAATTATAAAAAATAAATAAAAATAAATAAAAAAAATATTTTTGTATTGTTAAAGAGTGGTATTAATCATATAAACAATTCATCCCCATTCTGTCATCCTATCTATCCGGAAAAAAACTGTGAAAATTGATTATTTTTCGGCAAATCACACTGTGATGGTACCTTAATGAACATGACTAAGCTCCGTAGCTCCGTGTAACATTTTTATTTATTTTTAGGTGAAAATGATAAAATTAAAAATTTCATTAAGGAAAACTTACATTATTCTAATATATTTTGTATTACGTCAATGCTGTAACGTATAATCAATCTGTCCGCTAAATGTCAGCCCTTACAAGTGTGATATCGGCTCATCGAGCAACTATGAAATTCAATGCCACGAAAATGGCAGACATCAACTACTTATTACAGTGGAACATGGTAAGAACGTAACAATGGAATGTTTGCCAACGACAGATTTGTATGATTACGAAATATTGCCAGTGTTACAGTTACAAAATGTGGAAGAATTTGTACTGGAAGGGTGTCCTTTAAATGAAAATGTTGCTATTAAACATATTTTGGAAAAATCAAAAATATCAGTCGTACAAATACGTCGAGTTATTACGGGCTTGAAACTAATTGGCCTCGAACGTTTGAAATTCAACATTTTGCCGGGTTGGAAAATTTACTTCACTTAAACATCGGACACAACCAGCATCGAGCGTACTTTACACTGGTTGTATTTAAGAATTTAAACAATTTAGAACATTATTTAGTTTTATTCGAAAATAATATACGACTCACTTCCGACATGTTCGAGAACAATCGAAAATTAATTTTTCTAGAATTGGCCAATGACGAAGTCAAACAAATCCCCAGTGGCATTTTTGACAATTTAACAAACTTAACCAACTTAAATTTAACAGGAAATCAATTAATGATTTTAGCGAAACAATGTTTAAATTTCTGTCGAATTTAAAAATATTAATCCTAATCAAAAATAAACTCGAAAATATTCCCGAAAATATTTTTATAAATTTAACCAACTTAATCTACGTAAATTTAGGGGAAAATCAGATAACGAATTTAAACGAAATACTTTTCAAACCGCTGTTAAATCTACAAATATTAGGCCTACACGAAAATAAACTTGAGAACCGTATTAGGCTTATGGGGAAATAAATTAACGAGTTTAAGCAAAGCAATTTTCAAATCTTTGTCGAACATAAAAATATTAGACCTAAGCGAAAATAAACTCGAAAATCTTCCCGGGAATATTTTTGTAAAATTAACTAATTTAACCGACTTATATTTATGTGGAAATAAATTAACAAGTTTAAAGGAAGCAGTTTTGAAAAAATATTAATCCTAGCTGAAAATAAACTCGAATATCTTCCCGGGAATATTTTCGTAAATTTTAGCAATTTAACGGACTTAAGTTTAAAAAAAATCAGATAACGAATTTAAACCAAAAACTTTTCAAATTATTGTCGAATCTAAAAATTTTAGACCTAAGCGAAACTAAACTCAAAAATCTTCTCGGGAATATTTTTGTAAATTTAGCCAATTTAAATGACTTAAATTTAGGGGAAAATCAGATAGCGAATGTAAATGAAATACTTTTTAAATCTTTGACAGATCTAAAAATATTAGTTCTAGTCAAAAATAAACTCGAAAATTTTCCCGAGAATATTTTTGTAAATTTAGCTCATTCAACCGACTTAACTTTTATTCAAAAATCGACTAACGAGTTTAAGCGAAACAATTTTCAAATCTTTTTTGAGCTTAAAAATATTAAACCAAAGCGACAATAAAATCAAATATATTCCTGAAAATATTTTTGTAAATTTAACCAACGTAGTATTCATAGACACACTGGAATGATTTTATCGAACTCCCGAATAATCTTTTTAAAAATAATTTAAATCTAGAAACTGTAACTCTCTCCGATAATACACATCTACTTAAAATACCACCACATTTTTTGGCGCATCTACCAAAATTGAAAATTATTCAATTGCAACGAAGTAATATAATTAATTTAACAGAGGACACATTTTGGAATTCACTAACTGAACTTGCAGCCGATAAATTCCGAGATTGTCAGAATTTGGTTTTTTTGAATTTGGATTCAAATAAATTGCGTAATATCCCAGATGGGCTATTTAGAAATTTTAAAAAATTGGAAATTCTTTATCTAGGCAACAATCAACTGATATTTCTCGCAAGGTAAGTGAAAATATTAGATTTACTTACAAGAGAAGATTATGAAGCCGAAAATTTGAGAGAATCTGAAATTTCGCCAGTGCATGGAGGATGGACTGACTAGCTAATAACCTAAAAAAATTACAGTTGGTGCAAAAAAGGCGATTTTTTATTGGCTAAAACAACCCCTCAAAGATGAAACTAAAAAATTAAAAAATTGATGAAATTTGGTTTCTATCCGCTACACAGGGTTCTAGTAATAAATACAACAGTACTTTTGCATCCACACATTTTTAAAGGATAAAACTACCCCTTCAAATATGTACCTACTTCAAAACTGATAGTCCAAGAGCTCACTGCAGGATCTTGCCCCCATCGAGTTACCCCGTAAAATATTTTTTTTTAGATACTAGTGACTATAATCGATAAAAAAATTCGCACCTGCCAGTATAAAAGTTGGCCATAAAATTTGTATGATTTTTTGAAAATAATTTTTGTAGTACTGTGGCGGTACCGTTCGTGTTACCACTTGAAATTAGTCTTATAATTTTTGTTTTTACGTGTAAAAATGAAATATCTTGGTCTGCCTCATTAAAAACGGGTCACTGTGAGGCAGCGAATTTTTTAATTAATTTTTTATTGTACCGTTAAGGTACCGATCGAGTTACCACTTCAAACTTAGACGAAATTAAAGTTCGGACATTTATTAAACAATAAAAAAATACCTGCCAAGCCTTTGGCAATTTTTAGTACTCGGCAGGGAGCTTTGAATTTTCTTATTCCCTATACCGCTACATATATAGCGAGCTACTTATTTTGTTGTTTATAAAATTAATAAAAATAAAAATAAATTATGGATTCTTCTTAATGATGATATGAAAATGATTTATGTGCATTATCATTATCTCAATATCATCATTTCTATTATTTATTTACTTATTTATTTATTATCAAAGTTCTGCAAAAACTCTATCACGCTGCTCTCTACTTACTCAAGGCGCGCGAATCTTCAAATATTTTTTTTTACATATTTACTCATCTTGTTACCGCCTCAAACTTTGATTAAATTACAGTTAAGTCTTAAGAATATAATGGTTTTTTTTTTTTTTTTTTTGATAAACCAATGATAATATCTCTTCCCTGTATAGAGTATCTCCTCTGGACGCTTGTAAAACACGAAAAAATAGATTAGTTGACTGGCCATCTTCTAGATAATCGCAAGTAACCTAATTGTATCCAAAACTGTTGTTATAAAATAAAAAATAAAATATTTACATATATCATGCCGCTTTTCTCAACAAAAATGACATCTTAACTGAGAACTACCCATTTATCACTAGAATTCTGTGTTGTGTATGCAGACAAAATTTCATCAATTTTTGAATTTTTGAGTTACAAATTTAATGGAGTAGTATTTCACCCATCAAAATCGCTTTTTAGGAGCAACAATAATCATTTTTTTGTAGTTTTTTAGCTTTTAGTATGTTACTAGTCATCCTTTACGCACTGGCGCAATTTCAGATTTTTTTGTACATATTTTCGTGTTCGTAACCTTCCCTTCTTTAGCGAGAAGTAAAATGGCGGCAATTTTTTATGTTTTAGTAATATTTTTTCGGGATTAGTCAATTTACGATAACTGGATCTTTCTAATAATCAAATAATAGAAGTTTATTACGAAATTTTTTTAAAGAACATTTACTTGGAAGAATTAAATTTTGCAACTAAATTGACTACATCGGTGAATCAGAGCCTCTACGAGAACGTAAATTTATCAACTTAACAAATAATATTGAGACCAACCGGCGTGATTACCTACCATCATTGAGTTTATTCAATATGAGCCATAACAATATACGAGGTGTTGAGGTAAAATAAAATGTTATTGTTCCACAATATCTGAAAAGCTGAGCTAATTTTTTAAATTCATTTCAGTTTCGTAAAAATAATCCTATTGAGGTTGGATTATCAAATGTAACTGTTGATCTACGGCATAACAAAATTGAACAAGTGGTCATATATTTCGACGAATTTGAAGTCCAAACAGATGTTGACGCATATTCTGGCCGAAAAGATTACGCTGTGGTCCTGTTGGAAGGCAACCCAATTAAATGTACTTGTGTAGTTTTGTAATCTACTTAGGTATTTAAATGATAAAAAAGGTGGCAGGTAAGTTCAACGCAAGTGAGCTTAGCACGCATCTTCTCGCTTACCATTGTGTCTTCGAAAGTGAACAAGGAAAAATCTGCAGAATGACATTGTTCTTAAGGATCGGATGTCTGTTCAGTTAGAGGGAGAATGTTTTTCGCCTCCATATATATCAGTGTCCCATTTGGATGTATACATACGTTTTACATGTTAATTTTTAACTTTGGATTCCCATAAGGAGAAAGTTATGTCACAAGAGTGCTTTGAACAAACTAATAATACTAATTTAATATTATAACTACTGTTACTATAGCTTTAACAATTAAAATAAAGAAATGAATGTCGTAGTTTTCAAGCAATTCACATTTTTACATAATAAATATTTGTGTCATTTGCTGTAAATTCAAAAGGGCATTTTTTTTATTTTCTTGAAAATAAATATTAAAATAATAAAAATACCAAAAAAATATTCTGTTGAATATTTTTCTTGAAAATAAATATTAAAATAATAAAAATACCAAAAAAATATTTTGTTAAAGAAAGTGCAGATAATTTGGTGGAAAAAAATTATTTTATAAAGGAAAATTACCAAAATTAGGAATATATTATCCAAAGCACTCTTGTGACATAACTTTCTCCTTATGGAAATCCAATGTTAAAAATCAATATGTAAATCGTATGTATACATCTGGCCGAGATACCCAGTATACAACCGACTCTCGTTAATTCGAAACTCGAGGGACTCTTAAAATATTACGAATTAGGCCCGATTTACATTAACGCTGCACTCTTGGTACGATATCACTACGCTCCGGATTTGAGAAAATATTCTTACATAAGAAGCAATGAGTGTATTCACATCATCGCTCTGATATCGATCCGATATCAGTCACGGTTCTCTCTCGCTCCAATGTCACTCCAATATCAATACCACTCAGATAATATTTTATCGGAGCGATATCAGACTTGTTATGGCTTGGACCTATAGTGTAAACCACAGAGGACAGAGGTACAATACGTATCCCTCCACTACTGGAATCAGTGTAACCAGTAAGAGATAGAAAATATGTTATATACGTGCACGGTGTTTACTTTGTATTGGCGCGCTAAACTGTGTATGTGTGCGTAATTGAAATAGAGGTGGCAGTCACGTGACCCTGCTTCGCATACATATGTGTGATACCACAACGCTGCGTGTGGGGGTTCTACAGTGCTAACAACAATCAAATCCATTGTTGTTTGACTGACCTACAGTCGGTGAGTGCCACTGAGGCACTGACTACCTACGAGCCTAAGGTACACAAAAATGCACACTGCAGATTTCATGATAGAGATAGTTGCTGTGTCTCCATTACTCCAAGGTGTAAAGACTTTTTTGATTCCACTCCACTCCGCTTGCATTCAGTTGTTATGAAAAGATGTTTGTATCGAACTGAGACCGAACTGGGAGCGTACCCAGAGCGGCATTATAATGTGAATGGAGAACGAATAGGTACCAACATGTTATCAACACTGTAGTGTGAACACAGCAAGATTATATCGGAGTGAGAGTGGAGTGGGAGCGTATCGAGAGCGGAGCGTTAATGTAAATCAGGCCTTATAGAGTGTTTGAAATATCAAATGGTTCAAATGGTTCAAAATGTACTTACTATTCTTTCTGTTTCTGTGTCTCTTTCTGCAAATTTGAATTCTCGAGTGTTTGACGCCGATGAGTTCGAATTAACGCGTCGTTTTGTTACGTAGCAATGATTTTTTCGTTCGAATTACCAAGTGCATAAAAATGTGTTGATTTAGTTCGAAATATAAAGAGATTTTGTAGGAAACTCGTGATAACTTTGAATTATAGAGAGGTTCGAATTATCGAGAGCCTACTGTACATATATTTTTCGTTCAAATTATTCTAGAGCAGTGCACCATTATCTAAGAGCAGTGCATATATATATATATATATATATATATATATATATATATATATATATATATATATATATATATAGGTGCCCAAAACTTCTACCACGTATATTAGAGATCAGCAAACGACGATTGAACCCAACTTACCTATGTACCAAAATGCGCCGTTTACGCGTGAGAAGAGTTCAAAGTTTACTTAAAAAATCAAATTTTTATACGCTGTTTAGAAATGCGTGAACCAATTGTAATGAAATTTGGTACCTGCGCATTTCCGAGAATGCCATTATTCTCAATAACCAAAAAAATCCAAACAAAATTGGAGAAGGGTTAAAACTACCCTCACCTCTAGATAAATTTGTTCAGAACTTTTTTAAGGATAGTGATATGGCTTTAAGATTTTTTTAAGAGGAAGATTTACTAGTTTTTTTCATTTATTTGGCTCTTGTAAAAACTTCGTATTTCTTATAGTTTCGGAGGAAAAATTTTTTATTCAAACACTGATAACCGATATTGTTAGGAGCTAGTTTAGTTTTATTACAAAATTTAGTTGGCCATGGATACAAAATTAAAATTTTGACAACAAGTGTTCAATGTGGTCTCCACCTTCATTGATGAAAGACCAGCATGACGTATAACACTGAAATGTATCCTTCTTAAAATATCATCGTCTTTTCGTAGTGCGTTTCGTATTTGGAATTTTGTTCTACCGTTTTAAATGTACACTTTTTTTAAAGCTCCCTAAATAGAGACGTCAAATTGTTGTTGATATTCTCTTATGACACGTGCGGCAAATGTGGTGGTGCATCGTCATGTATGAAAAACATGTTTCCACGAAAATTACGGAATAAGTTCTCTAAGAACTTTGGAAGTTGTTTGGAAAAAATTGCAAGAAATACTTTTGTCTTAGTGTCCATAGCCAACTAAATTCTGTAGTAAATCTAAACTAGCTCCTAACCAGTTTTGTGTTTATCTAGATAACATTATCTGAAATTTTATCTAGATAACGTTTTCGTTATCTGTTATCTTTTATCTAGATATTTTTAAAGGATATTTTCTTTTATCTTATCTTTTTATTAAGCAAAAGGATCAGATAAGATAATAACAATACATCTGTATTTTTTTTGAAAAAAAGAAATTTGAAACTAAATTCACTATTTTCGTATATTCACTTGGTCGACTATGTAATTCAGATAACTTCTGACATTTTCTTAAGAATTACAAAAAATGTTTAAAAGCAGTTATTTAATTTTAAACAGAATTCTTGTAGCCTGGAACCATTTCCAGGGCTGTACAGAGAAATAGCGGGCTCCGAGAATAAATCCCCTTTAAATTTTTTCCTCCAGGAAAAAAGTGACGAGCAAAATAAGCTCTTCTTAATTTTTTTCGAACCCTTGTTGACAAATACGGGGCCAGTCTTTAAGCCCGGGCCTCGGAAACCCCGGCTACTCCACTCTCTCATCGGGCCTGATCATTTTTGCCTTTAGTTGGAATTATAGTGAGTCGTATAATATGAAATATCGTATTCCGACCATCTGATCTACCATGTATTTCAGGTTAATATCGACATTTTCTTAAGCATTAGCCAATTGCTTAAAAAAGCAACTCTTTAATTTTAGATCGACTCTTTAATTTTATATCGAATTTTGTCGTCTGGAATCATTTCTGCCATTAATTAGATTAATAGTAAGTTGTGTAATATTAAATGTCGTTTTCCGACCATTTGTTTGACCAAGTTTAGATAAATATCGACAAATTTTTAAACATTAGAGAAATGTTTAAAGGCAGTTCTTGTAGTTAGGAATCATTTCGGCCATAAGTTGGAATAACATCTAATCGTGTAATATGAAATGTTGTTTTCAGACCACTTGGTCGATCATGTAATTCAGAAAAATATCGACACGGTTTAAGCACTTTTTTTTTAAACAAAAAATGTACAAAATGATCTACTGTGCTAAACGTGTGTATCATGGACCGTAAATAAAAAAAAACTAAATTCCAAAACATGCGATTTTTATCGCCGAAAAACTTTTTTTTAACATTTTTATAATATATTGTAATTAACACATCTTTCTGGGAACTGGCGAGGTACTTTCGCAGCCCAGCACACAGTCTACGGATCGGAAGTTGAGAAACACTGACCAAATGCATTATTTCTGTGAATATTACCTTATTTGTTATCTAAAATTTTATCTAGATAATTGTTAAATTATCTGTTATTTTTATCTAGATATTTTAAATTATGTTATTTATTATCTGTTATCTAGATAATAAGATTCGATATTTTGCATAGCACTGCTCCTATCAATATCGATTATCAGCGTTTAAATAAAAAAAATTTTCCTCCGAAACTAAGCGAAATACGAAGTTTTTACAAGAGCCAAAAAAATGAGGGTAATTAATAAATTTTTCTTTTAAAAAAATATCAAAGCCCTATCATCATCCTTAAAAAATTTCAGAACAAATTTATCTAAGGGTGGGGGTAGTTTTAACCCTTCTCCAATTTGGTTTGGATTCCTTTGGTTACTGAATGTAGTGGCATTCTCGGAAATGCACAGTTACCAAATTTTTATAAAATCGGTTCACGCATTTCGGAACAGCGGACAAAAATTTAATTTTTTAAGTAAACTTTGAACTCCTCTCACACGTAAACGGTGCATTTTTGTACATAGGTAAGTTGGGTCCAATCGTCGTTTTTAACCTCTAGAATACGAATGTCCCCAGAGTTTTGGGACAGCTATATATATATATATATATATATATATATATATATATATATATATATATATATATATATATATATATATATATATAGATATATATATATATATATATATATATATATATATATATATATATATATATATATATATAAGAACAATGTCATCCTTCAGATTTTTCCTTGTTCACTTTTGAAGACACAATTGCAGACAAAAATTTTTCTTGCAATTTTTCCCAAACAACCTGTTTAAAGTTCTTAGAGAACTTATTCCGTAATTTCCGTCAAAACGTGTTTTACATACATGACGATGCACCACGACATTTGCCACACGTGCCATAAGAGAATATCTAATTCAACAATTTGCTAGTCGACATTTGATAGTACCCATTCAGTGGCTACCGCGGACTCCAAATTTGAGTCCTTATGACTTCTCCATCTGGAGAGGTTTAAAAATATAAGTACCAATTAAAAAAAATTAATATTGCGGAACAACTATAGAATAAAATTCAAAATACGAAACACACTACGAAAAGATGATGATATTTTAGGAAACATACATTTAAGTGATAATGTTCAGTCGTGCTGGTCTTTGCATCAATAAAGGTGGAGACCACATTGAACACTTACTGCAAAAAATTTTATTTTTGTGCCTATGGCCAACTAAACTCTGTAATAAATCAACTAGCTCCTAACAATATCGGTTATCAGTGTTTGAATAAAAAAATTTTTCCTCCGAAATAATCCGTAAAAGAATTTCTGAACAAATTTATCTAGAGGTGGGGGTAGTTTTAACCCTTCTCAAATTTTGTTTGAATTTCTTTGGTTACTGAAAGTAGTGACATTCTCGCGAACGCGCAGGTACCAAATTTCATTAAAATTGGTTCACGCAATTTCTAAACAGCGTACAAAACTTTGAGTTTTATGTAAACTTTGAACTCCTCTCACATGTAAACGGTGTATTTTGGTACATAGGTAAGTTGGGTGCAATTGTCGTTTTTGACCTCTAGAATACGAATGTCCCTGGAGTTTTGGGGACGTTCGTGTATATATATATATATATATATATATATATATATATATATATATATATATATATATATATATATATATATATATATATGTATATATAGGGAAAAAACATTCTCCCTCTAATTGAACTCCGAAGAGATCCGATCCTTAAGAACAATGTCATTCTTCAGATTTTTCCTTGTTCACTTTTGAAGACACAATGGTAAGTGAGAAGATGCGCGCTAAGCTCACTTGCGTTTAACTTAACCTGCCACCTTTTTTATCATTTAAATATCTAAGTAGATTATAAACTACATAAGTACATTTGATTGGGTTGCCTTCTAACAGGACCATAGCGTAATCTTTTCGGCCCGAATATACGTCAACATCTGTTTGAACTTTGAATTCGTCGAAATATATGACCACTTGTTCAATTTTGTTACGCCGTAGATTAATAGTTACGTTTTTTCATCCAACCTCAATAGGATTTTTTTTATGAAACTAAATTGAATTTAAAAAAGCTTTTCTGATTATTGTGAAACAATAATATTTTATGTTACTTCAACACCTTGAATATTGTTATGGCTCATATTGAATAAGCTCAATGATGGTAGATAATGACGCTGATTGGTCTCAATATTATTTGTTAAGTTGAAAAATTTACGATCTCATAGAGGCTTTGATTCACCGATGTAGTCAGTTTGATTATTTGCAAAATTTAATTCTTCCAAGTGAATGTTCTTCAAAAACGTTTCGTAATGAACTTCTATTATTTGATTATACGACAGATCCAGTTTTTGTAAATTTACTAATCCTGAGAAAATATTACTAAAACATCAAAAATTGCCGTCATTTTACTTCTCGCTTAACAAGGAAAGGTTGCGAACACGAAAATGCAAAGAAATCTGAAATTGCGCCAGTGCGTAAAGGGTGACTAGTAACATACTGAAAGCTATTGGGTTGTCACAAAAGTTCGTTCGTATTTTGGCACGGAGATATTGACGCCTGTTCAACAGAAAATATTTAAGTAGAGGGGATATTTTCGTAACGTCAATTATAGTGTACACTTGTGGCTACGTTTTAGTGTAAAATTTATTTAATTTTGCTACTCGTGTATAGTAAAATGGAAGAGTAAAATGAGCATTTTCGGCATATTACGTTGTATTATTTTCGAAAAGGGAAAAGCGCAACCCAAACAGCAAAAAAAATATGCAATGTCTACGGGGCATCTGCAGTTATCGATCGCATTGTACAAAAGTGGTATGCCAGGTTCAGAAGCGGAGAATTCAGCCTTAAAGATTGCGAGCGCTTCGGACGGTCTGTAACAACTGACAGGGCCACGATATTGTCTGGTGGTGGACGAAAATCCACATTTTACACTGCGTGAAAATAGCGGACGTCGTGAATGTGTCGCATAGTACCGTTCAAAGACACCTCCACGCTGAAGGCTATGTCAATGTGTGGGTTCGGCATGATATAATATTATTATACCTAAGTATTGAAAATATTTAAAGTTTTAATTACTTTGTCAATTTCACGAAAATACTGTTCTTTTTACTTAACGCGTTTTCAGCCCTTTCGGCCATCATCAGAGTAAATGATGGCCGAAAGGGCTAAAAACGCGTTAAGTAAAAAGAACAGTATTTTCGTGAAATTGACAAAGTAATGGGGTATTTGACAGTATCAAATAAAAGCAATTAAAACAAATTTTAATGAAAATTTATAATAAAATACAGCAATTTATTATACTAATTCATCTTAACTATCATTATTTGATTTAAAAAAATTTAATTAAAAAAGTAATTTTTTAGCTAAAATCCACGTAAACAGAAACGGGCTGTGACGTTGCTTTCTCTTATGTTTCAACACTATCACCAGTAGTGTCGCTTCTTAATTTCCGGTTAGCAAACATAACTATGGAAATTAATCAAAATTTAATTAATTTTTTTAAAAATCAACAATTTTTTTTCCTAGTTACAGAAAAAATAAGCATTTTTTTTTTAGTTACAGGACACCTGTTGCTATCTAGAGAATGTGACGTAGCTGACAGCTAGTAAACGTTTTCGCGCAAATTTTGAAAACAAATACTAAAATAATTTTTTCTAACAATTTTCGGCATTATTTTTAAAAATTAAAAACGTATACATGCATAATACATAAATATGTGTGTTTTAAAATAATTTTCCAAAATTAGTCAAATTCCCCATTAAAACTTTAAATATTTTCAATATTTAAAATGAAATTTCACAAAGTAAATCTCTCAACAGTGAATTATTGATAACTGCTAATAAAAAACGGAACGAACTTATGTGACAACCATAAAAAGCTACAAAAAAAAGGTTACTGTTGCTCCTAAAAAGCGATTTTAATGGGTGAAATACTCCGTCAAAGGGCGTAGCCGGGTAAGATAAGGCAAACGGCCCTTGACGCAAAATTGATTGTTTTTATAGGAAATAATACTTCTTAGCCCCAGATATATTCCTGCCAAATTTCAACCCTCCGAGGCTAATAGTTTATGAATACAAAAATAGACAAAAATTTTCAAAAAAAAATTTTTTTGACGTAATTACTGAGCCAATTTATTTGAGTTTAATATATATTGTGTACCCACCTTAGGCGAAGTAATAAAAAAAAAATTAACGTTATATCCCTTTATTATACTAATTTTATTTAAATTTTTAAATTTAAGAAAATTTTTTTTGGCACTTACGCGTTAGCGACACCCACCATTTTTTGTTCAATAATTTGTCTCTTAGTACTCTATAACATATATTTTTATGGAAAAATTTTAGTTGGTAGAACATAGTAATATTTCAATACAAATGCATGCCATGTTCGGTACTATATATATTACTTATGTATATTTATTACTTCGCCTAAGGTGGGTACACAATATATATTAACTCAAATAAATTGGCTCAGTAATTTCGTCAAAAAAATTTTTTTTTGAAAGTTTTTGTCTATTGTGTATTCATAACCTATTAGCCTCGGAGGGTTGAAATTTGGCAGGAATGTATCTGGGGCTAAGAAGTATTATTTCCTATAAAACCAATCAATTTTGCGTCAAGGGCCGTTTTTCCCTATCTTACCCGGCTATGCCCTTTGTAATTCAAAAATTCAAAAATTGATGAAATTTTGTCTGCATACACAACACAGTGAATTCTAGTGATAAATGGGGAGTGTTCTCAGTTACGATGTCATTTTTGTTGAGAAAAGCGGCACCACCTAAATATTTTATTTTTTATTTTATAACAACAGTTTCGTATACAATTAGGTTCTTTGCGATTATCTAGAAGATGGCCAGTTAATTAATCTATTTTTTCGTGTTTTACAAGGGTCCAGGGGAGATACTCTATACAGAGAAGCGATATTATCATTGGTTTATCAAAAAAAGCCATTATTATCTTAATAGTTAAGGTATCATCACAGTGTGATTTGCCGAAAAATAGTCAATTTTCACAATTTTTTTTTGGATGGATAGGATGGAGGAATGGGGATGAATTTTTTTTACGATTAATACCACTATTTAACAATGCAATTTTTTTTTTTATTTATTTTTTATAATTATTATAATTTTTTGAAAAAAGTGTCTTTAAAAAGGGGAGGAAATCGGTACGCACGATTGCGGCCGCAGTTTTCATCCGAAAAAAAAATCAAATAGATTTTCAATCTGTAGGTAAGCCGCTATATACCTATGGGAGCTTTTATTTTTTTCTTGAAATTTAAAAAAATGGCGGTGGTTTGAATAAAAGGTACAAAATTTTTTATAGTTTTTCGTATGGAAAAATAGGAAGATTTCAAAAGAAAAAATCGGTGTGTACCGATTTCTGCCCTTTGTTGAAGACACTTTTTTCAAAAAATTATAATAACTATAAAAAATAAATAAAATGAATAAAAAAATATTTTTTTAATTGTTAAATAGTGACATTAATTGTAAAAAAAATTCATTCTTGTTCCCCCATCCTCTCCATCCGAAAAAAATCGCGAAAATTGACTATTTTTCGGCAAATCACACTGTGATGGTATCTTAAGTTTAATTACAAATGTTTTATAAATTTATTAAACTATTCTGTCAATTTTCGAACAGTATTATTTTATAAAGTACTTTAATATCGTTATATTAACTTATAATTGAGAAGTTGGGTGGGAAAAGTGAGTAAGTCTGAAAATTCCGTTTTGAGAAAAGGACTAAAAAACTGGCCATTATTGTGTTATACAATTTGTAGGATCAACAATAAACTGTGCATTAAGAGTAAATACCCCCGTCGCAACATCCTGCATAACATAGAGAATTTTTGTTTAGAAAAATTAGTTTTTCTCGGAAACCACGACACACAATAATGGTTCAAAAATCTGTGATTTTTTCCCTTCTTTGCAAAAACTGTGGCAAAAACTTTAAAATTTTAAAAAAATTTGATAAAAAACCAACTATTTTATTTTTTTATTTTATTTTTTTCTAAATTAAAAATGTAAACCTTCCGACTGAATTAATCGGTATAACTTTTTATAATATCTTACACGTCTCACTTTATGATTTCATTTTTATTTAAAATTTTTGTGTGATGGACAAATTTAAAAACTACCTATTTCCAACTACTCCGCAAGCTCATGTACACTTGTTCAACAATCTTCCTTCGAAAGGGATCGAACTGTTTCACGTCATCACCATCAAAAAAGCAAGAATAAAAAAACACCTTCTATTAATTCACACATCTTAATATCTAAAATCTATATTTTATCTAATAAAATTTATTACTATTTTTCTCATATTAGATCTCCACTAAGAAGGTTTTGCTTATTAAATCTCTAAACCAGTGGCGTGGCCAACCGTGTTTAGGCACTGGCACTTGCCGAATGGTAGGTCGAAAGTTGGAATTTCACGACCGAC
Source organism: Brachynemurus nebulosus (assembly GCA_035578155.1). Classification (NCBI taxonomy): domain Eukaryota; kingdom Metazoa; phylum Arthropoda; class Insecta; order Neuroptera; family Myrmeleontidae; genus Brachynemurus; species Brachynemurus nebulosus. The sequence continues at coordinate 32,166,664 of JAPWDM010000004.1, forward strand.
TCTGCTCGTGAAGGTTTTCTGCAGTTTCCCTTCAGATTTCCACAAGAATATTGACATATAGTTCCTTAAAAAGATGACTGCAAGCCCTCACATCACCTTCCTTGTTATCCACCCACATCTTAATCAAGTAAAATTTGTAATATGTAATTTAATAAAATAAAGTTAGAAAAATGATGATACGGATGATGTCCGTTATAGGTTAGTTGTCTGAAAACGTACGTTAAACTCGGAGGGAGTGAGTTTTTTACCTCCTAAAAGTGAGCGGAAGTGAAATCTAACCCCTGTTTTATATATGTAAATAAAATACTATTCAATTGTTTTCAGTTTTGCGGTAGGTACATATTTGAAGGGGTAATTTCACCCTTTAAAAATGTGTGGATACAAAAGTACTGTTGTATTTATTACTAGAGCTCTGTGTAGCGGACACAAATCAAATTTCATCAATTTTCTAATTTTTTAGTTTCATCTTTGAGGAGTTATTTTAGATAATAAAATCGCCTTTTAGCACCGCTTGTAATTTTTTTAGGATATTAGCTAGTCAGTCCATCCTCCATGCACTAACGAAATTTCAGATTTTCTCAAATTCTCGGCTTCATAATCTTCTCTTGTAAGCAAATCTAATATTTTCACTTACCTTGTGAGAAATGTCACTTGATTGTTGCCTAAGTAAAGAATTTCCAATTTTCTTAAATTTCTAAATAGTTCATCTGGGATATTACGCAATTTATTTGAACTCAAATTCAAAAAAAAAAACAACCAAATTCTGACAATCTCGGAGTGTATCAGTTGCAAGTTCAGCTAGTGAATTTTCATTTAACGAAATATTCATTATATTCGGGGAATTCCAAAATGTGTCCTCTGCTAAATTAATTATATTACTTCGTTGCAGTTCAATAATTTTCAATTTTGGTAGATGCGCCAAAAAATGTGTTGGTATTTTAAGTGGATGTATTATCGGAGAGAATTACAGTTTCTAGATTTAAATTATTTTTAAAAAGATTATTCGGCAGTTCGATAAAATCATTCCAATGTAAATCTATGGATACTAAGTTGGTTAAATTTACAAAAATATTTTCAGGAAGATATTTGAGTTTATTTTCGCTTAGGTTTAATATTTTTAGTTGCGACAAAGTTTTGAAAATTGTTTCGTTTAAATTCGTTAGCTGATTTTTGAATAAAAGTAAGTCGGTTAAATTAGCTAAATTTACAAAAATTTCTCGGGAAGATTTTCGATTTTTGCATATAATGAAAAATTGTATATAATGGTTAATGGAAGAGAATAGCGTGCAAGCCCCATGGGGGCCCGCTGCCCGTAGGCCACTGTATTGGATGCTTTGTACTCCTTTAAGCGGAGAGGGAAGACTCAAAGGAAGTCACGCCTCTTAGCACTTTCAGCATCACGTTTTCGGCATCCGAAGATAATCAAAACAACCGCAGGGGCCGATCGCGATCAATGATTATTACGATACCGACGTGTACTCACACAAACACCAACACACACTACCACAGAATATACACTACTCTCTTGGTTTCTATAAAAAATCTTAAAATAAACAAATACATAAAAAATATTTTATAATAAAATAATAAAAGTGTTTGTTTGTTTTTGTTTTTTTTTTACCAGTTTGTTATTTAAACTTTCTGTACATAATTGATTTGAATGTCAGATATAGTATATGTAGGTATCCGTATCTCGTACACTGTTCAAAAATTTTACAATATTTAAATATTGGCATTTAATTGTCAACAGTAAATATTGTAAAATTACATATCGAAATGTTTAGAACATTTTTTTATGTAAAATTACATTGTAGGATGTTTTACATTACATTTCGGATGGAATTTTACACCACTCAATGTAAATTAATTACGTTGTGAATGTTTTACACATTACATTTCATATGTAATTTTATATCAGCTTTTGTAAACCGATTACCCGAAATATATAAAATTACATCATGAATGTTTTTCAAATTACATTTCGTATGTAATTTTACACTAATGTGTATAAATTAATTATCTAAAATATGTAAAATTTGCTGAAATATGTAGACATTACAAATGTCTTCTGATAGTACCTACATTCCATATGTAATTTTACATCAGACTATGTAAATTAATGTACACTTTACATTTCCTGTATGTAGTAAAATATGATCTAATGTACTTACTATAATATAATGTAGATGTTAATATAATACAAAATATTTAAATAATAAATTCTTCTAAATAGCCACCTACCTGTTTAATATTTTATTCTTAATTATCTTTAAGTCTCACTAGTCCTGAAAATACATTATAGAAGAAGAAGCTAGTGAATAAAAATGAATATTAGATACAGATAAAATAACATGATCACCAGAATTCAATAATATTTACAATATAATTTTAAACACAAAATTTACATCAACGCTAAACTATACTCTCTTTTTGTAAATAGCCATTGTGACGAATTAAATTCGACACATTATTGAATTCTTTGGAAAACGATTATAAACGAACATTAGATTAATTAATAATTACTCGATTTGCAAAATGTCAGAATACTGACATCTAACATTTGTGTTCGAAGTTAATATCAGTCCAATATCCTCTGTGGTCCAATATGTCAGATCATAGAATTCAATAAAAATCAATTATATATATAAATGCCACCTAGTGGTATATTTTCAAATTGACGCTTACATTTCGTATTACCATCACATATTTTTTTTACAGAAATCTGAAAAGTTTAGTTAACGCTTTGTCCATTGTTTGATCGAACCTTTATTTCAAAATTAATTGGCAAACAAATTATATAATAGATAATTAAAAAAATAAGTAACTTATATTAATTAAAAACAATACACTCTCTCTTCTCCAAGCGACCGCGATGATGTTAACATCGAACAAAGAAATGTAAAAAAAAAAAGAGACTTGGTCAAGATGTAATTTAGAACTTATAACGTTATTATTGAAAAAAAAAAAAATGCATCATTGTTAAGATAAGTAATATTTTATTGTAATAAAAATTTGGAAATTTATTTAAATAATATGGAAAAATAATTTAAATTTAATGTGTATCAGCGAAAGCATAACTTAATATAAAATATAATTAAAGGGAATAATAGCATGTAAGTAAAATTTAACTTAAATACTTAACGTCGTTTTGTACTATCGCATTCATTCGAAATTCAAAAAAAATTTCGGGGATTCAGCAAAAGTCAACGACTCAAATTTAGTTAATTTATAATTTAGAAAGTATAGGTATATTTAGCTAATTGTGTAAATTTATATTCGTAGATTTATATTTAGATTCACTTTAAGTAAATTTCCAAATATATACTGATTGTGTGTATAGTCTAATTATTATCAAATCACGTAACTATTTCCGGTTAGGTAAACAAATTCGAACATGTGCAACTCTTAGCATTATTTCGATATCTGGTCGAATCTTTTGAATCTTATAGAGCTTTAGTAAAATTTAACTCGTAACGTTATTTTCTAGAAAATTTCAATTTAAATCTGATTTTATTTTTGCCATCACAATTTCATAAAATCTGATATTTACAGAAATACACATACAAATTATTCTAGTCATAAATTTTAAAAGGAAAATCGGTACAGTTATAAAATTTGTGTTTGCAACTTTAATTCAATTCGATTAACAACATATTTTCCAAAAAAATCTTTGTAACGATATTTTAAAAAATTTATTCTATAAATTTCGAAGCTTTAATTTACATTTAAGTAAAAGCTGTACAATTTACTAACTCACGTGGTAATACATTTCCCTAACTAGCACACGCGGTATACTTGAATATCGCGCGTCTCAGTTTGAAACGTATCGCCACATCGAGGATCTAAGATGCAAATTCTACTTTAAAACTATTCGAAAAGATAACCAAGAAACATTTGTGTGAATTCTCAAATTGGTAATTATTTATTGTCGTAACATTTTTTTAAGATTTCAAATTTTGTAACTCAGAATTGTCTCTAGTCATCCTTTATTGTAATAAATTGTAGTTGATGAAATTTCGTGTTTCTAATTTAAAAAACCAGCCTTTACAGTCAAAAGGAATTTCAGGTTATTTGGGGATCTTGTGGTTTGGGAAAACGATCTGCGACCATAGCCTTCCACTGCCACACCATCTTGTCTCCATAAGACCTAGGAGAAAACTCTGCTGATCGTAACCCCAATCGACCCGAAAAGTAGCACCCAAAGTCCGAATACTTATAACCCCAAGACAACCAATTACAACACATAATAATTAATAACTATAATCAACATTCAATAAAATAAACAACACTAAATAAATACACACATAAAATTAATTTAAATTTTTTAATTTTTAATTTTTAATTTTTTGCTACACCATAATAAAGAAATAATTCAATAAAAATAACACGTTTTTGTAAAAGTAATTTTTTTATTTATAAAATAAAGTATGCGTACATATACATGTACATTATATCACAGAATGAGTACACACAACAACAAAGTGGGTTTTACATAGAAAAGTTACCACTCACCAGTGTCCAGTCGTATTGAATGCACATCCATTGCTTGATTTTATACAGTTTAAGTAAATACAATATTTAATTTCCAATAAGGATAATTTTTCCACAATTCCGTTTATAATACTGAATTTCTAAACTCATTAAAACACTTAAACACTTTTTTACAAAAAAAAAATTTTAATTGTTTAAAACAGCTTAACACATTATGAAGCTACATTGAATGAAATTAACCTTGAATACATAATAAATAGGGATTGCAAATCCGGATCCCCGGATCTGGTAATCCGGCGGATCCGGCGTCATTTGACGTCTACCGGATCCGGTGAAAAATACATGACAGCAATTTTTGGGAAAAGTACCCTAGCTGTTGTATAAGTAGGTACTTCAAAGTAAAAAGTTCGAAGAAAATATTTGTCTTCTATTCATGACTATTTGTTGACAATAAAATCGACAAGTGCAGAAGGTAAAAGGACCCGTCTTCGAGCACTGTCTATATGTGTAACTTTATAAGAAGTCGATTGCTCAAAACCAGAATTCATTTGTTTATAACTGTTATACTTAAAATAGTTAATTATTTAAAGGTAAGTATATTAAAAAATAAGAAGAATTTCTAAACTCGTTATTGTGATAATTGTGCCATTCATTAAACAGATTCACGATAAGTGACACAATTACAAGAATGAAACTGTTTAGGGTGCCTAAGTTACCTAATTGCTGTGATCTCAGTTGATTAAGGTTAATTTATTTAGATTTAAGTTACTTACATAATATGATATAAGTTACAATAGTATGTTATACACCAAGAGAGTAAAGTGCGAGTTTTAATCCCGAGTGTGAAATTTATTTGTGAAATAAAGATCCGAGGCCAACAATTCACACGAGGGATAAAAAAACATTTTAGTCTTGTGGCGTATATACTATTTTTTGAAATTCTGAATAATTTAAAATTGTAAAAATTAAGAAAAAAATTTTTAAATATTATTCAAATTGTATGTAATATTACATCAATTTTACTTTGGATAAATCAGTCAATTTTAAAATACAATATAGCTGTTTCTTTTTGTCCACGAGTTTGAATTTGTTTATTATTTTAAATTACCTAGCAAGGCTGTTTAATTTAATTATCTGTAAATTCTGTTTGTTGATTGGCTTAAAAGTGGCACTAGAAGAAAAATTTTTTAGTCCCTTGGGATTAAAATTGCCACTTTACTACCTATTATGAAGGACTGAATCATGTATTTTAGTCCCGGAATATATATAAAATTATAGTACACTTACTTGATCATCTTTTATACGGTTGTACAGCTGATTTTCGAACAAATAGGAAAAATTGTTTTGATATGACCAATCCGGCCAGATCGACGAAAATCCGGCCGGATCCGACCGGTTTGAAATTGGTGCCGGATTGGAATCCCTAATAATAAATAAACTTCAAACATGAATAAGCCAACTCAACTGACGCCGTAAATTGCGCAGAATCATTCCCATGATACCGATAAATTACATCCAAAATTTGTAATTTTACATAATTATAGTAGTAAAATCACAGATATATCCAAGATTGCATCTCCAGTTGTGTAAAATTCTAATCAATATCCATAGATTCTCATCAATATCCATAGATAATTACGCAATCATTTTATCCCACGAATTTGCAGAAATTTACAAACGTACCTATTTAAAATTAGTACATAAAAAATCCTCAAACATCAAATATATTATGTTTCCGAAATATGTGACTATGAAAAGTAGTTTCACAGCAAATAGGCATTACTTACATTTATACAATTTTTTAAATTTGATTTGCAAACATAGTTCTTATACCCAAACTGAATTTAAATATGTATTTGTAAGGCACGGTCGTATAAACAAAAGGTTAGGTTAGAACGCATAATTTCTTTATATTAGAGGATTTGCATTTCAAAATTATAGCCTTTGGTTTTTTTTTTAATTTGTAACAATCAGTGCTAATATTTCCAGGTTTTCATCAATTTTATAAAACACACCCACAGATTTTATACAGAGTAATTATAGGTAAAAACAAATTTTAATATTTTTCTTTTAGTTAAGAAATTATCAGTAAATTATAGAAATTTTTTTAAATGTAATAAATAACAAAATTGTAGGTTATGTTGTAATGAATCTTTGAAATATGTCATTTTGCTGGGAAATCTTTTAATTAAAAAATATACCTATTAAAATACAATCTTACGAATAGAAATTTAATTTCAAATTAAAATTGTGTGATAGATATATTATACTAAGAATGTTTTCAAATACATTTCTCTTAAAGCATTTAATTTTACAAAACTTAATTTAAATTTGTGCAACAAATACAGTAAATTTTCGTTCCGAAATGAAATTTTACTATTTTAGCACATCAAATACCATTTTTATAGGAAATTTTAGTATCAAAGTATTTAAAACTACAGGGAAAATTTTACACAAAGGACCCCTCCATATAAGATAGGTGAATCTGTCTAAGGCCCAACCTCTGTCGGGAGTGCCATGGTAGCGTTCTCCCTTGTAGCTTTGCGTTTTCAAGTTGTACCAAAATGTTCAATTTTGGACTTTTCCCGATTTTCCACTTTCCTTCCCCCAAGTGCATAAGTATTAAATATATATATATATATATATATATATATATATATATATATATATATATATATATATATATATATATATATATATATATATATGCATGTAGGGTTCTAAGAGCTCCATAAGACAGTGCATGCAGCTTTCCAAAACACGGTGTTTAGAAGAAGATATTTGCAAAAATTTCTAAATGACCTATAAAAACACGCAAATCGCGACCTTGAACCAAAATGAGACATAGACTTTTGAAATCTACTCCTTCGAATTAGTAAATACATGTCTAAAAATATTTCACAAAATTGGGCCAAATAAGGCTAATTTAAGGATTTAAATACAAGGGGCTCTAGTGACACTCGGTGTTACAGCCGCCTTAGTGGTCTTGTTTAGCCATAAAATATAGCGACGCCTTCCTGTCACCCTTAAAAGAAGCAAGCGTGTGCGATTAAGGCTCATTACCAGTGTTTTCATCAGTATGAAAGGTCTCGCAGAATATCATAAATCAAAAAACATGACCGCCGTTACAAAAAGGTAAACTGAAAAGTTAAAAACAAGTTATCCTTCAATTTTTATCGCAGTTGGGGAACACTTTCGTTAAGGACACATGCTGCTGAAGATTCCTTACCACCAACTTATCTTTACACTGATATGATGAGAACCCTTTCAAACACGCCTAAACGAGTATACTAATGTGTTTTTAGTTGAACTGTTACTAATGTAGTCCTTTAAACAAGTTACTCAACATTTGTGCTGGCTGTGATATCCTCGTCAAAATCGACTCCTTGTTAGGTTATAGATGGCAGCAACTACATGTGAATCAATTTAAATGTCTGTTGTATCATTAGAATCCTTACGTTAGTCTGAGTAATATGGGCTAGGTGACGTCGTGGAAAAATCAGTGGGGTAGACAGAGAAGCACTTCTACTAAAAAGCATGGAAGAGCGTCTGAAACAATTTAGATGGGGGTGATATTGTTAAAATTCGTATTTTACTCTGACTTTTTTTCAGATTAAGATTCATCTATTTTATCCGGAGGGGTCCTTTCATATTTTACAGCTAAATTATTTAAATTTACTAACACATTGTAATTTTCAAGACACGTATTGTAAAAAATTACCATATTATTTATTGTAATAATACATATTTTTTTAACAGTGCAATATTAAACAAAAATTCAAGACAAAAATCAAGGTATAGTGAAATAACGACACTTGGAAATGAGTCATTCACATAAATTTATGTTTTGGACAAACTCGTAACATAGCTATCTCTCACAAGATCTACTATCTAATATATTGAAAAAGGATAGTAGAAATTATAATAACTTTTATATGTGACATAATTTTATTTTTGAAATGAGTCATTTTCTGTTATTAAAAATAAGATTATACCTCAAGAACTAACAAAGTTATGAGACCGTAAATTTGCACTATAATACACTAATAGTTCTACTCCATCTGATACACATGTGTGACGTCATTTCTCCTACGGAATTGTGAATAGAGTGCAGTTATCTTTTGTACCACTTTTAAAAAGCACATTTTCGCCTCTCTCTCTAACCCACCCACTACCCATTTTGTTTTAATTATACGCCTTCTATTAAATTTTCTTTTTCCAAACGCATTTTCATCTATTTACACCGTCCTGTTCACACCGCCTATCTTCGCACTGGTCTCCATTTGCCAAACTTCTAAATGATTTCGGAATATGTCTAGTATCTTTCCAATTGATTTATTTGCGAGTCCTGTTTCCAGTTGTATACTTTTGGTCGAATATTTCAGTATCCAACCAATTTAAAACTAGATGAATAATTTGTAACACCTGGTACACATATAAAAATAATACATTGGTATACTACACTAGTATTGATTTTCAGAGGAGCTTTTGTCGTTTTGCAAAAAATAAACGTTCCCCCCTGCTGTGATTTGGGTTCAATTTTTAAAACTTTATTATAGACCCAACACGTTTCTTTTTACCGCGTTATGTTATATACAGTTGTTAAACTGATGTCTGTGGAATTTTTGGACAAGTCTCTGTCGCTCTGTCTATTGTAGTAAGTAAACTGAAACAGAGATTGAAAATTGAATAGAATCTTATATGTCATACCCTCGCAAGTAAGGGAGTGTGTGAGATATATTATACTCTTTCAATTCACGAGTTGAAAGAGTCGATTCAATTCTTTTTGACTAATTCAATTCCTTCGGTCAGTTGAGTGATTCAACTCAGTGAATTGAATCACTCATTCACTAGCCATTACTATTTCACAAGCATAGCCGGCCGTGAAGTCGACCTATATCAGGTGCAGACAAGTGTCTGTCAGTGCCTAAGCACACTCGACCACTCCGCTGGTAAATTTTTGTAATTTGCAGGATCAGTTTTTCATTTTCAACACTAAAATGTTTAAATATATTTTAAAAATAAGACCAGTTAAAGAAAGACAATAACTAGGTACAATAATTGATTTCTGGGCTTTATTATCAAATAACTTGAAAAGTAAAGACCTCTTTTAAGATTCTATTTTTTTTTTTTTCAAAATGATTGTTTTTTATTTTTGTTTATAAATACATATACTTACGATGAAGACGGGGAACACAAATATAAAAATAATTCATCTAAATTTTGTTTCCAATGCCGCGGCTCTTTGCCCGTCAAACCGTCTCGTAACAAACAATCCTCTGGCTATAAGAATGAAATCATTTTAAGTCTTCTTTTTTTTTTAAAAAAAGAGGGGGAGCACGTCTCTTCTTTATTCAATGATTATAATTATATATCGTCATATGTGTTTGTATCTGTGTGGCTCCGTGCGTCTACGAGCGTATGTGTAATGTTCACGCAGCAAGTATGCCCTTAGCGCTGACCATTTCTTTTTTCTCTTGTTTTTTGGTACCTACGTTATCTTTGTCTTTCATTTACAATATCATGTGAATTTCGGTTCTTTTTATAAATAATTGTTTAGGGATCATATTCTTGACAATAAATATATAAATAAAATTATTTAACACTCGATTTCCTTAATTATTGCCATTCATAATGTAGAACGGTCAGTTGGTGGCGTTTTCTTGAGAATAATTTTGTCGGACCGATTAATTTTGTCTAATCGTCTTATTCTTACTTGTGAATGTATAGAAAAATTGAAGTGGGAGCACTATGATTTAGTGATGAGTAATTTCATCAACTAATTTTTCAGGTAGTTGACCCGCTAAATTAATTGACACTATCAACTTGTTAAATATGGGCACTATGCGTTGAATTAGTTCTAGAAAAATTGACACTATGCCACATGTGCGTGCGTTGGGACAGTTTTAGTAAAATATATAAAATAAAATTGTACCACAACTACTTCAACGGACAGTGCCAAAAGTTTATAGTATTAACTAACTAGTACTGTAGCTATAAAAATCTCAGCTACACTGAGAAAAAATTACAGTAAAAATTACGGAGCTACCTCCGGTAAATCAGGTTCAAGTGACCAGTCGGTACGAAATTATCAAGCAAAAATATAAAAAATGCCTTTCAAACATTATTTTTTACGATTCATTTGAAAATTTTTCCTGTACAGCTTAAGAATTTTCCCCATACAGCTCCGTAAAATTCGATGGGCTAGTAAAATTTCAAGTGGATACCAAAAAAATTTACTTAATTTTTGTAAAATTATACTAGATATAGGAGAATTTTTACGCAGCCAGAGTGTAATTTTTACTAAGCTAGACGGTAGACCCAATTTGTTATCTCTATTTTCTTCTTGAAACCTGTCTTTCAGCATCTCTCTCACACAAGTACAGTCGTGCCTCAACTTATTGACAATTTAAGTTATTGACGATGATCGTAGTTTACCTTAAGTTATAGACAAATCATATGTATGTACCCAAGGTCATACGTGCTGTGTCGTAGTGTGGCAGTGCGTACATATAGATGGTTTGTCTATAACTTGAGGTAAACTACGATCATTGTCAATAAGTTAAATTGTCAATAAGTTGAGGGACGACGGTATCACACACAACTGACGATAAGCAGGCACGTCACACCGCACCGAGGTCATTTTGAATACCTAACTTACCAACAAACCGACAGTTACCGCAGTTCAGTAGCAGTCGAGCCATGGTAGTTGGTGGATGTGTACCAGGAGTGTTATCATTTTTTTTTTTTTTATAATAAACTATTTAATGGGCTTTACATTTAAAACAAAGAATTGTTATTTGTGTTTCATGAAAATATTGTAAAATTCCTGATAATAAAGAACTAATAATTAAGATATAACAGTTAAAATTTTTATATGTATTGATGTTTATTGAAACATGTTTTTCTACAAATAATAAAAAGCCACAGAACATTTCTTTCAATATTAATAATTTGATTTTAATCTTTACCCTTCTATCAATATCTTTTTAAACTATTTTAATTCAATTATTTATTAATAAATAAAAACAAAAAACCTTATAAATAATATGGTAAGAGAGTAGAATTTTTCCTGTACAGCGCCGAAATTTTTACGGAGTCACAGTGTAATTTTTACTGTGCAGTCAAATTTTACGAAGCCATAGGGTAACTTTTACTATAGTCATCGTACTTTTTCCTTTGCCTGTCAGTTATGCCCGCATTACCAGAGAGCTCCGTAATTTTTTACTAGAAATTTCCGTAAAAATTACCGTATTTTTTTCTCAATGTAGTTTTTTAACTAGTTGACGGAATTAAAAAAGAAGAGAATAAAAATTGAAAAATTTTTATTTTTTTGATTCTTTCTGGATTTTGTTTATAAAAATGCCACTTGAATTTGAAGTGAAATCTCAATTAATTTAGGGGCAAAATTTCTGACATAAGCCACGTGACTTATAGAGAGTTTTGATTTTTAGCTTTTTTTGAATTTTTTTTGCGGTCAGGTAGGATACTTTCAACCAGCAATCGACTTTTTTTTTTTTAAAATAGTGTCACAGTGGGTGATGATGACTTAGAATATGAACCTTCCGTCCTGAGGAGGACTGGAGTCAAAATTTCGAAAATCTTTTTAAAAATATAATTTGTGAAAATTTCAATTTGCAGCAATTTTGTTGTTGATAACATTTTTCTTAAAAATGAACCCATCTATCCCTAAAACCGCAAAATAAATTTTGATTCTTTGTAATCTTTGAACGAAACGGTCTTCATTGTTGGGGCTTTTTGCGTACATATCAGTCGCTACTCAGGTTAATGGTCTCAACCAGGTTATCAGCTTTTTTCCAATTCAAATCGTCCACCTTTCAGTTACTTCTCTTTCATTCACCTCATGATAAAATATAAATTTGAGAAGAATAATGATGGATGATATCTGTTACAGACAGAATGACTGAAAAGTTGATGCTTAACTCCGGAAATAGTAAGTATTAATTTAAATTGTAAGATTTCAAATCGTTTTTCGAGTTTCGCCTCATTGTCACGAAGGAAACACTTGAAATTTTCATTGTATTTCGGGTAACAATTATTTAGTGTTTACTGGAAATGATGGTTAATACTTGTTAATTAGCAGAAAATCCAACCCAAAATAAAACCTTTAGTCGTATTTTTTCTGACAATATAAAAACTGACAAAGGAAATTATTTCTGTGTAATCTTCTTATACCTTTTTAAAATTTGTCATCGAATAATGATGAGCCATGCCTTCGAGAGCTTCAGACCCCACAAATTCATTGTTGTAAAATTACGTCTGATCAATATCGCGCTCCAATCACCACCTGTTTTTACAGGTATATACGTATATCATCAGTGTGAATATAATTGTGATATCCAGTTACAAAAAAAAGAAGAAATTGAAAGCAAACTTTCAAAAAGATAATAATATGAATTTATTTTTTTTTCCACAAAAATATGCATGAATATGCAAATGCAAGTCATTAAAAATAATATTATAGACATTATTAAAACAAAATTTTTTGAATAATACAAAAAAAGTTTAAATGGTAAGATTAGCATCCTCAGTAAAAAAAGAAGAAAACAAAACAAAACAAAACAAAATACATACTATTTATTTGGATCGTTATTTGTGTGTGTACATTCGGTTTTTTTTTTTATTTGGTTGCTTTACCTTTTGCTTTTTGGTTTGGTTCGCTTATCTAGATGAAGTGGTTTGTTGAATGTTACTTAACTTTTTATAATGTGTAGTAATAGTAGGTAGTGCGGGCACATACTTATACAATATATATATATATATATATATATATATATATATATATATATATATATATATATATATATATATATATATATATATATATATATGTACAAGTAACATTATATTGAATCTCATCAACTTATTGGAAGAAAGCAGACAGAACGCCGCGGTAGGTACAGTTTAGTGACCACCTGAGTTGGGGAACATCTCTTTACACTCTCACATAAAAATATTACAATCAAAATCAACAGTTTTCGGTACTGGAAAGCGAAAAAGAATCGTGCATGCATATATGGTGTGTAATTAGATTATTAGACGAATGTAGACGCCACGAATGGTTACATTAAAAAATCTTATGATACCAAAAATTCTAACACAAAAATATTGTACATTGTGCGATTATAGTTAGGGTTGCCAACCATACTTTTTAATATAGTATCCTACTTTATTTTTCACAAATGTACTTTATACTTTTGTATAAAAATAAAGTATGCTAAAATACATACTTTATTTTGAATCTTGACTATGATTACGCTAAACAAAACTCTCCGATACGTAATTCCCAAACGATTTATTAAATATTAAGATGGATGATTTACCTATATTTTGAGTCAATAATATTTAAAAAAAAATCCAGAAAAAATTTACTAATAATAACAAAGAATTTGCAAAGAAAAATACTGCTGAAGAAGGGTAAAATATATATTTTAAAATGAGTGTGGTAACTTATAAAATACAAAAGAAAAATATTTCTTAATATTTGCTTTCTGTTCCCACGACCCTAGTTTTCACTAACAAGGAGATGCACCCAGAGTGAAATTCGGGATTTTGATGAAACTTCGCTGGTGTGTAGAAAAGGCGAAAATAAGGGACCCGTATTTTTTTTTTATCGGCCATCTTCGACGTTTACGGGGTGAAACCAGCCCCTAAAGTTGGGGGTTCAAATCGTATTTCTTTAGATATCTCGAAAACTATAAGAAATAGAGAAAAACTTTGAATTGATGAAATGTTACTCTTTGAAAGACCTATTCACCTGTATAGGTTAAACCAGGGCCGGGTTCATAAGAGGGGCTGGAGGGGTGAAAATGGGGGTAAATTTTCTTGTACAGCCTGAACGGTTCAATGTATCAAATTTTTGCCATCATAAATAGCAAGAGCATCAAAAATTAGGGGACATGTCTCTTTGAGTTTTTTCGAAATATGTGCGATATCCAAGTCATATACGGAAGAAAAAAATAGGGTTGGATATATTGCATTATTATTGATTGCAAATACGTTCTATATTTTTTTATTTTTATGTTGATTTTATGTTTTACTTTCCAATAATAATTCATGTATTTTTCAGTACTAACTTAATTGGTAATTTAGCCATGTGTATATATGTTTACTTATATTCGATATATTTTATATCTATTTCTGCGAAAGTTAAATTTCTCTGGTGTACTTGTGTTAATGAATGCGCAAAAAGAAGCAATGTCTTTTACTCACTGTTCAGGTGCCTTGTAATAAATTTTGCGATTTGGTAAATGGGGTTGACACCTATAAAATATACAAAAAGAGTAAGAAAAATAGTTTGAATGTTGAGAAAGAAATAAACCGCGTTTATTTGGTTAAAAACGAATTTGTAAGAAGATAAAGGCGGTTGCTGAACGTAAGATTGATTATTACTTCTTGTTAAACATTCATTAACACTTGCAGACCAGAGAACTTTAGTAGAAATAGGTATAAAAAATATCGAATATGAGTAGCCAGATATACACATGGCTAAATTATCAATTAAGTAAGTACTGAAAAATACATGAATCATTATCGGAAGTTAATTTTTAGTTTTAGTTAGTTAAAAGATTAAAGTTAAAAAAATATAGAACGCATTTGCAATCAATAAAAATGCAATATAATTAACCCTATTTTTTTCTTCCTTATATGGCTTGGATACCACTCATATTTTGAAAAAATGCAAGAACACGTATCCCCTAATTTTCTATGATCTTTCTATTTGTGATGGAAAAAAATTTGATACATCGAACCGTCCAGGCTGTACAAGAAAATTTACCCCCATTTTCACCCCTCCAGCCCTTCTTATGAACCCGGCCCTGATTTAACCTCTACAGGTGAATAGGTCTTTCAAAGAGTAACATTTCATCAATTTAAAGTTTTTCTCTATCTCTTATAGTTTTCGAGATATCCTTAGAAATTCGAATTGAACCCCCAACTTTAGAGGCTGGTTTCACCCCCTAAACGTGGAAGATGGCCGATAAAAAAAATACGGGTCCCTTATTTTTGCCTATTCTACACACCAGCGAAGCATGCATACACACCGTGCATCTCCTTGTAGGAGTTTTTTCGGTGATGAATGTGGAGTGGCGGGCAGAGAGAAATAGATCCCCCATAAATTTAATAGAAAATATATTATTTATTTATTTAAATCTAAACTTAGATTGTAAAATTAGCTATGAAACGTTCATAGATAGATAACAGAAATTGTTACCATGTGCTAAAAACACAAAAAAGAAATGTATTTAAGGCAATAAAAACTTAAATTTGGAAAATACTTTTTTTTCTGACAAATACTTTATTTTTTCGTATGTAAAAAATTAGATACTTTATTTTTTTCAAAAAAGTTGGCAACCCTAATTATAGCAAAATTATGCACAATGAATTTAGTCTTCTAACAAGCCGTAATACATGTTTGTGTACCAATTTTAAAACCTTGAAGGTCATAACCTATAATGACAATAAACTACTTATATTAACGGTAACCCAATCGCATAAATGGATCAATGTCGGTAGGCAGTCGAAGAATGAACGCTAAGGGTTGAAGCCAGTTTTATAGAAGCTGAATTGTAGGATATTAAACGTATACTAAGTTTTCTCCTAATTGAACATTGACCAATTTATTCATGACATTTGGTGGCCAAAAAATATACTATTTTTAATGTGCATCCAAATTAAATAAATTATTAAATGATAGTGGTTTTTTAAATAGAAAAACAAATATTTTTTTAATATTGTGGATGTCATAAAATTACCTTTGTGTGGCAAAAATAAACGTATGCCAATGGTTATGGGAGTAAATCACAGGAAAATTTAGAAATTAACTTTCATGCTATTCATAAATTATTTACAGTTATTGTACTTTCTGTTAAATTTCTGTTAGTTTTTACTTTGCGTTTTGCACTCGAAAAACAAGCATGTTGCTAGTACGAACAGAATTATATTTCTTGAGGACATTTTCCTGCAAATTTCTCCACTGACATTTTTTGTCATAATAAAAGAAAAAACATTTAATTCGTTCGGTTTCTCAAAAATATACTATTGTGTTGACTATTTAAAAAAAAATTTAATAAAATAATAATCGGTTACCATGAATTATTCATTCAGATTACAGTATTTTTCAACCTGTAGGTCGCGACCCACTGGGGAGGTGCGAAGCCTTTTTAAGGGGGTCGTAGTTACTTTAAAAATAGAATCACTCTAATTCAAAATATAATATTTAATAAAGAAAAGGTTAATCAAAGGTTGCATTAATGTGATGGTTGCGTCTGTTTTCCGTTGACCAATTTTTCCCATCGTGGATTCGTTCTTGATATGCAGAGAATTAGATCATTTTTTAGATTTAGATGATTTTTTGTTTGCCTTTTATTTGAGCCATCAAAGAAAACGTCAACCCACACAGGTAGAAGGTGGAAAATGGGGTCAAACACTTCAAAGTTTCTATAGTTAATTGTGGGTATTCTGTTTTTTTCTTTAACCAAAAAGTATCCAAAGTGACAGACTTGAATTCCAAGTGTAGCACTCTATTAGCAGCTAATTCAAGCAGATTTTCTGTTACGTTGGTTTCCAAAATTGACTCGTCTGTAGCTACCTTTAAAATATGCCTGTTTCAGGTACTTAATTACGTATTTAGTCGATACCTAATTATGAAAATAATCAATAATGATGAACGGATTCGATATTTATAACATCAAAAACTAAAAGGTCGAAATAATGGAGGGTAGGGGTCGCGAAATATTTTTCCATACTAGAGGGGTCACATCACGAAAAAGGTTGAAAAACACTGATTTTGAAGATTACACATTGTAGTAAAATAACGATGTGACCACCGGTGCTTATATTTTCCACCCAAACTAACTTTATATGAGCATTTAACCAGCTACTATCTTTCTGTTTTCGGAAATTAATTTCGTTAATTTCATATGGTCGCTCTTGTAAATTGGGAATTTTCTAAATATGTAGAATATTCTACAGTAAAAGTCATAGCATCAGTGGAGAAATTTGCAGGAAATATGTAGAATATTCTACAGTAAAAGTCATAGCAGTCAGTGGAGAAATTTGCAGGAAAAGGCACTGTTTAAACTTTCTTCATTTTTTCTACATTTTATTTATTATATGTATATGATTAACTAGAAGAATCTTCGGAATATCAATAAAATTGTTTTGAACTGAGCCCTAATCTCAATTAATTATTTTACCTAAATCTATACATATAATAAAATTGTAACGAGACCATTTCTGTACATGGAATATTTTTTGGAAATTATACTGGTACTGTAAATAGTTATCGATGTACATAGATACCAAAAAAGCGATTTTTAGAATTTTTGTCTGTCTGTTTGCCTGTCTGTCTGTATGTTCACGCATCACGCAAGAACTATTGGACGGCTTTTAATGAAATTTGGTGTGATGATAACTTATTACCTGGGTCAACATCTAAAATACCTTTTGCTCGAGGAAAATTTCTCATTCCCACGGGAAAATGGAAAAACCATTTTGAGCATGTGCACACATTAGGCAAAAACTATTAGACGAATTTTAATAAAATTTGGTGTGGTGATAACTTGTTACCTAGGGCAACATTTGAGATAGTTTTTACTCCGGTAAAATGCCTCCTTCCCACGGGAAAATAGAAAAACCATTTTGTGTATGTGCACGTATTACGCAAAAATTATTGGACGGATTTTGATGAAATTTGGTGTGGCGGTAACCTATTACTTGGGTCAACATTTAAGATACTTTTTACTCCGGGAAAGTTCCTCATTCTCACGGGAAAATATAAAAATTATTTTGAGCATGTGCTTGCATTACACAAAAATTATTACTCTTTGCAAGTTCTGTATAATTATTACACTTACATACTTCTTTCTCATTGAGTTTATAACAATGCTTTGTGTGAACGACGTCGCGAGTACGGCTAGTATAACATAAATTGACAAATACTGACAATAGTAAATTTTTCTTTGCCCACCATAGACAGCCATGTTCTTTTAGCTCTACCCTCATGTCAATTTCCAATACAACGATAGGTAGGGCATATATGGTAAGTGCTTAGAATAGCAAAACAACAAATCTAAGGTCACAAATCATAATGTAAATATAGACCACTTACATATTTTGCTAGTTCATTTCTTATGTAAAATTTCCCAGCGCTCACATCATTGTAAAAATTATCAAAGGTGATCTGATATTTTTGGCAGTTTATTGTATTCAGTTGCAGGCACGTACCTGTATGTATTTCTATATAAAGTTGATGAGGCTGGTCATTTTAAATCAGTTCGAGATAGAGATGAAAAGACGAGGGTACTTGGCTAAACGAAAATGGCAGCGGAATGTTTTTTAACAAGAAACGTAATCCTTTGTTATTTTAGTAACATTTTGATGATACTAAATTATATGAATTATATTGTGGATTCGTCTTGTATTGTACTATACATATATGTCTTGTGTCCTCTTTTTACATGGGGATTCCTTTTTATTATTTTCATTACCGACTTGTATTTTGGCTGAGAACAATAATTCTTGTTTTGTATGTATTCTTTGTTTTGGTTTCAATGTAACAGGTATGGGTTTTTTTCTTTTTTATCTTTTTTGGATTTTGTTTTGTTGTAGCCGTACATGATTATCTTTTTGGAATTGCAAAATTATAACTTTATTTAGGTATAAGTACAAAATAAGATTTGGTTTCTCATGTATTTATTTTGTAGTGGACTGAAAATTGGTTAATCTTTTACAAATTTATTGACGATACTGTTTCTGTAAAAAAAGAAACAGTATAGCTTAGTCGGTCTAGTTCAAAATGGCGAATCGCAAAACATTTTTAGCACGGTCCAATTTTTTTTTTTTTGCAATTGATGTGTATATTTATAGGGAGTGTAAAACCAAAATGGCGTCATCCTACAGGTTTTGCTAAAACCGCCATCTTGGAAAGCGTGTTTTTCCAAATATCTCGTGAACGGCTGGGCCCACAAGAAAAATACAAGAAACATTTTTTATAGAAAATTGAATTTCCCAACTTTTTTATTTGAAACTTTTTTTTCTAAAGTAATTATTTTAAAAATTATGACGCTTTAATAAAACCAGTTTTTGGTTTTCGGTAAATAATTTAAAAATGGTTACCGTTACGTTGGTTAAACTTATTATAAAAATTATAGAGCGTACAATTCTCTACAAATTTTGTTTTAAACATTTTTTTCCAAAGCTTTTAGTTTACGAGATATCATGTACGAAAGGCTTGAAAATGCGGTATTTTTATATCATAGAAACGTTTTTGATGAATATACACGAAGGTACACGATGAATATACACGAAAGTTTGTGTATATTCATCAAAAACGTTTCTATGATATAAAAATGCCGCATTTTCAAGCTTTTCGCACATGATATTTCGTAAACTAAAAGCTTTGGAAAAAATTTTTAAAACAAAATTTATAGAGAATTGTACGCTCGATAATTTTTATAATAAGCTTAACCAACGTAACGCTAACCATCTTTAAATTATTTACCGAAAACCAAAAATTGGTTTTATTAAAGCGTCATTATTTTTGAAATAATTACTTTAGAAAAAAACGTTTCAATTAAAAAAGTTGGGAAATTCAATTTTCTATAAAAAATGTTTCTTGTATTTTTCTTGTGGGCTCAGCCGTTCACGAGATATTTGGAAAAACACGTTTTCCAAGGTGGTGGCTTTAGCACTATCCTACAACCTGTAGGATGACACCATTTTGGTTTTACACTCCCTATAAGTATACAAATCAATAGCAAAAAAAAAAATTGGATTGTGCTAAAAATGCAATTCCGAAAACTCTACCGAATAGGCTAGTATACCTAAGTAAAAATTTAATTTGTCCTGAAAAGTTATTATTCATAATCCGTTTCATTTTTGTTAACGCAAAACTAAAATCAATTCTCTCGATTCTACTGACAATTCCGGAATTTCATTTAGAAAAAATATAAACGGCTAATCACGAATTGCACCCCACAGTTGAAAAAGATCGACCCGACCTTAAAACATACAGCGATGAATATTTTATTGCTGTTTGAAGTATAATTAGTTACAAATAGTCCCCTTCATTATTTCATATAAAAGTAGTTATTTGTGTATTCGCATACAGCTACACCTTTTTTTGTGCAACTTTTTTATGCGATCTTTTTTGTATGGTTTTTAAAAAAGTGGCCATTAAAGTATATGTATACATAATGTGAATCCAAAGCAAGAGAAAATAAGAAACTTAAGTACATTAATTATAATAATTTACTTTGATATAATTAATTTTTGATGGCTTTTAAGCACTTAGTTAGTATACATTGTATAAGAATATAAGTTATTGTATAATTTTTTTTACAGATGTATTTATCACAATTTTAATAATATTGTAAAAATGAAATAAAATGTTTTCATGTGTAAATTAATACTTTATTTAAGCCGATTAGAAAAACAACTTTTAAGAAAATCGTGAGGTTTTGAGCGTTTTGAGTCATGTATTTTCTATGAAACTTTTTTTATGCGGTTCCAATCCACCGCATGAAAAAAAGTTTTTTTTTCTTACTATCTGGAGCGAACTATACTTTTTATAGCTATATTTATGAAATTTTTGAATTTTTTTTTGTGCGATTTTTTTTTATGCAATCCCCATCTATCACATAAAAAAGGTTCAGTTGTACTTGTAATACTTGTTTCATACGTGTAGAAAAAGTGTATTTTTTGACTAGTTAAAAGCATATTGTCAGTACCATACTGTGCTTAGTTAGTATTGATTTTTCATTGATATTAAATTTTATGATTAATAATATAAGATAGGAGCCACTTTAATATAAGAATCAGTTGAATAATGAAATAAAGCGCTCACATTCTAAAAAATGTTCTGGTGGGAGCTCTGGGGAGAATTTATTTTTCAGTATTACAAGTTTTGTTTGAAAGAACTCAGTTATTTGAAATTGCTTTTAATACTATTACTACCCACACGATCCACTTAAATAAGACGACAGATCATTCCCCTCAAAATAATTGCAACAATAGCTAACTAGTATTGGTAACCATACATGGATGGATTTTTTAAAGGATTTAATCCATCAGACTAAGTTTTCCTAAGACCGATTCCTACGTACCTGATGCTAAATTTAGAATATACAGTACAAAATAAATATCTATTTAAGAGTGACGGAAATAGTCCTTGATCGAATCAGTTCCGCTGATTAATGTTAGATCCTTCGATTTTATAGACATATTTATAAGACCAATGAATATGTTATACTGTAAAGGTGTAAAGAGTAGGTAAGTAGGTACTTAAATCAAATTCTTTTAAAATGATACAAGTTTGACATTATGTTGAGGAAAAAACAATTTAATTATTACTATTTTCCAATTTTAAGTTTCGTCTTTAACAAATTTAATGGTGCATTTTTGCAATCCATTATTTTTTTGAAAACGTTACGTTAAGAAGTTTCTCGTAGACGTTATTTTTTTTTTTTAAATTTTAATTTATGTATTCTTGGCTACTTAATTTTTATGAGCACGGCCGAGCTATGTAAAGTTGAATAAACCCAGTAACAATAGACAGGTTGCCTGTATTTATTAAAAATAAAATAAATTTAAAAATTTGAAAATAATACGCACGCAAATACGCATGTTGCACCAAGTTATCATATAAGCAATCGGATCAATTCCGTTCATAGTTA
Organism: Brachynemurus nebulosus; assembly: GCA_035578155.1. NCBI lineage: Eukaryota > Metazoa > Arthropoda > Insecta > Neuroptera > Myrmeleontidae > Brachynemurus > Brachynemurus nebulosus. Next base: position 32,188,851 of record JAPWDM010000004.1, read on the forward strand.
ATCAACATCGTGGCAGAACCATCGGATAAGATTAAACAGTCCTGATTTGATCGAATTGATCCATAATCGTAGCAGACTTATTCTGATAAGGGCTGCATGATGCTGGCACACCCTCTAAAAAGATGAACATTGCAAAAACTTTGTCTAATAAGTCACAAATTGGTTATAATTGGTCACTTTGTCCCACTAATTGGTCAGCAATAGAAAATTTTTAAATAAATTTTGAAAAATTTGTAAAAATTTCAAGGTCACTCAAAAATTTTGGCACACCATCTAGACAAAAAAACAAAAATAATAAGAGCAATCGTTAGGATTTTAAACCCTGATAATTGGTCAATTAAAATAAAAAATTGGTCAGGCCCCCAGAATTTAAAAAAAATAAAGGCTTTTTCATACTGTGACGCATGCGCGAAATTTCTAGTGGTAAATCTAGCTTTCAGTAAATCTAGTCGATACGTTGCATTTTTCAATAGGGTAAAGCCACCAGTATATATTAGCATAAGCCTATATTAGCATTATATTTATATTTTTATATATTAAGGCATTTTATTAAGAAAAAAACTTGCTTTTAAATCAAAATTGAAATTTTTTTTCTATGTAAATTATGTATTTATTTATTTTTTTTTTCATTAAAATTTTCAATAAAATTGAAAGTAATCAACAAACATTGATTAAATTTATTCATTATTGTTTTTATCTCAACTTTATTTTATGGTTTTTTGGTAATTAATTTAATTTTTCATTTAATTATCAATTATGTTTCATTATACACATTCAAGTACTATAAGATCTTTAATTGAGGAATATTGGAATTTTTGTCCACACAAATTTACCTTACTGTATTTCTTGGAAAATAAACGTTATTTCCTTATGACCCATTGTTAGGGCACCGCGATCTTAATACCCCAAATGTGAGATTACGAATGATCAGTTACATAATTCAAAAGGTCAGAAATTGGTTATGAAAGGTGAACTGGTTTGATTAATTGATCAGTGATAGAAAATTTTTTACTAAGGTTTAAAGTTCTTTCAAGGTCATTCAAAAATTTTAGCACCTCATATGTAAAATTTCGAATGACCAATTAGATAATTTAAAAAGTCAGAAATTGGTCATAAAAGGTCAACTGGTTTAATTACCTGGACAACGATAGAAAATTCTTTCTTAATAAATTCTTTATTAATTCTTCGTTAAAATGCCTTAACATATAAAAATAATGCACATATAGGCTGGTAGAATACTGGTGGCTTTATCCTATTGAAAAATTTAACGTATGGACTAAATTTAATGATAGCTAGATTTATCAGTATAGATTTTGCGCATGCGCTACAAAATGAAAAAGCCTTTTTAATTTTTTTCAAAATTCTGGGGATTTCACCAATTTTTTATTTTAACTGACTAATTATCAAGGTTTAAAATCCTATCGATTCCTCTTATTATTTTTGTTTTTTTGTTTAGATTGTGTGCCAAAATTTTTGAGTGATCTTGAAATTTTTACAAATTTTTTAAAATTTACTTAAAAATTTTCTATTGTTAACCAATTAATGGGACTAAGTGACCAATTATGACCAATTTGTGACCTATTAGACAAAATTTTTTCAATGTTCAACTCTTTAGATGGTGTGCCAGCATCATGGAGCCTCTGATAAGGGCCAGATATTTCAAAAAGCCCGCTCGTATATGGCTACCTTATATATATATATATATATATATATATATATATATATATATATATATATATATATATATATATATATATATATATATATATATGATCCACTCACTATAAATCCACTTTTTATTACAATTTGTTGCAAGTTTTAACAAGTTTACGTTTTTATAATCGAATCCAATATACCTACACAGGTTTACACAGGTATTTACGGCATCAGCAAGCTATATATAAGCATCCATAAACATGTACTTATTCTGTGCATGTACTCTAAATACAATTAAATAAGCTTGTTGTAGTATGCTTTTATGTTCAATGTAAAAAGGTGGACTGTTTTATTTTTATTTTTCGTGTGATTCAACGAGTGAGGAGGCCGCAAGAGAGCAAAGCAGTTACAAAATATAATACACACATCGATTTTTTATTATTTCATTTTAATAACTTGATTTTTTTCTTTAACGAGGGTTGGCTGCTGATTCATTTTAAATTCACTTTGCCTAACAGGTATAATTTGCGTACAAGGTCTACAAGATAATCTTCACTTTTGTTCGAGGTGTTTAGGGATACCGGGTGTTTGATTTGGATTTTATTACAATTGGTAAATTTTCTGGGGCGAATCGGTTACGTTAGAAAGTTTGATGAATTTTAAAATGGTTGCACAGTATCCACGACTGCTGGAACAAAATTCGTAGACTGAGAGCACTATTTCACTGAATAGTAAAATTTTCATTTTTTCAGTCTCATAAATTTAGTGGTTAGAATTTTAATCTGTCTTTTCTAGTGTCTTCTAGACTCCCATAAGCTTGCTTATAGTGTGTACAAATTATATTGACGGGTAAATATTATACCTTTTAGAAAGGTCAATGGTTAATGTTTAGTTTACACGAATTTAATACTCACTCTTTGCACACATAAAATTACGTGTAAATAGAAATCAGTTATATTTACTAATCAGGGGTGAATACTAGAGATGTTGTCCGTGCGTGATTTTTTCGTGTCACGATATTGCTCACGGCGCTCATGCGTGATTGTGAGTAAAATTTGAAGTTACTGCCGTGAGTAAACGTGAATGTGAGTTAAATTTTATTGGCGTGAATTTTCGTGATTCCCCCTCCCCTTACAAATTTTCATAAGGGCGCCCTTGCTACGACGTAAATTTCAGTCTATATAGTGTCACTAATCACATAGAAAATTACACAGATTTTTAACATAGATGTCGTGGGGTTACATAAAGGGTAACTTCAAAAATGTAAACTTTACCGCATCGATGCAGCATCATGACTTTTCTGATGCGTCTAATACTACATGATGCGCTGCTGATGCTCTCTTGAAATTTGATGCACATTAGATGTTTTTGAACGGGATATTGGCATCATTTAGCCTCTGATTTGGCTATAGATAAGACAGATAATGTAGCATGATAGACTATAGATAATATAGCAATACAGTTCTTGTATAGGTATATTATCTTTGAATTTCAAGTTGAACTTACTTGAAGTTGAAAATATTGAAATTATTTGAATAAAAAATATTACATACCTATTTCGAGTGCAAGATTTATTCAAATAGTTTAAACAATTTTAATCAAAGGTAAATACATTCATCTTTTTCAACAATTTGTTTTTCGGAATTATTCCTGTTGGTGTTAATACCTACATAATATGGCAAGTAGTTATAATTCTACATTATATGTACACATTACATGCATCTTTGGAACTTGGACACGCATCACCAAATTTCTTGATGCATTGTTTTGACGCATCAAATGCAAAAATGAACTTTTGATTTTTCGTTGTGATGCGTCTGATGCGTTTTTGAACTTTTAACTCTGCCTCATGCAAGCAGTGATGCATTTTTGAAGTTATGCCGCTGCTACACGATGCTACGAACACCTTCCAACATTCGACGTTGGATGGTTCATAGCATCGTGTAGCCGTTGTTCGAACCTACGAGTGTCCAATGTCGAGCGTCAAACATTCGCATTTGGTCGTGTCCCGTTCGATGTCGGTATTCTTGCACCGAGTCAAAGGGATGCTTCGAACGTTTGAAGGTCAATGTTGGTTGTGTTCGTTGGTTGCGCACGACTCGTTCATGTGAAGAGAGACAACATCAGTGTATAACATTAGAGATAACATCAGACAGATAACATCTTCGTCACGTTTGTCCCAACACATTATACAAGAGAGACAACATCAGTGTATAACATTAGAGATAACATCAGACAGATAACAGCGTTGTCGACTGAGTACCAACACTTCATCATTCGTATTGGATCAAACATTCGACTCACCGTGTAGCAGATACATTCGTCGCACCAACTATCGAACTTAATTGCCTCAAACGTTCGATCGAATGTTGGAAGGAACGTTCGTAGCATCGTGTAGAACCCGCTTTAGCCAAACTGTTAAATTCCATATTCTGTGGACTAACTATAGTTAAATATATACAAGTGACTTAAATTCACGCCATTCACGAAAGTATAGGCGGAGGACGCGAGTCACGTTTGCCTCGTGTCACAACGTGAGTGACGTAACACGAGACAAAATATATTACGTGATCGTGCGTGAACAAAAATATTTTAATTTTTATTTTCACGATTGTGCGTGAGCTTTTAAAACCGACTGTGAGCGTGAGCGATCGTGAGAGGAAAAGTACTCACGACAACATCTCTAGTGGATACCTCTACCACGATTCTACTCTTCCGGCAGCATGCTATCAGTCTCCATATTATGTCAGTAACAACGAGTTGGCACAGGGAAACGAATATAACGATTTAAATAAATCCGTCTTCGTGTAGCTCTGCCGTGTAAAACCTATTTCTGAAAAACTATAGTTTTAAGATGAACTTAATTAATCTTATCAGATGAAATTAATTAGTCTTATGCCCGTAATAGTTGGTCCTGACTTATCCTGTTTTATTGGTGAGTTTAAATAAACATGGATAATGTATTCACTCATATTTTAACAATAATAAATATCAAAGCCCAGAATACAATATTCTTCGACTATTATGCTTAGGATTCAAGCTGATAATGGTTACATCTGTCCTAGTTTTGTTTTGTGCTTCTTCACTCTGCCTCGTTAGTCTACCGTTTGATATCGACTTTTGTGGAATTAAAACTAACAAAATGTCAGCAAATATATTAACACTATCCAGCAAGCAAGCAAGCATATGATTACAAAAAAGTATCGCAATTTTCTGACGTATTTGTTCGAGAGACCTACTTAAAAGTGTGAAACAAGCTTTATCGGAGACATTTAGTAGTTTAATTTAGAAACATAATTGTATAGTGTAGATGCTTAGCTTTTGTAGTTGCTTACTCTTAACCCAGCTGCACACCTAGGAGATACGATACGTAAGATACGATATGAGCGACATAAGACATGTGTCGCTTTAAGACACGCATCGCTTGAGTACATTTAAATTGCATTGAAAAGACAAAATTGATGCACACTTAAGAGATACGACACAGTATAGACATGTCGTACCTCCTAGGTGTGCAGCCCAGCTTAAGAGCCTTTTAAACGGTCATATCAGTTCTCAGTTCAGTTTCAGTTTCCCTTCTCGTTTCATTTCAGTTCGGAAGAAGGTTTGTTTCTACACGGTCCATTCAGTTCTCAGTCGTTTCATTTCTTCGTACAGTCTAAGTTGCCCTGATATTCAAGAGAATTGACGTGAGCGAACGGATTAAGGCATAGTGAATTTGTTTACACATAGGAATTCTAAGAACTGAAATGAAACAAATAGGTGTCTATCCATCCCGTCAGTTCTTAGTCTCCGTTTCAGTTTTTCTTTCAGATTTTATTTTTTACACGTATGTTAAATCGACTGTTTGCCTGAAACTGAAACTGAACTGACAACTGATATGACCCTTTAGTGTAACTATAATAACGATTCGTAGTCGTTAGACTTTTACACCGGCGCGGCACTAAACTCTTTTTAAAAGCTTTTGTTTAGCTTGCAATGTTAGTATGTTTGTTTAGATCAAATCTTGCAATCAAAATTTAGACAACTTCTAATTGAGCTAGAGGTTTCAAATTTTGCGTATGTGTATAACTTGGATGACAATGCAGTATCTATACATATAATAAAATTGTAACGAGACCATTTCTGTACATGGAATATTTTTTGAAAATTCTACTGGTACTGTAAATAGTTATCGATATAGATACCAAAACAGCGATTTTTAGAATTTTTGTCTGTCTGTCTGTCTGTCTGTTCACGCATCACGTAAAAACTATTGGATAGATTTTAATGAAATTTGGTGTGAGATGATAACTTATATAACCTGAGTCAACATCTAAAATACTTTTTACTCCGGGAAAATTTCTCATTCCCACGGGAAAATGGAAATACCATTTTGAGCATGTACACACATTAGGCAAAAGCTATTGGACAGATTTTAATAAAATTTGGTCTGGTTATAACTTATTACCTAGGACAACATTTAAGATACTTTTTACTCTGGGAAAATTCCTCATTCTCACGGGAAAATAGAAAAACCATTTTGAGCATGTGCATGAATTACACAAAATTTATTATTCTTTGCAAGTTCTATGTATAATTATTACACTTACATACTTCTCATTGAGTTTATAACAATGCTTGGCGCGAACGACGTCGCGGGTACGGCTAGTTGTATAATAAGTTTTGTCCTAAATTCCCTCAAAACTAGAATTGCTGATTTTTAGTCTTATGTAAATTTTTGACATTTCGAACTTTCAAATATTGTCCCATGATTTTACATTGCAATTTTTAGTTTCCATAGTTATGTTTGGCTTTCTAAATTAATTGTGATTAAACTAAAATGTATAAAATAAATTTAAGTAAACAAATATTTTTTAAAACAAGCTTTTATTTAAAAATGAACTAAAATGTATAAAATAACTTTTGAGTGAAGTTTGAAGCAATGTGCAACATAATTTATAAAAGCTTGAGGCTTATAGTTAAATATAATTTATAGAAGTTTGGTAACTACCGAGGAGTAAAGTAGCTACTCATATCTGAAACAAAAATAATTAATAATAACGCCTCAAGATTTTGTTCACATTGCTTCAAACTTCACTCAAAAGTTATTTTATACATTTTTAATAAAAGCTTGCTTTAAAAAAAAACTATTTTTTTACTTAAAGGGCATAGCCGGGTAAGATAGGGAAAACGGCCCTTGACGCAAAATTGATTGCTTTTATAGGAAATAATACTTCTTAGCCCCGGATACATTCCTGCCAAATTTCAACTCTCTGAGGCTAATAGTTTATGAATACACAAACAGACAAAAATTTTCAAAAAAAACTTTTTTTTACGAAATTACTGAGCCGATTTATTTGAGTTTAATATATATTGTGTACCCACCTTAAACAAAGTAATGAAAACAAAATTAACGTTATATCCCTTTATTATACTAATTTTTTTAAATTTTTAAATTTAAGTAAATTTTTTTTTTGGCACTTACGCGTTAGCGACACCCACCATTTTTTGTTCAATAATATGTCTCTTAGTACTCTATAACATATATTTTTACGGAAAAATTTTAGTTGGTAGAACATAGTAATATTTCAGTACAAATGCATGTCATGTTTGGTACTACATATATTACTTATGTATAAAAAGGACCATAAAGTAAAGCATCTGCCTGATTTCTAAAACACAGTAGAACTCTGAGAAGTGCAATAAAATGTTCTCTTCCCCCCTGAGTTGCAGTTCTTGGAGTTCCTGTGACGGTCTAAAAAAATTTATATTTTGACTTGTTATAAAAAATATGTTTCTGCTTGTTAAAAAATAATTTTCAAGGTTAATTTTACCATGAATCTGAATATTTGAATGAAATCAATAAAATTATCTCAGCATACTTACTAATTAATATTACATCTAACTCAATAAAAATTATGTTTTAGAAACATTATTTAAATAATGATAATAATAATAACAATAATAGGTCTTAAATGTTATAGTGTTTTAATAATAATAAACATTAACTTAATAGATTGGAACAAAGAACTTCAACAATGTATAGTAATAACAACAGTCCGGCTAAAACTTGTAGTTATAAAAATATGTAGGTAAATTACATGTAGGTAGGTACATCTAACTAAGTTGAACAGACCCTCTCACTTGATGTTTTTGTTGCACTTCTTAAGGAGGTGCAGAAAGTGGATTTTTTCTGTAATAAAATTACATACGTTCATAACAACGACAAACAAGCTTAGACAAACGTCTTCTTTTGTTAACACGATGACGAGTCACGGGGAATTGTAACGAAATGACCAACTGGTATACTATTTTGACAGCTAATAAACTTTGTATGACATTGTTGACGTCGTAATACGTGGTGTATGAGCTAATAAAGTTTCACTTGAGGTCTTACAAAGAAAACAACTCTAACAAAAGAGAAATCAATATCCATTTTGTTTTATTAATAAAAAAAGACAAACGGCAGAAAATGTTGGACTTGAGTAAATTTAAACTAGTTTATCGTAGTTATGAACGTATGTAATTGTATTATTTTGGAAATAGGGTAGATATTTTACTTTATAGCCCTTCTTATACATAAGTAATATATGTAGTACCTAACATGGTATGCATTTGTATTGAAATATTACTATGTTCTACCAACTAAAATTTTTCCATAAAAATATATGTTATAGAGTACTAAGAGACATGTTATTGAACAAAAAATGGTGGGTGTCGCTAACGCGTAAGTGCCAAAAAAAAATTTACTTAAATTTAAATATTTAAAAAAATTAGTATAATAAAGGGATATAAGGTTAATTTTTTTTTTATTACTTTGCCTAAGGTGGGTACACAATATATATTAAACTCAAATAAATCGGCTCAGTAATTTCGTAAAAAAAAATTTTTTTTGAAAATTTTTGTCTGTTTGTGTATTCGAAAACTATTAGCCTCAGAGGGTTGAAATTTGGCAGGAATGTATCTGGGGCTAAGAAGTATTATTTCCTATAAGGACAATCAATTTTGCGTCAAGGGCCGTTTTCCCTATCTTACCCGGCTATGCCCTTTATTAAATTCTGCTTGCCCTACAAACACTCGGTATATTTGCTTTTTTAATATTGTTCAGATTTAATATGGAACGGATCCTCAAATTCAAAAATCCCATTAATTTCCTACCTGTATTTTATTTTATTTTATTTTATTTTTTTTTTTTTTTTTTTGGTGAGTGATTTGAATAGATTTGAAGGTAGTAAAGGTAGTCTTTTGAATAGATTTGAACGTCCAAAATACATAGAGCATAGAGAACTCTGTAGTTCTGTTGTATTTTTTGTTGTTGTCATTGTTATTAAACAGGATAAAACCTCAATCCCAAAAATAAACGTATCCTTTTCAAACATATATATTTACAAATATGATTTATTATATTAAGTATTTATATTACCTATAAAATAATAATAATAAATCATAATTTTTAATATTTTCAAAAGTTTTATTTAAAGAAAATGAAATGACCAATTTGTAAGTGAATTATGATTTGTGATACGTGACCATATTAGAACACTTTTTAAATTTCGTCTGATTTTGAAAACTGTATACCAGTTACCATTTATATATGTAAAGAAATTCGTTTACCCATATTTTTCACTAAATATAAGAACGGTAGCCAGAAGTGGAGAGAGAGCGTTATACTCTTACTAAAATGTTAAATATAATTTAAACATTAATTACTGTTGATGTTGTAAGTCGTTATTCAGGAAAATATTAAAGATTTGCATATCACAGTGTACCTATAATTTTTTTCTTCTTTTAAAATGTGGTGATTTCTTTCTAATATTCATAACTTAATTTTTATGTTTTGCTGTTTCTTTTTTTCTTTTTCATTTACGTGCGATGCATTTCTAACTGCATATTAATTCTAATATTTAAATCGGTGAGAACATTATGATTAAAACTGTAAACTGCATTTTATCAGAGTTTTTTTCCTTAGGTTTATAAGTTAAAATTAATTTATTTATAATGTAAGGTAACTGTATTTAATTGCAATAAATACTGTTAACTTCTTAATAAAAAGGAAGATTAAGTCAAATATTGCTAACAATAAGATTATAAACTGATATTGTAAATATAGGTAATGAAGGTCGCATTTTTTGGACGCATGAATCTGACAACACTTTCCAAATTGAGGACTACTTACGCTTTCAATAAATTATGCAAACGTATTTTCCAGCGCCTCCGCCATAAAATCTAACAAAATTAACATGACAAAAATTCCTCTGAATGGCATCTACCATGTGGTGGAAAAATTATTCATTATGTAATATTTTGTTTAAAGTTAGTTATAAAAGTGCTATATCTGTTAGCTATAAAATGCAAACATTTCGGTGATGCAAATACTAATTCGTGAAAGAATTAAAAATGTCTTAAGGGGAACCATTCTAGTGTGACCGGGATTTTTTTAAAGAAAACTACTGTATGGAATATATTAATATTTTAAGAATATATTCGTTGATATGTAATGAATTCGTGATAAAATTTTTGGACCAAAAAATTGAAAATTCAGTGAGTTATTCGCGGTTTCCCAAGACTCCAAAAAAAAAAGTTCCCGCACTGCTGCAGTGATAGTGACCTTCAAGGTGCCTGAAATCAAAAAAAACCAAAAAGCCTATTAAACTAGAACGTATTGCCCGTGCCATGAACCAAACCTCAATCGAAAAAAAAATTGAAATTTGACAAGATAGCGAAGTTTTTTAAAAACGTTTCAAAATTATTTGATAGATTTGAGCGTTACTTTATGGTATTCCATTTTAAAATAAAGAAACAAATTTTTACTTTACTAATACCAATTTATTTAGAGTTTTAATTGTCTGTGACATGTGTTAATAGCCATACGGGCCGAAACATGTCACAGACAATTAAAACTCTAAATAAAGTGGTATTAGTAAAGTAAAAAATTGTCTTTTTATTTCAAAATTTAAGCGAAAATTTGATGATTTTTGGCCTCCTAAATTACATTTTTAATTCGATCGGAAAACTGGAGATTCATGGCATGATGAAACATATATAAAAGAAGTCACAATAAGAATCAAATCGATCGGATGATTTGTCTTCGGGTTATGTAGTTATGTCTTTGAAAAATGTAGTTTTCCTTTACTTTACCTTTTAGTTTTAATCACTGAGAATTTTTACTAAAATTATTTACGATGTACTCACTATAACGGTCATAGCAGAACTAGATGAGTCGTTTAAATGTGCCAGGATCTAGCTTCTCTACAACATGTTACTGGCAGCCACGTCCAGAAACTCTCGAACTATCAACCTTCATACATTTCTCAATACCTCAAAGTTAACAATGAAAATCAGAATCCGCTCTTCGGATGGCTGTAACTCAAAAAACTATTTGAGATATACACTTGAAATTTTAGTATGTTATTTTTAAAATTTTTTCCAATTTTTTCAAAGTGTCACGCTAGTAGTCCCCCTTAAAAGAGTCGTGTAAGCGTCGAAGATGATCCCCGCAGTAATCGCCCAATAACTGCTACAACAACAGAAATCATCTTCAAAAACCATGATATGGTTCTGGACGAGAGACAACTCAAAATTTGGGAACTAACTGAGGTCGTGGGCATATCGAGTGTACGAGTATCTAGTATTTTAACACATGAATTAGGTATGAGAAAGTTGCGTGCAAAGTGAGTGCCACATTGGTTGACGATTGTTCAAAAACGCATCCAAATACAAAGATCGCGGATATGTTGGGAGTTGTTCAACAAAAACAAGGTGGATTTCATGCACATTTCTAACAGTGGATGAAACTTGGTTTCATCATTCATCAGACCAAAGAACAATCGATGTAATAAACTGAACCCCGTTGTTCTGCTTCAAAAAAAGCCAAGTCATTTCTATCGACTAGTAAAATTAAAGGAAAAAAACCTGGTTTAACAAAGAAAAAAATTATTTATCATCACGATAATGTACCATCTCACACGAGTGTTTGGCTATGGCTAAACTTGTTGAATTAAATATATAAATTGGTTGAGTACCCACCCTATTATCCAGATTTGACTCCCTGACCACCACCTCGTTCCCAACCTCAAAAAATTTCTGACTGGCAAAGCAGCTGTGACCGCCTATTTTGAAGACTTTCCGGAAAACCACTACAGAAATACGATTAGAAAAACGTTGAATCAAATGCATTAGTATTCAAGGAAAATATATTGAAAGATACAATAATTTTTATAACTATGTTTTGGTGTTTTCATTTTCGTTTCGAGAACTTTTCAAGCATCCTTTGCTGGGCAACTTTGCTCAAGAACTGAAATTTCGTCCAATGTATGATCAACAAAACCGTATATTGCGCGAAATTCTTATGACTGTAGAAAGAGCGCCACTAAAGGGCAGTATACATAAGCTCCTTTAGCCATACCCTTTAGTCAAATTTATATAAGATGTCGATTTGTTTTACTCTTTAAAAATATTAATGATATCCGTATTATTTACTTTGGATAATGACCAATAATTTTTTATTTACATGTCTATAGTATACAAAACAAAGCTAGCATAAGCATCTCACACACCGTGGTTCACACACTCACGCATCACCGAATGCATTGAGACGGCCCTTCTTTCTATCTTTTGTTACTTTACCATCATAAAACATCTCGCGGTGTCTAACTGCTGCACGCACCTCATAATATGTATGTACACTACGCATAGATACGTGAATAAAACATACAATTGTGTTCTTTCTGTATATGTTGTCCACCAAACCACTGTTAACCAGCATTCACCGATTAGGCTTGCTGTTGGAAGGAACGTACATATTCTTTCAAATTCGTTTGTTTATGTTTTGTTGAATTCGTTGTGTTTAAAAAGTAAATTTCTAGTACAATAAACAGTCTCGTGTACAATTTTCTGTTTTTCTTTTTCATTCATACTATTTTGTCGTTTGGTTTTCGGAAATTTAATTCATTTTTGATCGTCAATTAGCACGTTGTTAGTTCTCTCTACAACAATAAGTTTTGTTTTTTATATTTGATCGGATGATCGCGGTTCGGTTGTGTTCTGTTTATTTATTGATTTATTGGCTATTATTATTTTGATTGATCGATTGATTTATGTATTTGATTAAAGACGATTTTTATAAATTTTAATAGTTGTATTGTGCATTTTTTTTAAATTTTTGTGTTTTAATGTATATTATTTTTTTGTTTTCTTTTTAAATGTTTTGTGTTTTGTTTTGAATTTTCTTCTTTACGTATTGGTAGAATTATTTTTATTTGTTTTAAGGTAGGTTTTTTTTATTTTTATTTTTATTTTTGTTTATTTTTTTATTTCAAACTTTAGTTTGTGTAAGTCCATCTCCTTTGACGGAGATTTTTAAGGAAATAATTTTAAAAAACTTTGAGAGAAATATTAAATTAAAACTTTTGAAATTCAGTTGGAAGTCATTTGTAATAGAAGTAAATTCGGTAATAAGTTTATTTTCCGGGTACACCTTTTTCCGAAACATAGGTAGTTGACTTTCAAATTTGGCAGTGTTATTGCTGAAGTACTAAATTTTTCATGTGTTTTGAAGGATTGTCCTTTTTTTTTGAGAAAAATACATTTTTCATGATAAATGTGATTTAGACATTTAACCATATTCTGTTCAAAAATTTCATAATTATTTTAATTAAACGAAAAAATGATATTTAAATGATTTTTAACGTTAACCTTGTTGTTTTTTAATATTTTTTACTTTAGTATATGGACATTTTTCTTTAATTAAATATAAATTAATTACTTAATTCGCATGGCTAAAATATTGCTTCAAGCGTTCAGCTGCGGACCTTTAATGATAATTTCTGTTAATGAAAACTTACTTAAAAGGAAATCTTCAAGGTTCTTCAATTACCAACTAATTTAAATTAATTATTGTTTGATGGTGGAAGATCTGGGTAGAAATGCGGAAATTTCCGATTGGAATTTTTTACTTGATTAGAAATGATTTTATTCTCTTATCACGCATTGAATTAAATGGTATTTTTAGGATTTTATAAAAAAGTTTAAAATTAGAATATTTGTAAAGAGTAAAATAGAAAAATTTTTTAACTGGCTGATCACCTCTGTAGAAAAAAGAGGCTGGTCACCTCTGTAGAAAAAAGAGAACGTAGAAAATAAAGATCAAGTATAATCTTTGTTGGCCAGAAACATCAGATTTCGGCATTACATTGAATCTTAAAAATGTTTCAGTTGGATTCCAAACCAATTTCAGTATTCATCTCTAGTATTAATTCACTTACTTAACCCCTTATTGCATGAATTATGAAGGAGGTGAAGAAAAAATTTTTTTTACTGAAAATGTCTTTCACTTCTTTTATTTTAGTAGTCAAATTAAGCAAAAAAAATTAAGTCTTATTGTATAGAAATCACTCGCATACGAAGCTAAATATGGCAACTTCAAAATAAGCCCCAAAAATCGAAGAAAACAAGAAAACACACACGAATCATAACTATTTCATGTTCTTGAATATATAAAGAACGTGTTTTGAAAATTTTTGATTTTAGTACTTACCGTTTTATTGTTTAGTTTTCACAAATAAAATTAGCACCAATTAATTGCACTGTATGATTTCCATATAATTTATATTATTTTATACTAGCTGCTTAATGACCTATGTAGTTACAAAAGCAGTAAATAAATAAAAAAAAAAAAAAAAAAAAATTGCACTGTAACGGTGGGACACTCTGAACATAACTTCAAATAATTTGACAACCCGTACTTACCAAAGACAACAAAAATTACGTTTCGTTACTCGAAAGAGTATAAAGTTAGGATTTAACATCAGCTTCGAAAAAAAATATTTTAATATGTTGAAAAAAAATAGTAAAACTTAGAATCCATATATGGATGGCTTCGTATGCGATAAGGGGTTAATGGTCTTTTGGTTAATACAATCTTACACTTTTCTTGTAGGGACTCTAAACCGAATTTTGGGCTATAATTCTCCTGTATATTAGTTTCATGTTTCAATTGTAAAGTTTCTTCTAATATTTTTAATATTCCGTGCCAAAACTGGTAAAGCGGAACATTTATGGAATCACTTCAGTCCCGCCCGTCACTCATCAATCACGCTCATCCGTCTCTCATTTGAATTTTAACACAAGGTTTGAGTGTGGTGGCCTAGTTGTAGATGTGGGGTATATGGTAATAAATTGAATTCTAATTCTGGGAGCTAATTTTGACCAAAAAACAATTTTTTAAAGGTATCTTGTAGTGTGTCAAAGGAGAGCTTATTGAAATACAAATTCAACAAAGTATTTTTTCGAAAAAAATGCTTAAAAATTGCATTTTCCTCAAGCTATATCAATCTGACATTATTTGCTAGAGAGGTAGGCCAGTTACATGTTATTGTCCTATACCCAGTTTTTTTACTACAGCTTACTACGGGCAAGCCATCTCCGTAGTTACAAAAGTAAACAAACATTTAATTACCATAGTAAATACTACAATTAAACAAAAATTTTGTAATTTTCATATATTTTACCAGTGACGTTCAACTAGGTAAAAAGTATAATTTAAAAATGAAAAGCAGATTTTATATTTTAAAGGAAGTAAATATTCGCCAATCTCTACCTTCATCAAGACAAGTTAGTTATTTTCGATTTCCGAAAGCACATGTTTGTAAAAATTTTTCTTTTAATACGTACGTATATCATATAAACCCATTTAGTTTGCAATTTTTAATAATTGAATTCTACGCCACTGAGTTATATATGTATTTAAAAATTGGAACGAAAAAACTAGCGAAACTGGCTAACCTGTATAGTATAATATACTGATCAATCATATGGACATTAAGAATAAGGTGTGAATTGA
The DNA here is from genome assembly GCA_035578155.1 of Brachynemurus nebulosus. Taxonomy (NCBI): domain Eukaryota; kingdom Metazoa; phylum Arthropoda; class Insecta; order Neuroptera; family Myrmeleontidae; genus Brachynemurus; species Brachynemurus nebulosus. The sequence continues at coordinate 32,204,329 of JAPWDM010000004.1, forward strand.
GTCACAATAAATCCACGTTTAAAAACAACTTATTGTACGGAACACTATTTAAGAATACTATTTAAGTCTAAGTTTCTTTCATAATGTCATTTCATAAAATATTTTGAATATACATATTTATTAATGATGATTAAAATTGTAATTATTTAATTAATCTGTCTTATCTCACATAATAAGTATCTTGTATGTAACTCGTTAGTTATGTGATATTTATAATTAACATTAACACTTTAAATATGAAAATAATAAATATCTATATCTCAAACTATTCTATGTAATGGATAATGATATCTACATAATTGAAATTAATAATTATTTAATATGAATTTAATTACCTATCTAAATATTATGCGTTTAACTTATTAACTTTCTTGTCACATTTGTGTTGAAACGACTAGGAAACAAAGTAATTTTAAATTGGGACAAAATGTAAGATTGGTGACTATTTCACACAAGATCGTTTTAATTTTTTATTGTAAGAAATTAGTCATATGCTCATATGTATTTGATTATTGCGTGTCTAGACACTAACAGAAAATAATTAAAGACGAGACAATTATATTTAGAAATTATTTAATTGAGCTCAGTAGTATTTATTGTTATTATTTTTAGTTTGATAAGATTCATTTCTTCAAAAGGAAAATTTTATCTATAAAAGTTATTACTTCTTCATCTTAACGGCAATTGACTATTAGGTTATTGTCTGGACATTTCTTGGTTGTAGTATTTAATTCATTTGTTTTGAAAACACCTTATTATACCTTTCAAAATTAACATTCTTAAAAAGATAGTATGCTTTGTTAATTTTATTGTAGCAATTGTACAATAAAATTGGTTTTTGTAAGAATCCTAGAAATTTTAAAAATTAAAATGGGATTGTACGTCTGATACTCTGTTATCTATTTGTCTAGTGTGTTAACGATTATACGGAATTAGTACCTGTATAGCAAAGTGTGTATCGATTTCTGTACAGGGAATTCATAGAAATGGTAATTTAATTTTTTCTTTTTTTTGCACATAAATTTCAGGAGTTACATAAAATGAAAATTAGAAAAATTTTGAGGAAATACAAAATAACTAAAAAATTAGTATTTGAAAGATTTAATTTATGCGGATCAATATTACAAAATATGAGAACAACGTAACTTCCTTCGTCACTTTTCACTAAAAGTAGACCGTTCGATTACTAGCCAGCTTTCGAGTAGTTAACTCATGGTCAATTATAACACAATTAAAAGTTCCTTTACGGAATACAACATTTTATTATAAATTTGATGGCGTTTGCATACTAAACGCTTATCAGCAGAGGTTATATTATTATAGAATGTTATGATTCGTAAAGGAACTTTTAATTGTGCTATATCTGACGATAAGTTAACTGCTCAAAAACTGGCTAGTAACCAAACAGTTTACTTTTAGTGGAAAGTAGCAAAGGAAATTATTATCATATTTTATAATTAAAAATATTATTCGGTTTAGTTAAGTATATTAAAAGTTGGTATCACGTCTAAGCGAGAGTCAAATTTTTAACGCCTAAATATATAAAATGTAGCAGTGTTTTTCAGTCTGTGGGTCGCCACTGTTCAAAACAAATAACTGCGGCTTATTTTCAATAACAATAAATCCGAAATAATTGTCGTCATATAGACGCTTTTTGTTTGCTTTTGTTTCATTTCTCTCATTGGAATTTGAAGTTGACGGTTGTGCTTTCCAGAAACTTACCCATTTTCAATAAAATTACAATGAGCACAAAATTTTGGATATTAAACAATAAACGACAGTAAGCAACTACTAAACAAACAAGTCAACTCAATAAATTTAAACACAATTCAAAGCGAATTCACAATTCAAAGAATTCAAAAGTGCCATCCTTTACTCGCCTGAGGCTCCACGCAGCGCTCATCACGTTGGGCTACGTCTCACTCGCACCAATTACACGCGCGTTCAGTAGCTACTATAAGTCGTCAACTTCGATGTCGATATAAGAATATGCCTGTTTAAAATCCTTTGTTACGTATATATTTAATTGATATCTAACTAAAAATAATTAATAATGATAAACGGATTCGATATTTATAACATAAAATAAAAAAAAATAGTAGAGGGTAGGGGTCGCGAAATATATTTGTATACTAAGGGGTTCGCGAAATATTTTTCATAAGGGGGGTCGCGCTATGAAAAAGGTTGAAAAACACTGAAATATTGTAACACTTTATACTAAATCTGTTGTGACTTTGCTAAAACTGTTCTTAAGATATCACTCAGATGTTATACAAGATTAAAAATTTTTGAGCAAATCGAACATTAATTTCTGAAATGCACATAAACTTATACAATTACTGAAAAATGCAAACAATCTAAATTGTTTTACCTATTCAAATCAGCAAATTGGGTTACTCTACCAAAAATATTTCACTTCCCACATTCAAATATATGATTTACAATTGACGTTGTCACATTTTTAATAACTTAGCTAAACATTTTCGTGTATTTTAAATGTGCACAGTTATACCTACATTTTTGATAGGTATGTATGCCGGCCGTACTGTATATTTTTCATAAATTAAAATTTTAGTGGTCACATAGAACTAAATATTTATTGTACTTTTTTTTTTTAATAATGTTAATCGTCTTAAAAGGTATGCGTAATGTTTCAAATAATGTGGTGTACTTAGCATTTTGGTCATATTATCATTTTTGGTGTTCTAGTGTTTTTATGTATGTTGGGTATGACTATAAATACTACGGTACTTTTTCAGTTTTTCCGGTAATAAACAGTTAGTAGACGATTAATGCCGTTAATTAGTTTATATGGTGAATGAGTACTTGATTTAATTATGATAAATGAATTTTTCTAATTATATTTATTAATTATGACAATAGTATAAGTAACGGAAATTAAATAAATATGTATTTTTGTTATCATTTAATTATTATAATTATATACAGACTAGAGAAAAAATGTGAAGTCAATGAATAAACACTATAACTGCCATGATGAATTTTAAAAGTAGCTGTTTATACTTTTGATACATAATAAGTATATTTATCAAAATAAGCTTCATTTTTTTTTGTTGTTATGTCGTGGGGACAAACCTGCCGAGAGGGCGGAGTAGTCGGGGTTGCAGCCCCGGGACCCAGGTTTGAAGAGGGGCGATCATGTTGTATATTATTAAATAAATGTAAAAGCAATGTTTAATAGTAATAAATAAAACATTTTACTTTGTAAAAATACCACTCTTTTATTGTTTATACTCTTATTACATGTTTCGATTCGTATGATCATTATCAAACAAGTGAAGTTTACAATATGTGCCTATTTATATTAAAAAGTAACCTATATATGGCAGTAGTGGTTGATGGGAATATAGTAAGGATTGAAGTAGTGGGAGGAGTCAAAACAAGAAAAACAAATTCAGGCGAGTTGGGTAGATGTGACAGAAAAATAAAATAAAATAAAATGTACAGTTATATACAAAAATTAATTAAATATCGGTATAATCGTTTAAAAGTAATAGAGAATGAGGTTTATAAATTACTTGCTTCATGTAAAACTGTAACGTTTCACTCCGGTATGTGTCCTGTGTCGACTAAATGTCTGGCATAAGCAGATTTGGATCTCTCGTTTCTCAAGAAGTACAATTGTACTTCTTATTTTATTTTATAGTAAATGAGCAATTGTAAAAAAAGAGTAAATTTTCTTCCGAACCTACTAAAGTAATGGGAGATTACTATTACTTAGTTTTGCAAGGTGAAAACATTTTTTAGATCCAAAATTAAAGTTTTCACTTGCTTACTATGCCTCAGAGCTTTCTGAATAATTTTAATTCCGTGTTTATCTGTGGACTTGTCTGTGGGTTCGTACGTGTATCCGTAAAACTTTCTAATATGCGTAAATCTGGAACTATTCGATGAAATGAAAGAGATGTGCTGATGTTTAGTTGATATCGTAGGAAATGTGTATACCATTTGTATATCAAATATTGTTGTATGTATACTTTTAGTATACGAAAATATAATAAGTTGAGCACCTATTGATTGGTTTTCTGTACTGACTGAAAAGGTTAGCATGTACTTAATTAATTGTTTTAATGCCACCAATGGATATGTATAAACAAAAAAGTTAAAAAAAGTTCATAAAAAGAAAATATTTAAAATTAATATGCTAGACACATCTAAAAATGTAGAACATTGTATTTTCAATAACATATTTTTTAATTACGATAAGCATTTCACAATAATTTCTAAAATTAGCATTGAAAGTTAGAAATATGACAACAAAAGCCAGTTTTGTTTTAAGTAAAAATGTTGATTTTCTTTTTTCTTCACAGACTTATTCGTATGTCAATTTTTTTTTTTATGTTTCATCACACTATAGTGTTAAAAGCGTACAGGATGTTTACATTTTGGTACAAAATAAGGTAGTGTATCAGACTTTGGAATTTCGTAGTACGAAATTCTTAACAACTGTACGTGTTTAACATGCACTTGGTGATTTTTATGTCATCGAAGATGACATATTAATATCGTTGTGTGACTGAATAATTATTGAGTTGTACATCCATATTGAATAAACGCAAGAGGGCTGTAGAGTTAACAACTATAGAGTTAACAAAAAATCATAAATTAACACTTTCACTGAAATGACATTACTTAGTGCGTGTCAAAAACACGCATTTGACGAATTTTTTTTTTATTAACTTAAACTATTTAATATTTTATAATTGCGTTTATATATTGGAAGTTTATAAAATATGTTATTGAAATGGTTTGTAGTTAAAATACTTATATCCAGAATTTTAGTAATTTTGTGATGGATTTTTAATTTCTGCCATAAAAGTGCCGAAATTTTTTTCAAAAATATTGCTTACCAATTAAAGTTATATTTTGTATATTTGGTGACGTCACCTGAATAAATTTGTGTAAAATGTTAGCCATACGATTTCCTTTGGATCTGTATATGTAATTTTAGTAATTTACCGGGGGGAATAGTCAATTCTACAACTTAACCCATTACAATTATATTTTTCACAAAATTTTCACATATAAAATCTACTTAATAAATTTCTAACACTGACTGACTGACAGACAACGCACAGTCTAAACCGTTGGGTTTAGAAGCATGAAATTTTGCATAGGAGTTCCTTATGTAACGTAGGTAAGCACTAAGAAAGGATTTTTTAAAATTCGCCCCCTAAGTGGGTTTAATTGGGGATGAAAATTTGTATGTAAATCCGTTGTTTTTAAGTTAAATATATAAAAATTTGTATGACTATTCAAATAAATAATATATTATTGAATAAATCTTTAACACTGACTGACAGACAACGCACATCTAATTTTAGTAGTGCTGTAAATTTTTGTATAAAATATGAGAAATTTTGAAACCTAGTTATTGACATTTAAGTTCTTGACATAAAATACCAAAGGGTGCATCATCTAAACATTAATTACTTTTAATTTTCTTTTTCGATATGATCGAACTGTCTCACAAATATATCAAACGGACTTGTACTATTATTCTGGAAATAATATTAGGATTTTCTTTTAGAACTTACAAAGGAAAATCAGTATAAAATTTTATCGAAATCTGTCAAGTAGGAATATAGGGAGCGGACTTTATTGAACTAAATTGTGGTCAGACACTTTAGAAATTTTTGAAAACGATTAAGTAGGTAAACTTTATTTATATCAAAAAAAGGAAAAACAATAGTATATTATTCAACGAGCTGGTAATGATAGCTATTACTCACGAAGATGAAATTGCGACACGAATCAAGTTTGCGAGGCGAGTGTCGTAATGCATCTGAGTGAGTAATAGCCATTGCAAGTGAGTAGAATACGATATTTTTTCTACGACTTTTTTTCTTTTTGATTTAAATAAAACTGAATATAAATTTTAAATCAAAAGAATACCATTTTTAATCTATTTCTAATTTCATTAAATGTTTATAATATAATATTATATAAACGATGAAAACAAAATACTCGTAAAACTATTTTGTTTACTTAGACGTTCCTACGCAACACATATGAAATTACGGCTCAATTTACATTAACGCTCCGCTCTCGGTACCCTCCCGCTCCACTCTCTCTCCGATATAGTCTTGTTGTGTTCACATTACAGTGCTGATATCATTCTGGTACCTATTCGTTCTCTGTTCACATTATAATGCCGCTCTGAGTACGCTTCCAATTCGGTCTCAGTTCGATACAAATATCTTTTCATAACAACTGAATGCAAGCGGAGTGGAGTGGAAGCAGAAAAGTATTTACACTATAGGAACAAGCCATAACAAGTCTGATATCGCTCCGACAAAATATTACCTGAGTGGTATTGATATTGGAGTGGCATTGGAACGGAAGCGAATCGTGACTGATATCGGACCGATATCAGAGCGATGATGTGAATACACTCATTGTTTATTGTGTAAGAATATTTTATCGAATCGGGAGCGTAGTAAAACTTATGGGTATATTATTCACAAAACAATCGCAAACCCATTGAATCATGATCATTCCTCCACACCTTTGAATAATGCCTAACTTTCTCAACAATTAACAGATATGTAATGAGTGTGTTCTTTAACAGGAGTAGAAAAAAATTATATTTAACAGAATTGTTTAGAGATCGAGTTGTATTTCTATAAATTCCAATTATTCCTTAAAGTGATTTTTCAGTAAACACTGGATATATAAATTATCACCCAGGTAACAACTAAATAAAAAGGTGATTCACGCATATGGACAAGTGGATGGAGATTGCAACAACAGTAACATAATATAAATGGCATTGAAAATAAAAACATTGACTGATCTGATTAACATAACCAAACATAAAACTCGCACTACCATAATAATGTACATATGTATGGTATTAAATGTAAAGATAAAATATACCCGGTTATATCAATGCAGAACAAAGATAAAAAACAATTTAACTCAGTATCTAGTTTGTACAAATTATAGTAATATTGATATTTTAATGTTTTTTCCACCATTGGAGAATATACAACAAGCAACTTGTTTTGTTTCTTTCTTTTTTATTAGCTCGTAATATTTTGTTGCTGAACTTGATTTTTTTTTGGTTTCTAATATGGCTAGGGCCGGTTTTTGTTGTAGAAATTTATGTGTTCAATTAATTTGTTGTTTTGAGAAATTATTGAAAAAATTTATTGCAAAGAATATTTTTTAAGAGAAATTTTATTGTCTCAGATCATATCTACTTTAGTTATTAATCGTGTTTCTTATCAGAATTAATTGTGTTTCTTTAAAAGGGACTACAAATTTCAGTGGCAGAATTTTAATGAGAACGAATTCTCTGGCTGATATTATGCTTAAAACAGAGAAATTCACCAAAATTATCGGAACTACAAAATTTTCTGCCTCGCGCCCACTTTTGCAATTTTTTTGAATTATTGGACGTCGAAGTAATTTTTTGTAGTAGGTTTTATAAAAACGTAAATGACACTAAAGTGTACAAAATAATACAAAATAAATTTAGCGTTTGTTTATTCTCTTATTTAGTTCTTTAAGGTTGTTGATCCGAGAAACGATTTTTTAAAGGATTTTAATGAAATTTCTCTAGACATTTATTCAATTTAATACCAATAATACGAGCCTATTCCGAAAAAAAAGTTGACCGCCCCAATTTTGAGAAAAACAGTTTCAAAGTTTTGTAATTTTAACATGTGCTCTTATGGGAAGTTGATATTTCACACGATTTTTTTTGAATAAAATGAAAACGTGTCAAAGGAATTTGATAAAAAATTTTAGTATATTATAAAATACGAAGTTACAAACCATATATTTAATAACAAATAAAAATTATTGTCCGTGCCGTTTTTGAAATATAATTTATAAATAAACATCATTTTACAACATTTTTACAACGCTTTTTCAACACTGTTTTTATATTGCTACAACGTGAGCGTGCGGAAATTCAAAAAAACAAGTGGTATACAAATATAATAACTGAAGAATATTAATACATTATTTTATTTTTGATAAAAGAAAATTTTTTCGCTAAGCTATATACTTTTGTACCTGTCTATCTCGCACCAAATACCTTGACTGGCTTTAACGTAGTTGCTCTGAGATAGTCAGGTACAAAAGTATATCTCAAAAAAAAATTGTTCTTTTATCAAAAATTAAATAATGTATTAATATTCTTCAGTGATTATATTTGTATACCACTTGCTTTTTTTAATTTCCGAGCGCTTATGTTGTAGCAATTTAAAAATATTGTTGAAAAAGCGTGGTAAAAACATTGCAAAATGATGTTTTTAAATTATATTTCAAAAACGGCGTGGTCAATAATTTTTATTTCTTATTAAATATGGTTTGTAACTTTATTTTAAATAACATATTAAAATTTTATCAAATTCCTTTGACACGTTTTCATTTTATTCAAAAAAAATTGAATTTTCCCATAAGAGCCCATGTTAAAATTATAAAACTTTGAAGTCGTTTTTCTCAAAATTGGGGTGGTCAATTTTTTTTCGGTAAGGACTCGTATTATTGGTATTGGAGTAAATAAATATCTAGAGAAGTTTCGTTAAAATCCTTTGAAAAAATCATTTCATCGACCAACTACCTTAAACTTAAAAATTAAAGTGTTTTATAAAAAGAATAAGTAATTCCACTGTTATTGAACGCCGGAAATAAGGATGTCGTGTATACAAAATTTAGCGGAAATACCCTAAATTATTTTCTCTATGCGGTAAATAAATAAAAAAAGTAAATTATCTTAAATTTTAATTTCCTATTTCAGATAACTTCTCTAATAACATCAACCGTTTATATGTATGTTATGTAAAATAAAAAAAAAATTTAATTTCTATTATTTTAAATTTAATTTCATCCAATTTCCGGTGATTTTCATAAATACTCTAAAATCAACTAACAAAAAAAGCAGCAATTCCAAAGTATATTATTAAAATCACATTTTAAAATGATTATATTGCTCATTTTACAACTGAGGTATAGTACAGAGGTAGTACAACTTTTTATTTAATCGTATTAGCATATTATAGGTTTGATTTGTATGTCCAATTTGTTGCATTGAAAATATAAATTTTTTTTTATTTAAAATATTACGTTAATGCTATATTATTATTTATACGGTCTATTTCTTTTTTAGCGAATTAAAGTACTGATTAATAAAGAATAAATTTTATTAATTTATTAATCGCTTTGATTAATTAATTTTAATTTTATTTATTACAGTTTTCTTTCCTTTTCAAAGTTATAATTAATAAGTTGCAAAATCATATTAAAAGTTTTAAAATTAATTTTTTTGTAACTAATTTTCGGGCGACTTATTTTCAGAAGTTTTTAATTATATCTAGTGGGCTTTACTTATAACAACTTTCCGGTTATAGTGACATAGGTGCCGCGACTAGTGAACCGCAGACAGTTCAACCGCGACAGTTCAACCGCGACAGTTCAACCCCGACAGTCCAATCGACGACAAATCAACCTAACGAGAGATCAACCTAACGACAGATCGACCGATGACAGATCAACCAACGACAGTTCAACCTAACGACATTTTAACTGAAGACAATTTAACCGTTGTACAATTTATTAACTAATAAGAACAAAATTATTTGAATTTTATCTAGGAATGAAATTGTTAGCAATGAAATTTTATCTAGCAATGAAATTGTTTAGTCTTAAGTCCCTTGAGACTTGAGGCTAAATAAGTATTTATGTAGTTTCAAGTCTCAAGGGTGACTCTTTACACAATTAAGGGTACACTATTTGGTTGGGTTGTGTTGGATTTGGTTACCTTTCGTTGAATTCGATTAGTTTAGGTGTTGTCTGGTTAGGTTAATCTGTTAAGTTGTATTTGGTTACGTTAGGTAGGGTTTGTTTATAATTTGTTGAATTCGGTTAGTTTAGGCTGGTTTTGGTTAGGTTAAGTAGGATTTGTTTATAATTTGTTGAGTTCGATTAGTTTAGGTTGGGTTTGGTTAGGTTAGGTTTGTTTATAATTTGTTGAGTTCGGTTAGTTTAAGCTAGTTTTGGTTAGGTTAAGTTGGGTTTGCTTATAATTTATTGAGTTCGGTTAGTTCAGGTTGGGTTTGGTTATGTTAGGTTGTTTTATATTGAATAGCTAAGATGAGTTTGCTTATAATTTGTTGAATTCAGTGAACTCAGGCTGGCTTTGGTTAGGTTAGGTTGGGTTTGTTTATAAATTACTGAGTTGTTTTACTTCAGGTTCGGTTTGGTTACGTTAGGTTGTATTAGGTTAGGTTATGATGGGTTTATTTATAATTTATTGAATTTAGTTAGTTTAGGTTAGGCTTGGTTAAGTCAGGTTTCATTTGGTTAAGTTGTGTATAGTTAGGTTAGGTTACCTTTACTTATGATTTGTTGAGTTTGACTAGTTTAGGTTGGGTTTGGTTTGATTACGTTAGATTTGTTTATAGTTTATTGAGTTGGGTTAGTTCAGGTTGGATTTAGTTAATTTATATATTAGTGTTAAGCAGTTAGAATGTTCTGTGGTTTAACTGTTCTACGGTTCAATTGTCGTTTGGTTTAACTGTCGTTAGGCTGAACTGTCGTGAAGTTAAATTGTCATTGGCTAGTCTGTCGTTAGGTGGAATTGTCGTCGGTTGATCTGTCGTCAGGTTGAACTGTCGTCGGTTGAACTGTCGCGGTTTAACTGTCGCGGTTGAACTGTCCTCGGTTTACTTGTTACAGAACCAGTGACATAAAACTGTATTCCTTAACCCCACCGTATAAAATTCCATAAAATCAGTGTGAATTTATTCGGCTGAGTAAGTTAGCTATGTATTATATAATACCTCTTTTAATCAATCATTGAAGCGATAATTAGTGTACTTTATGTACCGGATAACGTTGTCGTGTTTTTCGGTCCTGCTTATGCATTTCACTTGCTACTTACCACTTCAGTGTGAATGAGGTATCTATAAAAGTTTCATACAACTATGATTCTGGCTTCAGAGAATAATGAGAAAACTTTATGGTTTCTGACACCGAAGTTTATATAAATACGAAAATCAGTGGTTAGCAGTGGTTTCTTTTACATGTATAAGCGATACATAATATGTTATTGTGGCTTTTAAGCGATAATTTTTTATTTTTATTTATTTATTTTTTTTAAGTAAGAGAGTTATAGGGGAAAGTTTATTAATATCTTGACGGTCATTTGCATCATAAAACGTCAAGTGAAACCTTACTAATTCGCACATCACGTCGTAGGACGTCATCAATTCCAATAAAGTGTATTAGTTGTAAAAATAGTGTACCATTTGGGCATTTGTCATTATAGGTTATGACCGTTATGGTGTTAATAAATTTTCGTACAGTAGGTATGTGTCTTGATCAGCAATATTCATTTCGTATTTTTGAGTTAACGAAGCTTTGTATATAAATTTTTATATAGGTAGTTCTTATCTTGTTAAGCTGCTTTCTACTTTCAGTTAGCTGCCTTATCTTTTTTATTTGACTAAATTCTGTAGGTTTCAAAATCGTAGTCGCTAGTACTTTATTTTTTCTGTTAAATAGTATTGAGATGGATAGTGATTTTTAAGTCTCTTTTACAAAAATCATAGTTGATGGAATTCAGGAGAAAACTAGTATCCATCCAAATTACATAACGGCTATTTTAACCTCTTTTTAATGGTAACATTTGAAAATATTCCGTTTATTTAAGACTTAAGTTTAGTGTTTCAGAGTTTGCATTTTAACTACGAATAAAACGAGGCTATTTTTAACACAATGTAGATTTAATAAAAAATTAAAATACATTCTATAAATAGCCTGTTAAAAACATGAAAAATTACTCAAAATGTAGAAAGGAAATAAAAATGTATTTCTGTCTTTAATATATTAAAAATAATTATTCCATTTAAAAGATTACAATCAGTTAAACCATAAAAACATGTCTTTACACAACTATATTTGTATATTTCAGAATTTACTGCACAGATTAAAATATCTGTTGTTGTAAATGTGTCTATGTACTTCAAGTTTTAATACGGATTACTGATGTTAAAAAGATTTGATTAAATATACATAACGAATATAAAGTATGTTTTATGAATGATTTTCCTAAAAGATCCTTTATATCGAAATTTTTTAAAACAATTTTTAATAAGTCGTATGAAAAGAGAAAAAATTACCGTTAGATTGACCTAGTAAAAATTAAAATTAACGTGAAAGAAAACGTAGTATGTGCTCATGCAGTAGTAGTTTCCTCCGGCTTTTTTTTAAAACCATAATTAACATATTAGTAATCATTTAATTTTTTTGGACTCGTTTCCGAAAACGATAAGTTTATGTTTAAAGTAGATTAATTTTTATATTCATAAAAAGTAATAATAAAAAAATATACATATAATAAACTAAACAAATTGTGTATGTTAATCTTTTGAATTTTTTTCTTTAGGTAATAAATATTAAAATATTAATATTAATATAGATTACAACCATTAAAATCATATATTCTTGTATTTATAGATTCATGTAGACTTACAGTCCGCGACAGCGGTGCTTGCAGACTTTGTTCTAAGCATCAGAATCTGCTTTTAATAAATTGAATTGTAATGTTCACTTTAAACTTATTTATGACGTTTCACACATTTTCACGGTTTTTTTGCAAATTCCATTGATGTAAACTGTACTATATTATTCATCGAGACAATTTAATTCATGTATATTAGGTAACCCTCTTAAAAAGATACTAAAGTTTTTCATTTTTACCGTGGAAAAAAAATTAACATAGATTCACTGATTTGAGCGTTACTTTATAGTATTCCATATTTGTAAATAATAAAATAAATATTTTACTTAGCACAAATACTACGTTTATTTTTTAGACTTTGTTTGAAAATGCGCTTTTAAGCTTGAAACAATTGTCACAATTGAAAAAGTAAACGTGCTATTTGTGCTAAGTAAAATATTTATTTTATTATTTAGCACAGGGGTCGGCAACCTGCGGCCCACGGGCCGCATGCGACCCGTTGCAAGCTTTCATGCGGCCCGCCAAGCAATATAACTTTTCGAACAATTTTTTTCTCTGCCTATGCAGAGTTGAGCTTTTTTGTTCTCCGATGTTTTATGACATGTAAATAAAACTGTTATTAAAAATTTTTCCTCATGTTGATTTTTAATAATATTTATATTAATTTGTGTTAAAAAAAGGAAATACCCCTGTCGCAGTATCCTGCATAATATAGCGAATTTCCGTTTACAAAAATTAGCTTTTCTCGAAAACTACTTGACAGAATTATTTTTCAAAAATCCTTTTTATGTGTATCCAACGGTGTAAGAAAATATGTCAAAAACTTGAGGAAATTTGGGCAAAAAACTAACTTTTTCCACAAAAATTTTTTAGGCAAAAATGCCTAAAAATCCATTCCGGGCATCGGACGTGTCTGACATTTTGGACTTCCAATATTTTTATCAAATTTCGTAAAAACAGGATTTTTCGTTCGAGAGTTATATAAATTTTAGTGAATATCATTTTTGGCTTCTAGAACTTCAAAATAAATTAATGATACACGGAGAGAAAATTCCTATAAAAATTACTGTGCTCATACTACAATCGACGTGTAACAGGCGAACATATCCAATTTTACCGTACAAAAATTGGATATGTTCGCCTGTTACACGTCGATTGTAGTATGAGCACAGTAATTTTTATAGGAATTTTCTCTCCGTGTATCGTTCCGGGCTCAAGTAGCATCAAGACAGTGACTCTAATAGCTGAATTTTTGATTCGAAAATTCGTTTAAAAAAACCTATTTAAGCCACATACTACATTGAAAAATATTTGAATGTGCGGCCCGCTAAAAATTATTTTTTTCTAAAATGGCCCGCCATCCAAAAAAGACACCTGACACCTGATTTAGCATAAATTTTTACAGCGAAAAAAATTGTAGGGAACTTTTCATTGGTCATTTCATTGTAGGTAAACACGATAAAAATTATACAAAATTTTTTATTAGTAAATTTAACAGATTTCAAAACCATTTCATGGAACGAATAATTAAATCATAGCATAAATTATGCTAACTTATTTTATTCGCTAAATTTTCTTTGTGTATTACACTTGAGTATTTTATAATTTTTCTGAATAAATTTGTGTTTTCTAAAACTTAAATTTGTTGTTTACAAGCAGTTTAACTCAGCAGTTAAATAATTTATTCTAAATTAAAGGAATAAATTTTTAATAACTGTATATGTGTAAGAGATATTCATTAAGGGATCGTTAGAGAGTACTGTAAATATAATTGAATTGTAAATTCTAATTATCCTGTTAAAGTAGTTTAAATTATCATTGGACCATCGGTGTCTGTTGAATTCCCGAACGCAATTAAAAATCTTTCTATTTATAGTGTTAAGTTTACATTATTAAAGTATATTGAAATTACATATTTTAAATTGGACGGCGTTATGTAACAACAGATTAAGCGCCAAATGGATTCAGGTAAATAACGGTACATCTTCTTCTCAATGACAAAGAAGATGTATCGTTATTTATCTTAATCTATTTGGCGCTTAATCTGTTATTACATAACGCCGTCCAATTGTACTTATTGTATAAATATGAGAATAAATTATTCCTGAATATGAGAACCATCCATTATCTACATAGTCGTGATTTATAATATTTTTAGTATTAATTTTTATATAATTATTGACAATAATATTATGTTTACGCAAATTAATGACACATGTCTTTGCATATTACACTATAGATAATTAAATTTGTACGCAATTTGTTTTTATAAATTTTTTACCTTTCATATCATTGCTCAATAAATTTTTATACTGTTCAGTTGAATGAATTCAAAATATGTACATTTTGCGAAAAACATTATTTATTAAAAAATTAATAAACCTTGCTTTGATCTGATTACTGATTAGTTCTACTTTTAGAAAACAATATTAAAATTGTTTAAAAATATGTCGGTACGGTACAGATGTAACGAATATTTGTATTCGAATTCACATATTCGCATTCGTCAAAAAGTGCCAAATTCGTATTATAAATAAAAAGTTAAACGGGAATTACATATTTTCCCATCTAAGAAATAAAATGTTACATGATTTTCCTTTTAAACAAATTTACTTTAAATTAATATAAATACCCTAAGAAATCTTATTGCATTGACAGACATATGGACATGCACGGCTTCAGTCAATTACACAAGCTCACAGATTATTTACATTAATATTCACGTTCGCATTCACATTCACGAATTGCAAATATTTGACTCTCTTTACTTCTATAGTTGACCACTGTGCTTATTAAATTTTTATATTAGACACTTTAACAGGATATAGTTCCAACAAAATTTGGTTTTTTTTTGGAAGAAAGCGAAGAAGTACTTATTTTATTTATCGAAATTTCAAAACATACAATAAACTTTTTAAATAATGCCAGATTTGTTCTATAGTGGGGTAACATTCGCGTTCGTCATCGTCACATTTCGTTTCACTTCTTCTAAATAAATACTAGCGTTAAAAAAGGACAATTTTTTATTTCTAGTTTTTGTTGCTTAGTATGCGTAAGGTTTAATGTAAGCAGGCAGTAGTTGTAGCTACCTTAATAGCAGCAATAGCTGTTTCCTGTTCGGAATGAAACTCTGTGACGGAGCTGGCAAAATTTAGAAAGTATGTGAATTTTCAAACACTATGTGAATTTTAATTAACATAATGAATTGGCGATTTGCCAAAGTACATCGAGTGTTTAAGTATCAGCTAAAGCTAGACATTAAGTGAACATATGAATATAGGTGTATGTTTAAATACGGACAAAAGTTCGCCATACATTAATAATGTTTCACAGGCACTCGATAACATTTGAAATTTAAAAAAAAATATAAACTGCGTCTCGCATTAAAGAGAGGTTGTGTTTGATTGATTATCAGATTGGAATGGCACTCGAACAAGCGGTCAGTGACCTAATTCGTAAGGCGCTTGGCTAGCAACAAAGAGATCCGGGTTCGAGTCCCAGCCAATCCAATTCGATAATTTTAATTAGAAAGTATATTTCGGTCAATGAGAGTATGTCATTCAGTCATCAAAATTGCTCAGAACACACTGAGACTTGAACCTTTAACCAATTTTTGATTTTTGATTTTAGTATTTTTAATTATTCTGTCTTACAAAATTTTTATATATAGTTAGGTATATGCACCATTGCTCCACGCTATAATGAAAATTACTTATAATTATTATCAATTACCAAAATTTATTAGTTAATAATTACTCCGCTTCTACTTATTACCAGAATTTAATGCCTAATTTTGTTCCGTCAAATAAATTCTGCTACTCTGTGTCTAGCGGTAAAATGATTTAATTACAGTTAAACTGATTATTATTACTTTTCGATTGATCATTTAACAGAAAATAAATGGACTGATTGACCACCGGCGACCGGTATACCTTTTCCCATTCACATGTGCTATTCAATCAGATTTATGTATGTACCTATGTGATTTTAATTTTCAATTATAAAATAACTTCTTATTTTTTTTTCTTTTTCTTTCGTCTAATTTATTATATGATAGGTTAATTGATAATCAATTAATCGAACGATTTTATTCATTTTATTACTTCCTAATTAATAGTAAATTAAAAAATTATATTCGATTCTCTTTACGTAGCCCGTAAAAACACACGTCACAAAACAGTTATAACACTAGCATTAAGGAAAAAAAATAATGGAATTAATTTCAATAATTTTATAACAAAAATAGCCGCGTCTTTGTTCACGAATAAAACTGATAGACACCACGAATATATTACAGTCGACTCTCGTTAATTTAAACCTGCGATAATTCGAACCTCTCTATAATTAAAAGTTATCACGATTTTCCTACAAAATCTCTTTATATTTCGAAGTAAATCAATACATTTTTATGCACTTGGTAATTCGAACGAAAAAATCATTGCTACGTAACAAAACGACGCGTTAATTCGAACTCATCGGCGTCAAACACTTGACAATTCAAAGTTGCAGAGAGAAAGAGACAGAAAGATTGTAAGTACATTTTGATTGATTTTGAACCATTTGATATTTCAGACACTCGATAATTCGTAATATTTTAAGGGTCCCTCGAGTTTCAAATTCACGTGAGTCGGCTATATATAAACTACCTGACCCGTGCGAATGTAAAATTTTAAGTAAAAAAGAATCTTAGATTTACCGTCACAATCTATATAGTTACCGTGCCACAGTAGCTGTCACAGTACCGTTCCAATATGAAATGGACTATGGTTAAACAGATTGTCAATAGATAGCGCCTTTCACATTCTTTATACGAATGCGGTTCTTAAAATGAAATTTCCTTTTAACGAAAACATTAATTTTAAACTACACACACCGGCATAATTTGAAGTAATGAATCAATTGACTTTTCATAGAATTGTTCTTATTTATTATTGATGCAAATCTTTTTAAGAGGTCTGTCACTTTCGAACTCAAATGCCGCTTCTTCTCAATGGGGTCGAGCTTCAGACTGCCGTAATTAAAGAAGAGCAAACATTGCTTTAGGAGACTGTAGATAACATCGTTATGACTATAGCAAGACGAACGGAAGCCGTGACAAGAGCACGGGAGGAAGCACGGGGTATTAAAACGCTGTGTTTCATTTCTATTTGTTAAATAATCTTTAACTTAAATGATTCTTAGACGACATAAGATTCCAAAAATTTGACACATCATATGGTAATTGCTTTTGCTAACGAAAATAAAGGTATATCGACTTGTGAACATGTAATTTTAAGTGGATAATTAAATAAGTCTAATAGTTTCTTAAAATTAAATGGTTTGTTTGATTTTTAGAGATATTTTGTATGTTCCGCTAGTTATGCCGGTGTGTGTATTTGTTTATTTTTTATCATTAGCGGAGAACAAAATTTTGAAAATGATATCTCAATCGTTAATTTTGATGAAGTATTAAGGAAGATATGGTGCACCGACAAAAACAACTCTGAGAAATTATACACAAAGATAAGGTTTTCAGATTTTCTTAAATGATGTTTTGTAGATTTTGAAACGATAGTGTACTTTTATTGATAAGTGCAATAACATGTAACACGATTTTTTGATAATTCGTATACCTACATATAATTATGTATGTGGATATGTGTGATAGCCAATAGTGCGATCGATGACCCACAGAAAATAGATAACTACTATCGATTATCTGTACATATGTTGTATTTTTGTTTCCACTTTGTCTACATTTATACTTTTTATAATTTAAACTACAGAATTATTTGTAATTATACTACTTTTATCATAATTACTTTGTGTTACTTAACTATAGCGTGATGTTTTTTTTCCTTTTGCGATAATGTAAAAAATATATAAATTTATATATTCTAAAATTTTTAATTTACCGCTGGCCCGGATATTTTGAAATCAGAATTAAGAGCTATTTATGATCATGTTGAATTACGCGTGCGTTTTGTAAAGTCTCGTTTAAAATTGATGCTTTCACGTCCAGAAATTTGAAAAAAACTAATAATAATAATAAATAAAGAATGATACCTCAAATGTCGTAACCGTGTTATAATGGAAGCCAGAGCTACACTTAAAATTAGTTATTGCTTGTTCAAATGTAACAAAATTTGTTGTAGTGCTGCCTTTAGTTATAGAATCTGTCTTCGTCTATATCATTTTGGTTAGTGAAGTAAGAGAGATGTAAACAATATTTCTCTTTACTCCCTTACCCTTTAAAAGCGAGCGTGAGTTATACAAGCTATAAATTACACAACATACAAGCAGTACTTGAGTGCAGCGAAAGTATGTCGCCGCGTAACGGTAGTAATTAGATAGTATTTTAAAGATGCTTTGATCTTCCAACTTTAATACAAAATCCCGAAAAGGAACGACATCAATGTTCCAATTTGAAGATAGGCAATATAGATAGTGATATTTGAGAAATTGAGTCATATATCATACATCGTTCGTATCTCATAAGGTCGTATCTCATTTTTAGTGATTTTTTTAGTAGTGAAGAAAAACAAGAACTACTGTTACATTTTGTTAACCGACTTCAAAAAAGAGGAGGTTCTCTATTCAACCCGTATGTTTTTTTTTTATGTATGTACACCGATTTCTCCCACATTTCTGGGCTAATTTACGCCATTCTTTTTTTTGGTTAGTAGATAAAGCTCTCCAGGTGGTCCCATAAAATTTTTATTAACATTAGTTGAGTAATTTTCTAACCATCTTCAATAATATGAATAATTATGGCAATTTTAAAATTTGTATATGCAAAACTAGAGTAACATATTTTTAAATTTAAAAGAATTAAATATTGCAATGGTAAAAGGTATGAAATTTATTTCACACTTAAAAGGTACGAAATAAAACATATTTTAAAAAACCGACTTCAAATAGTAAAAAATAATGTATTAGCACGTATTTTGAAGTCATGCGTAGTATTAAAAAATAATGTAGATCCACGAGAATTCATTGATTTTACAAGCAGATTCGCCCGTATTTTTTACGCGATACTACTCCTGACTTCAAAATACGTGCTAATACATTATTTTTTACTTTTTGAAGTCGGTTTTTTAAAATATGTTTTTTTTTTTTATAAATCAGAAACAAATGTAGATACTTAAGAATATTAGTCTGCAAATACATTGATACCTTAGGTTCAAATTTATAAAACAAAATGTAACAGTAGTTCTTGTTTTTCTGCTCTCCTAAAAAAATCACTAAAAATGAGATACGACCTTATGCCTGGAAGGTGACGACATGAAGTTGAGCATGCTAGTATGCTCACGACTAGAATGCTCATATCATAACCAAACTGTCTCAATTTTTGAATGAATTATTATTCTTTTGTTACCTATACTTTTTACAGTCTATTGAAATATTTTTGAATTCATAATGTAATTTTATTATATTATAGCTCGTCCACACTACGAAAACTTTTTGTACAAACTTTTGCACAAACAAAAGTTTATACAAATAGCACGTCCACATTACACAAACTTTTGTTTGACTGAATTTTTGCACAAACTTTTTATAGATAACATATTTATACAACGGAAATTCACACGTACCATTTTGCACAAACTTATGTTTGCGTAAACCAAAGTTTGTGTAGTCTGGACCGGCTAGTATACTTAACATAATAGAAAAACATGACAAATAGACCAAAAATTGTATTAATTTTTTTTTTTTTTGTCCAAAACCAATATCTATTTGACTTTAATTATTCAGAAATTATTTCGTACCCGAGTGTTTGGCTATGAACAAATGCCCAAACAGAGTTTATACACGTATGTCATTATACTTGTGACATAAGTTTCAATAGAAAACTGATCTAATAGTATATTTTTCTCATCCAATTAGTGTTTCTGTTTCCAAAAAACAAATTAATTTACCCACATGATTAATAAAATTATAAAATTGTAAAATTTTTAAAATTTGTAGGTATTAAGCGGCGATAAAAAATAAAATTAATTGGAAACGAAACAACAAATTATACGTTTTTTGTCAATTAAGAACATTTTAAATTATGGTACTCTAATGTACTGATTGCGTAATATAACGACAGAAATTTCACATAATGTTATATTTCATTAAATAAATGTTTAATGCTTCATTTTGTTCATTCAATTATTACCGTTTATTACATTTGCTCACACACTACAGTGTGGTCTAATTTAATTAACTGATTAATTAAAACACTTGTTAAATTTGGTTTTACTCTTTTCAATTCCGGAAATGTTAATTATGCGAAAATTAAAACGATTGCGTAATGTATTTCCTGTTGACAAAAATATCTATATTTACAAAAATCTGTATTTAAATCCTGTTTTTAATACCGTCATGTCATTAAGATTTTATTTAAAAATTAATTTATTAACGGAACTAAAACACTAAGTTTTTTGAATATGGTAAATTTTAGTTTTTCTAGGAGCAAACCGTAACGTGAAATTTATTTATTTTTAAACTGGTACCTTTATACTTTTGTAATTTTTAATATTTATGCTTAGTAGACGATAAATTTTTTTTGCAAAATCATGTTTGCTATTATTTTTAAATTTTAAATTTATAAAAAATAGCCTCGCAAGTATTAAACTGACCTTCGCAGAATAAACAATTTTACCGGAAAGATTTGTCTAAATTTACTTTTAATGATTGAGTGAGTATATTTACAATGAAAATTATGGTAACAGTTTCAAATATATGTAATGTATATACAATTTAGAAATTTTTTACAGTGCATGAAACATCTTACCAAATCGAGCTCTTATGCTCTTAAGCTAGAATAAATTTTAGATGATTATAATAATGTCGTTTCCTGTCAGAGCATTATACATTTTACGTTTTAAACAAGAAAGAAAAAGATGTTTACACAATGTAAGTTAAGTTACATCTTTTAGGATATTAGGGATTAAAACCTTTCTTACTCTTTGAAGTATAATGTTGGAGGCGTTGAGAAAGAAGACAGTTTATGATTCTTTGAATCGTTTTTTAATCGCAGAATACATCCATAGTTCTATTTCAGAGAAGTACAACACACCAGTAATAAATTAAAATTAATTATATTTAGTTTATATTAGTTTAATTTTGGTTGGACAGTCAAATGGTGCAATCAATTTTTCAATACCTTTGCTACTTGACAATTAGAATATTCTAGAACATTTACCAAAATGTGCTATTTAGTCTCTTTTTAGGTGACCAATTCAATGGCGACGTCTGTGTTTGGATATCTTTGCTAGTTTACGAATAGAATATTCCAGAACTTTTGTCAAGATTACTATTTGGTCTCTTTTTCAATCACCATTTAAATGCTGCATTTGATTTTTCGATATCTTTGCTAATTAACAAATAGAACATTCTAGAATTTTTATCAAACTTTGCTGCTTAATCTCATTTTTAGTGACAAATTCGATAGTGAAGTCTTTTGTTTTGATATCTCTGCTGGTTGACGATTAGAATATTCTAGAATTTTACGTTACTCATTTTCCATTTTCATTTTGCATATTAAGTATGCAGAGTATGTGCATTATACAATAAAATTTAAAAATTTTTAGTCTGAGAGACCCTCATACAATAACCTACGGCCCTGACTGGTTTGGTACATAAATTTTGCACCAACATAGATAAACGATAACATATCTGTGAGAGGAGAACCTCGCTAAGTCGCTGACGTCGGAGTACGTACCATTGGATGTCCACTGTATAGCAAGTCAAACGTAGCCTTAATTTTTTAATCCGTTAACTTAATTTTGTCTACGAATCTACAAACACGATTTTTTTAAATATTTTATTTATAAGTAATAACTAAATTCATGTAAATTGTGATTACAAAAGATGTATGATGTATTATATAAAAGTATTGTATATATAGGATGCTTTGTACCTTTACCAGTGTAGACGTACTTGGATGTAATTACAATAACAATTATGATCATTTATTTATGAAACGTGTTCAATATTATGTTATTATTAAACATTTCAAATGACAGGATGTGCTCATTTTGAAAATTGAAAAATGGTCTTCAAGAAAACAGAATGAACGTTTCACAATGGGTACATGACTGTATAGAGTCTTTAACTCTTATGATTACGTTGATGATGGTATTAATAATAATAATAATATTAATTTTTTTTTTACAAAAAAGTCAACATAAAGTTGTAATAAAAGTTATAATTTCCTGTTATCATATTATATTCGTGATGGGACATGAGAGTTTGTTCTCGATAAATAAATACTCTTTTCCCATTAATTATATATCTACGAAGTTGGTAAATGGAAATTGCGAAATTTTTATTTTTTAAAATAAATAAAGTGACACTTGATTAAGGCCGTATTTACACGTGTTTAGTAGCTAAAGCAGGTTACTTAATCTAGTTACTAAATTTAGTTACTTTTGTCATGTAGACAGTTGTATTTAGTGCAAGTGCAAGTAAGAAATTTAATAATCTGCTTAGTCAAGTAAATAGAAGCCTGTTCTATTTACTTGTGCAAGTAGCTTACCCCCACTTTATTTTTTTTTAACTTGCTGTTATTTGTACCAGTGTAAACACATTAGTTTAGTAAAGTGTTTAGTAGATTCAAATATACAAATATTGGCGCGTAAATATTTATTTATTGCAAATATTTTTTTGGGAATTTTTATACTTATTGTAGTACATAAATTATAAATATCAAAAAAAGTCACTGAAGGCAACTCGATAAAAAACTGAAAGTCGTGTGACAACCACTCTTCATCTAATAATAATAAAAAAAATATAGATAATATTTTTTTTCCATTTTTTGGAATATATTCGGGACAAATCATATATAAATACATTAAAAGGTCGAACCAACAAGTCAGTTCAAACATATCTGATACATTTTTATAGTGCACAACGAATTTATTGATGACTATGTACCATTTTTTTTAATTTAGTTTTACTAGGTTATGTATTACTACTTCAACTAATACTAAATCAATTTACTAAATTGTGTGTAGACAGCCACTAAACAAAAAAATTATTCAATTTAGCTACTTGCTTTAGTAGCCTGCTTTAGTTACTAAACTCGTGTAAATCCGGCCTAACTGCGACACAACGGTACCTATACCGCGTTAACAATCCTATGTAGTGTATCAGTTTCGTTTTATCTTTATAGGTTATGACCATTAAGGTGTTAATTTCTGATTCAAGCATAAACTTAATACATACTCGATTAATTGTTCATATATTTTTAAGAGTTGTCAGTACCCGCTGTTAATGTATTTACTGTCTTTACCTTGAATACATTTTTTTGTTAATCTCTAAAATCATAAGTTATGTTAATTCGTAATTCAAAATTTCTTAAATAAATAAAAAGAAAAAATTTTTCAAAGAATAGTTATTTCCGTTATTTGTTTTAACAACTGTTATCTTAAAGGAAATTCGCCAAGTGCGTGTCGGACATGCATTAAGTCAGGGTCCCTCAATAATTTGGATTTTTTACTTTTTTGCAGCTTTCAGGATAAAATATTCGGAATGTTTGAATAAATTTTTTACGGTTTACCATAAGAATAAATAAATATATATCTTCATAAAGCTAGCCATCCCAAGAACAAAAATTTGCAAAAAATTGCTAGATAAAAAATAGGTGTATTTTAGGCGTAAATTAGATGTGCTAATAAAAAATCAGGTGTTCTTACCGTTTTCGAGAAAACATGAAAAACAAAAGGGACAGCTACATTTACGTAATCCTAGCCGTCCCTTAGGTAAAAAAGAATGTTCTAGGTAGTTTAAAGTATGGAGAATTAGGTGTAAATTAGATGTTCTTCGACCATGCTTATAAAAATTTTTTAAAATAAAAATTGTAAGAAAAATCTTATAAAATATTTTAAACCATGGGAGCGCTGTGTACAACGTTATAAACGTTATACACAATGCTTCCACTGTTTGTTGAATATTATATAGTTTGTTAAGCGACTGAATAGAAAAATGTCAAAAATTTACTTAACGTCCCCAGCACCCCCACCGGCACTATGATAATGATATTATGTCTATAATAACTTGTTATAAATTCAAATTACCATGTATAAATATATACCGTAAACATTCAACTGAAGTTTTTAACTATTTTGTTAAACAAATGAGTGTAAAAACTCGAGAAATATCATTTATTTTTCTTCACAGCGCTCCCGTTGTTTGTTAAGTTATGTAGAGATTATGCCATATAGTTGCGAAAGAAAATATTTAACATTTTATAACATTCCTAGGGGTTCATAATGTCGAAAACTTATATATTTGCTACAATTTAATTACTACAAATGTGGGCTCAGTACTAGTTTTTTTGGATTTTTACACTTTACCATCTAGATTGGTTTCCTTTGTCTTCCCTAAAGAAAGATATGTTTTTAAGAGTGGTGAATATGGATTATGAGCTAACGAGCAAGCACTTGAGTCAGTGTATATTACCAGGTATACGCAACATCAAAAAGGATGCGATAGTGGGAATAATTTTATTCATTTTTCACAGCATTTCCCCTAATGATTTAGACTTAACTTTTTAAAGGATTTTTTCTAATATTAAAATATGTAAAATTGCAATTCCTGGCAACTACTTTCTTTCTTCATTTTGGGGACTAGCGAAAATTTGATTGCTCGTATCTCCAAAAGTTACAGAACCAATTTAACCGAAATAATTTTAATTGAGTCTTCTTATCAGGTGCTAGTAAGTATAGTTTTCTTCAAATTTCTTTTCTCATGGTTGGAAATTTACAGAAGAGGGACAAAAAAACCACTATTTTGAAAATGGATCTTAAAACTGAAAATGGTAAAATGAATATTAACTTTATTTAAGAGTCCTTTTTAACGATATATCACGGTATTCTGTACTTATTGCGCAAAAAATTTTATTCTCGTTTTTCATTGCAGAGAAGTCTCCAATAAATTAAGAAAATTTTTTTGTTATATATTACGTCATTCGGAAAGTTCGTGCCGTTTTCGGAGCCGCTCGGATGAATTCGTATTTCTTCAAGTAGCAACCGCAAACGAAAGATACAACATGTTAGTGTTAGGCTGATAGTGTTGCTTGTAATATGTATTAAAAAACTTTAAACAGTATTTAATTAATTTTGTTTTTTTGCCAGTAATAATGAGCAATCTTAGATATCAAAGAACATCATGTCATTTAATACGAGTTTAAAAAATGTTCTAATGCTGGCGATGAAAAGGTACTAATGGTGACGATGCGCTTTCTAACAGAACTTATAGAAAGTGGTTTGCTAGATTTCAAAAGGGTAATTTTTCTTTAAAAGATGAAACTCTCTCCGGTCGATCTGTGTGTATTGACGATGAAGCAAAGCGTCAAGAAATAAAGCGAAACCCGAGGCAAACTGCTAAAAATTAGCGGCAACTTTTGAGCATTCAAAATCCACAGTTTTCGAGCATTTGAAGAAAATCGGAATGGTCATTTAGACCAAAAACGGCACGAACTCTCCGGATGACCCAATATATTAATTGAGACCTACCTACATCTGTAATATTTTTGTGCAAAATGTCATGCCCATTGGTCGAAAAATGTAGAAATTATGGGAATGTGATAGACGGATGGACAAACAGATAGATATGACAAAACTGTAAAGTTTTTGAGATTTCTTCGGCATCCTTAAAAATGACTAACAGATACTTTTTGAGTCAGCCATTTACAAAGGTAGTATAATGTAGTCTAAAAGTCTACGGTGAGAATTAAATCGACAGTTATAGTTCTTTTTTCTTCTCAAAATAAAATAAAACTTTTTCAAATTAATCTTTTTTTTTTACACTTTCAAGACGATTTCGTTGTTCAGAGATTAAAAATTTCTCTGAGCTTTTTTCCTTGATTCAAAAAAAAAAAAAAAAAATCAAAGAAATCGGACCAAATCAAAGAATCGGTTTACCATTAAGCATGCGAATATCAGGACTCGAATAATGAAGAAAAGTTGTCTGTGAGATAAAAACAGACACTGCGAGGTTTCTGTCTTTTTTTTCTCATTGCGGAACTTTAAAGGAATACAAAATCACTGTAATTACCCACGTTGAAAGTCGTCAGTTGTAAAATTTGGCCCAATAATTAAAGGATATTGATCATTAATTTATATTCAAACATGTTTTATTACTCTTTTTATTAATTTTTTTTTTTAAATATTAATAGCAAACAAGAACACTTGTTGTAATTAAAAGTATTACATACAGGATATGTTGTCATAATTTTATAAACACACACATAACAAATATACGTATACAGGTAAATACATGTGTAGTATAATTATTCAGGTACAGTGATAGACAAAACAATTATTACATTGTTGTAGAAAATTAATCTCTTGTAACTTGGAATTGAATTTCAGCCTAAAAATTGTGTACACAAAAATTATTACACAAACAAAACATTAGATATTTTATTGAAGTTTTACAGATTTGTGGCATTAATTTCTTTCCACCGGTGTTAGATTTATTTCGTCGATAACTGTTCATACGTATATGTATGCTTGATTTTTTTTATATGCACAAAAAACTTGCTGTTACAACGGCTTACATATCAATAAATACTTGATTCAAATTGACTGAATGGTTACCTGTCACGTGTGCATAAGCATCGACAGCGTACTCAAAAAAACAAAAAAAAAAAAATTAATTAATATTAACAGTTACAACACGTGGCCATTCCTTGTTTGGAAATTTGATCGACTTTTCACTGGCAACTGTAATTTTTCCTTCAAACTCTATAATTCTGAAATGTTCACCTTTTTTAGATTTTCATATTTGTAAAGGTAATTTAACGGTACTTGATAATTAAAGATCAGATTTGTCCC
Organism: Brachynemurus nebulosus; assembly: GCA_035578155.1. Lineage (NCBI taxonomy): Eukaryota > Metazoa > Arthropoda > Insecta > Neuroptera > Myrmeleontidae > Brachynemurus > Brachynemurus nebulosus. The sequence goes on from JAPWDM010000004.1 coordinate 32,231,632, forward strand.
TGGTTTCTCCTACACTTATCTTACTGATCAAAATTAACAATCAACGATGAGAAAAATACGTTTTTGTTTATTTATTTCGAAATAATAATTAAGTAGTTAATTAGAGGCACACTTTAGTAATTAACACAAGTGTAATTAATAACAGTAAGAGTGAGAGATGTATTCATTATTTTTTCAACGTTATTTAGGTATTAATTATTGTCGAAAAATTAATTTGTTTTTTGTTTTTCCATATTGTTTTAGTGGTTTTATTTTCTTACAGATAATGAAAATATTGTATTTATATTCCGTTAAATATTACTAGGTCAATGTTAACGTTTCCTATTATATATATATATATATATATATATATATATATATATATATATATATATATATATATATATATATATATATATATATATATATATGTTTTTGAGTTTTTGAGTTATCGTGTCCGTCAGTTCCAAAAATGTAGTTCCGAGATATTATAAAATATATATAAAGAAACGTCTTTTCAAAATTTTATATTTAATACTCATTATTGCGTGAACGACGTTTTTTTAATTTTTTTTTATAGAAAGCTGGATTCGGTTAATGTGCAAGAATCTTATTTTTAAATTATTTTCAGTAAAATCACTTTGGGAACATATTCTACTCATAATTTGCTATCAATTTCGGCAAAAAAAAAATCGATTTTTTTTAACGATTCATAAGTAAACCTCCCCTTAATGACAACGACGAGTGTTGTCATATGAATTTCTCACTCTAATTGAATAAAAATGGCCGATTCTTAACTGCTTTAAAAAAGGCTTGAAGTGACTACTTTTTTCCATACCGGCATATAGGTACCCAATAGCGTTGATGCCAAGAGAGTAGCAAATACGTACACATACATAATATACCTATATTGATGAATTGTGAACAAAATCACGATAAAATAACATTTTTGCATAGTTTCTTTTTTTTTACATTATATCAGAAAGAACGAATTGTCTTAAAATTGTTGGAAACATTTGTTTATATTTGTAACTATTTGACAAAATTTTTTATCAATATTGTAGGGAGGGCATTAATATTGTAGGACTTATTTTTATTAGATAATTTCAAATGGAGTAGCGAATTTCGACGCACACCTTTATATCGATTTTCTCTGTTCACCTGCAGTAAATATTTTTTCATCAAAATAAGTTCTAATCAGCGCATTCTCAATAATAAATAGGTACACAAAATTTGAAAATTTTCCTAGGAAAAATGTTTCCCCTATAGAACCACCTTAATACGAGAAACAATTTAATAATAAGATAAAAAATCCCCTTTTGTAAATTAAGTCCTAGTTCTGTCTCTTTTAGTTACGTCAACTTTTAACTGATGTTTCATTATCATCATCATCATCATCATCATCATGCACAATGCTGAGAAATAAGTGGCACCTGTTGCAAGCAAGGCAGTAAAATTTTTTTGGTGGCACACACACGTAATCAAAACTCAACAAATCCACATAATATGTAACAATTTTTAATAGAAATCGGCAATTGGGGCCGAAACTTCAGTTGTTTTCGATTATCAAAATTAATTAACTTTGTCATGCTTAAAGCACGGATCAAATAATGTGTGCATTTTAGATCTTTAAAGGTGCGTCCAGACCAACGCGCCGCGCAGTGCATAATGCTCGCGAACGTTGCAAAAACAGTCAGTTTGGACGTGTACGCACGTACAGACGTGCACAGCTGCAACAGTTTGCGCACAAACAAACATGTTCGTGATAATGTCGGTAAATACTTCAAAAGATATTTTTGTTGCAGCATAAAACTTTATTATTATTATTATTTTTATTATAAAATTGCCATCATTATATATTTTAAGCACTAGAAGAAACTGATTTTGTAGAGAAATTCGAAATATCTGATTTAAAAGTAATCTAACCCATAGTTAAGATAATTTTAAGGGGATGATAATTTTTTAAAAAAGGTAAAAAATGCGTTTACATTTTCCAACATTTTAAATAGCTATTTTCCATTTTTTTCCCCACAGCTCAATTTTCTATTTTCAGTATGTTTAGCAAAATTGTTTTCAATTTTACCACTTTCCGTGTTTTATTTTAAATGAATTTTATGAAGTACTAGCCGTATACCCAATGGGATTGCCCATCGACAATATCTCTTTATTAGGTATTCACTTTGTGCTCACTTTTAATGTTTATCAAAAGCCTAAATCAGTATCCACGATGAACTTCCCATATGAACTTTCATTTTCTGTTTTAACGCCTTAGGGAATAAATTTCCAGAAACAACTGACTATTATTTATAAATAGAAGCCTAAACGCCAATTTTCATAAGTCCTGTGCTTAATTTCGTCCCTCTAAACTCAACAGTTGAGGTTGTCCGTTGTCTATCAGTCAAAGTTAATGATTCATTAAATATTTATTTTATAGCGGTTAAGAATCGGCCATAGTAACATATTTTTAATATTACTAACTTCAAAAATACAGAATTTACATACAAATTTTCATTCCCTATTAAACCCACTTAGGGGACGAATTTTCAAAAATCCGTTCTTAGTGCTCACCTACGTCACATAGGGAACTCCTATGCAAAATTTCATTCTTTTAAACCCAACGGTTTAGGCTGTGCGTTGTCTGTCAGTCAGTCAGTGTTAGAAATTTATTAAGTAGATTTTGCTCAACCCTGTATACAATAAATTTACAAGGGAAAAATTATTTTGAAAATTTAAAAGACAATAAGGTTCGCTGCTGCAATTTTTACATTTTCTGAGTCCATCGCGGATTTAATTTAAATTTGAAAATTCTTCAAACATAACCAAACATATAAATACTGAATATAAATGGATGCACACTACACAGTGTGCATTTGGTTCGCGAACATTTGCAAACATTTTGCGCAGCATGGTGCGTCTGTTTGAGCGGTTGCACGCACACGAACGCGCACATCTGCAACAAATTGAGTATTTGGAAACAAAGAGATTCCTTTGAAGTACCGACTTTACTTTGATCAAGTTTGTTCGTGCGCAAATTGTTGCAGATGTGCGCGTATATCCGTCCAAACTGACTGTTGCTACAACGTTCGCGAACGTTTTGCACTGCGCGACGCGGATTTCTGGACGGCTTTTTAATTGTTTAATAAGCAAATTTTGATCGCAAACGTTTCGCGAGCATTCTGCACGGCGCGGCGCGTTGGTCTGGATGCACCTTAAGATTTAATTCTCACAATTTTTAATAGTGTTAGCGACAAACGTATACTTACATTTTGACATTTCGTAATTCACAAAAAATGTACTAATTCAGTAATAAAAAGAAATTTAATTATTTATGGCGCCTATTATTATTTTGAAACAAATAATTCATAACTAACAATAAGTACATTAATAACAGTAGTAACAGTACAGTTAAATTTCACTAAAGGAAACCTCTTGGTGTTACAATTCATACTTACCTCTTTTAATTCGTTCTGAAATTATCATTGCTTATACGTATATGTAAGGAAAAATTGTTAACATATTGATCGATTTTCGTTAAAGACGATTTACTACAATACGATTTCATTGTATTCAACATATTTTTTTCCAATTATGAACAAAATTTATTACCTTGATTGCCTTGACTGTATTTTATGAGAACTCCATAAAGAATTACGGAAACAATATATTCTATGTTGGGACAAAAAAACAGACAGCTTCCGTTGCAATTTCTTTAAGTAAGTAAATTTAATTAATTACAAAAATAAAAAAAAATAAATAAATACAAATGTTATGCAACAATATTGTTCATTTCCTTCTTCACATTAATTTTTTTTTTTTTACAACTTTATAAGCAAAAAAAGTGCATAATGTAAAATCTAGGTACGCGTATTTATTTTTAATTATAATAACTATAGTCAGTTTCGCTGTTCAGACCACCCAGAATTAATTTTTTTTGCAATTGTGTGCAAATATGTGCGTCGTATTACTTTAAATTTGCTTTAAATTTATTTATTTGCCCGTTTAAGGTATCTACACAAACTTTAAATTGAATAAAAATACTAAAATCGGAAACTTATTGTTTTAGTAAAAGTCTGCTTAAACGGTAAGTGCTTCCTTTCTTCAATTATTTTTCAATTTTTTTCTTTTTTTTGTCCAAATAGAGTTTAGTTCAGATGTAGCTAGTAATTTATTCTGGAATGGGCCTAGAGGGAGTCAGATCAATAAAAAAATAATTGGGTGGGCAGTAATTGGCGCTACAAGCGTTGGTTTCTCGTGAACACGTCTTTTTTAAAAGTGGAGCTCGGTATTTAAAGTTATAGAGGTGATTTTTGAGTGATAATTTTGGCCTTTCTGTCTATCACCTTTCTATATAATTTTTAATTTAGTATACAATATTTTAGTGAATTAACACACTTTTCTGTTTTGTTTATTAATATCAAACAGTGAATATAACTTCTTTTTTTTATTTTAAAATTTAAAAATTAAAATTAATTTTTAAGAACATGTTTATTTAATTTTTATTCAAAATTACTCAAATGACTGTGTTATTAGTTGTTATTGTGATTGATTATTATAAGTTCTTAATAGAATTTTTCTAATGAAATTGAATTTAATAAATTGCTAGTACTTATAAAATGAATTTACGTTACATACAAGCAATCCACTGTTTATCGAGTAGCCTGACTTTCACAATAAAATAAATATACCTGCAATAATTGACATAATTATTTATAAATCAGAATTATTACCTTTATCACTTTCCTTATAACTATCATTAACTAATTATAAAATTAGCGAAAGAAAATTGTGTTAGCAAATGTGCCTGTGGTAATTATATTGTAGTTTCAAATCAAATGAATAAATTAAACTTATATTAAGGAAATTCGTAATGTGTAAATATTTTAAGATACCATCAAAGTGTGATCGGTCGAAAAATAGTCAATTTTCGCGATTTTTTTCGGATGGATAGGAGGGGGGAATGGGAATGATTTTTTTTTACGATTAATACCACTATTTAATAATACAAAAATATTTTTTTTATTCATTTTTATTTATTTTTTATAATTATGTATTATAATTTTTTTGAAAAAAGTGTCTTTATAAAAGGGCGGATATTGGTGCCCACGATAGCGACCGCAGTTTTCATTTGGAAAAAGAACCAAATAGATTATCAATCTGAAATTTTTCTTTTGAAATCTTCCTATTTTTTTACACGGAAAACTGTAAAAAATGTTGTACTTTTTATTCAAACCGCCGCCATTTTTTTAAATTTCGAAGAAAATGCTCCCATAGGTACATAGCCGCTTACCTACAGGTTGATAATTTATTTGATTTTTTTTTCAAATGAATATCTGGCTTTTTTTAAAGACACTTTTTTTCAAAAAATTATAATAATTATAAAAATAAAAAAAAAAATGAATAAAAAAAATATTTTTGTCTTGTTAAATAGTGGTATTAATCGTAACAAAAAATTTATCCGCATTCTCTCATCCTATCCATCCAAAAAGAAATCGCGAAAAATGACTATTTTTCGGCCGCTCATACTGTGCTGGTACCTCAGCCTAGATAGTGTTCAATCATTAAACACCTCATTTTTGGGAGCCGGACTATAGTGACATTCCGACATTCCTTATAATAATTCAGCCGCCTGTCTCTCACAATCAGAGTGTTTCTGGGAAACTCAAATTATTTAATAAATATAGGAAGCAATAAGAGAAAATGACCAAAAAACTGGCCAAGAACGATTCGGGATCACAATATTAGAATCCTATACCAATACTACAGTGGGCAGTCAGTAGACCAAATTTTTTTTATTTACGTATATTTAAATCTTATCAAAATTTGCTTGTGATAACTTAAAATGTATGAATTGTTGTTCCACATTGTATTGAAGCATTAACAAGTACGTGCCTATTACTATGTTTCCCCTTGTTTAATTTTTTTTCATATTTTTATTACACTTCCGAAAAAATAAAAACTGCACGTTTTCAGACAAAAATACTGGAGTTTTCCGGTAAATCTGTGTTTCAGTATATCTATTAACCCTATTAAAAACTAAATTTTAGCTTTAGAAATGTAGTAGATGGGATTTGATGATCATTTCTAGGAAAATTTGAGCTGTGTCGCTAAGACCATTAAGACAAAAATATTCTTAGAATCCTGGCAGGTAGCTCTTTCAAATGATTGACTGTAAGCTGTATAAGTTATAAATCAGTAGACAGACTACACATTATCAGTAGGTACAGCAAATATGCTTACTTCCTTGGCCGTCATGACATGCAAGCGCGATAATTTGGAAACAACAATAGCAAGACTGGCGGGACTAAAAATTTAAAAAAAATTCTAGATGATAAAAATTGGGACAATTAGCGTCCCGCCACTACTGTTATCGGGACACGGGACACATAGGCCTAAAATCGGGATATCCCAATTAAATCGGGACAGCTGGCAACCCTAGTCTTAAGACACATTATTTACATATATGTTCATATGGTTTGTGATTTGCCGGCAACCAACCGTCATCATTTGAAGTTGCTACCGACAAATTTGATGTTTTGTTAAGCTCTCGACAAAGAATTTTTAGTCATGATTATGACTGATTCCCCTTGCTACATATTTGAAAAACCTAATTGAAATTCTGAATTGAATTTGATTCATTTTATCTTATAATAATGTTAAACCACTTGAAACTAGTGTATTCACTTGAACTCGAAATTCCAGTATTTATTGAAACAAATCTTCGTATTAATACTGGCCAGAAATGTTTGTACATATCTTACACATTTATGAAAAATCTTATCGGCAAATATTTGAGTCACAAGTATCAATGCGTGTAATTCATAAAAAATGCGTTTATTAGTTGACATGGTGTTCAGTTTTAAAAGAAAGTAATAAAATTTATTATTTATATAAAAATATTTTACCAGTATTATTGGAACCTGTTTTGAAAATAGGTGTTCCAGTACTAGATATTTATTTAAAAATTTTTAAAAATTGAATAAAATTCTGATATTTGTATACGTAAGTTAAAAAAACCAAATTTTTCTATTTGTAATTTATCTGTGTTTTCGCTTATGTTTACGCGACGAACTCTACGATCCTGTTGATGATAACCAGTTTTTTAAATTGATTGTACTTGAAAAATATTTTGAGGATGTTAATTAATTATTACTGGTCAAATTTGCTTAATTTTGATATTCGAAAATAGCGACGTGCCTAATGAAACGAACGTAAATTCGGGTTTCGGTTTCCGTAAAGTATCAAATTTGATCATCTATTTTGATATTAGATAATACTTACCAATTAAAGATTCAAGTTTCGAGTTAATAATAGATAGAGTAATATTTCTACCGTAACCGTCCAAGCTACTCACAAAAGCTATCACAAAAATTTCCCTAATGCCTATTTTGGAAGTCATAGAAGTCCTTATGGGGTAATGTTTAATTTATATATACCTACTACGTAAGTACTTAAATAGTTTTAAACAGGCATCGTGAAATTAAACTATACAGATTTAACGTTGTCAAGTATGAGAATTTATTAGTAAATGAATAAAATTAGTCGTTGTAATTGTTTCCTTGTTTTCACATTTTTGGCACGTTGATGGTTATTACCTGTAACGATGAAGTGTCTAACTGGTACACCATTTTGACAACTAATACACGTTATATGGAATTGTTAACGTGATACAGCGTTGTGTCGCAGTTCACCAGGTTAAATTTGACGTTGTACAACGGCCATGACCATCTACATGTTAACAAAAAAAAAAAATCATAAAAAAGGAAAAATTTCACAAAAATTATTATTATTATTTTTTTTTATTGTATTTAATTAATATGTATAAACAACAAAAAAAAATACAAAATTATACAAAAAGAAACAAAATAATTATTCTTTCCACATTTGGTAATTTCATTCACCTTTTTTGTGTATTTTTTTTTTTTTTTTTTTGTTAAAAAGAAATAGTAAGGTCACTGTCACATCGTTGTCTCAAAATGTGCAGTGTCAACGTGTTTCAGAGAAAGTTTCGTATTAGTAATCATTTTTTTTTCTTTTCTTAAAAAATTAATAATAATAAAATTTTATTTATGTTACTTTATTCGTTTTTTATTACTATTTTTCATTAATTTATTATTTAAATTTATTATATTCCTCTAATGTCACGTACAATAACGGTCAAATATATTGATAACATTGGATATTGATATATCAGAATGTTTTATCAAACAATACAAGATTTGCGATAAAGTCGTTCGTGTTTGACAAAATTTATTTGGTTTATGTGTACAAAAAATTTATTGATATTTAGGTATCTGAAGACTTATTGGTTAGTGGACAAGTTACAGGTACAGCATATACTTCTTTTATGCGGTAGATAGAAATCGCATAAAAAAACGCACAAAAAAAAAAAAATTCAAAAACTTACTCCTTACAGGTTGTAAAGACAAACTTTATGTGGTGGATCGGGAACTCCATAAGAAAAGTTCCATAGAAACTACATAACTCAAAACGCTCAAAATCTCACGATTTACTAAGCAGTTGCTTTTTTCTGACCAAGGTAAATCATTACACATGAGAACATCTTATTTCACTTTTAAAATATTACAACTATTGCGATAAATACTTACATATATTTAAAAAAAAAATCATGCTAGATATATGCAGTGTACTGATTAAATAGTTAAAAATTATCAGTAAGTAAATTACCGTAAATTAATGTTCAAATTTCTTACTTTCTCATCATACACTTTGATGGGAAAAGTACATGATAAAAAATCTCCCAGAAAAAGATCGCATAAAAGCAGTTTTTGCTGTACTTACTTTTGTTGTTTACAAATATTTGTACTCTACTGTGCAAATCATTATAATAAATTAAATTTAATAATAAAATACTCAAATTACAAGCCGTTTTATTTTTTATTATTGGAAATCGAATTAAATAAAGTAAAAATTTATAACATCTGTTTTCAGCCGCAACAAGCTAGTCAAACGCAGTCTTTTATTTTTTTTTTTTTGTAAATTTGATTCTTCAATTAAATGTTAAACTCTCCATAATGAAAAAGATATGTTACACTTTTCTTTTTCATATTGAAAATAGTCGTAATTTACTTTTTAATTCAAATTTAATTTAATAAAAAAGAAATGTGTATATTTAGATTTTTGATTGGTTTTTGCCAGCCATATGTAAATTAAATTAGACATCAGTTCCGTCAAAACTAATAAAATGTTAGTAGATCACTTTTTTATTTTGTTCCGAAAGAAATTAGTATTAAAAGTAAAACTGATATTCGAATAAACTAAGCATATGTTCTTCATAATTGTTTGCCTTTTTTTATTATAAGGTAACAAAGATTTGTACAAAAATATCAGAAAGTAGTCCACTTTAACAAAATCAAATTTTTCTCTTTTTCTTTAAAACTAACTAAAGATATAAGCTGAAATTTGATAAAAAAAAAAAAAAAATACTAGAAATATTTTAAGAAATAAAGAGATTAATATTAATAAAGTTGTTGTGAGTCATAAACCACCAAACTTCTACTTTTAAAGTGCCCGACACTAACAGTTTTCGGTCACACGATAGTTTAGTTTTTAGATCACCAACTTTTCAATTGGACTAGGATTGAATTTTTGTACTACTATACAGCTAATGTGCAAGTACTTTAAAATTTATAAATACTTACAATTTTTTATTCTATTTTTAAACATTAATCATAGTTACCGTTAAAACAAAGGATATAATAATTCATTGTTTGAAACAAAGCAAAATTAATAATAGTTATTATATAATAATGATAATTAATATTAGAAATAACCGTTTAATTGCCTTAAATAATTTATTTGAGAAAATTCAGTGGCGAATTATTTATAAGTATAATAAATTATGCACATTTTAAAATATAACAGCGAATTACATAATTTTATAACTTGGAACATTGGAAAATTCCAATGTTCGAATTACCATTATCATTATTGGCTAGTTTAAAATAAATTTTGTAAACATGTCAGGGGAAAATGCGTTTTTTTTGTAAATTTATTTTCCTGCCTTATTTTTAATGCTTGAACTATAATTAATGTATGTTTTAAGTACTTAAACTACAATACTCCTGCTCTTCAGTAAAAATCGATCTGTTTTCGATTAAATTTTATTGTCAATACGTTAATAAAAATGTACAGTTTATTGTAGAGATGTCGATTCTCCAAAAAAAAAGATCGATTTTTGAATCGATTTAAATCGAAATCAAAAAAATCGATTAAAAAAAAAATCGGCCCAAAAAAAATCGATTCTGTAAGATCGATCTAAAAAATCGAAATTTTGAAAAGTTTAATAAAATTAGCCGAAAATTTTTGTTTAAGAGACTTACTTGATAGTATACATAGGTAATATCGGTAATACCGTGTAAAAACGCCTTACATTATATTTGTAAAGGCGATGAATGAGTTAACTTTTCAATTATAATTATAAAAAATAAGGCAATTGAATATGTAGGACGAGTACCACGAATTAAACCAAGTTTATTCAAAAATTTCAAACAAATTGACAAAAAAATGTTTTCTAAATAAGTCGCTTTTGTGGGAAAGGGATCGTCGTTTGCACAGATAGGTGGTCTTTTCCTTCCTTTTGTATTAATAGTCTGACTTATATAGGGCCATAGGAGGGGTTGGTTGATATAACGAGTAAAAAGTGACAACTAACAATAGAGTTTTTGGTGTTTCATTTTAACACATGTTTCTTTGTAGAATTACTATTAGAATGAAGTTATTTTTGGAAAAAATCGGTTATCGATCTCTTACTTTTAATAATCGATTCATGAATCGATTCAAATGAAAAAAATCGAAAAAAGAATCGATTTTTTTAGCTTCGATTAATCGATTTTCGATTAATCGATTTAAAATCGACATCTCTAGTTTATTGTAAGTGGCATCTTTGAAATAGTATAATATGTATATTTCAAATGTCAAATACAAAATGCAGAAATATAAAAATAATCATCTTCTATCTTGCGTATTTGTGTGGTTGTTTACAATTATATTGTAAGTAAAAATAATAAAATTATTGTATTTTAATAATACGTTATTTTAATGGACACAAGGTGAAGAAAGATTTTAACATTACAAATAAAATGTTTTCATAGTTAGCTGGTAAGGTGTATGTGTAATTATTATATTCAATTCAAAATAATATTAAAATGAATATTTTTATTATTACTATTCATAATTCGTGATAATTCATTCACCAAAAGGTGTATCACCTTGTAATTTAGTCAAAAAAAAAAGAGTAAAATAAAATAAAATACATTTCGTTATAATTGACTACTACTATTATAGTGGGTACTGTAGAATTATTCTTAGATGTAAAATGATTTTAAAAGTTTTTGAACGATTTGTGTAAAGGTTTAGGATAGCAGTCAAATTAAACAATACACCAGATTTGGAAATCTGTTTAAAAATGTTGAGCAATTATGTATTAGTATTATGTCATTTTTTTTTTTGTTCAGTATTTTCAAAAGCGATATTTTTTGTGATAGTTGAGCAAGAACTTCTATTAATTTTTTTTTATTTGCGAGAATTATAGCACCCGCCAATAAGTATGTTGCAATGGCTGTGGTAATCAGAACGCACTTTCTAAGGTTCTGAAGACAAAATCACAGTATCCTTTTATTTTCATATCCACTGTCTGGCCCGTCTTGTTACACCTCCATTCTTGGACCTATGAACATTAAATTTTATACGTACACAGTCAAAAAATTTGTGTCAAAATTAACACATTTCACATGTCCAGAACGGTTCACTCAATTTTTTGTGTTATTTTAACACAAAGCATATGTATCAAATCTATATAGAAGATTTGTGTCAATGATTTAACACACAAGAGGACATACATTTTGTGTTAATTTTTCAGATTTATCAGAGTTAGTTGTTAAACTTTTTTATTCAACATTTTACTTCCACTGAAGCTTAAAATATTTGGAAATCATCAAAATATAACAATTTTGTTCATATATTATTATAAATGAGACTCAAAGAACACAAAGTAAGTCAGTCCTTTGTAAAAATTCTTACTAGTTTCAAAACGGAAAAATTACAAGTTTTTTCAGTTATTGACGAATATAGTTTTATTAAACGTTTAAAAATGAAACAATTTTCTTACATTTTAAAGTTATTTTGTTACAGATTTGTTACAAAAAATCATATAAGCTTACATGAATTTTTATAACTAAATCTGGTAACAAAATAACCTTAAAATGTAAGAAACTTGTTTCATTTTTAAACGTTTAATGAAACTTTATTCATCAATAACTGAAAAAACTTATAATTTTTCGGTTTTGTTTAATAATAAGAACTACTCTCATCTTTTTTATTATATATACATTTTGGTAGATATTTTAATGTAAGTTACGTAGGTACTTATAACATTCTTTTGCTTTACACAAAGATTGTGTTACTTCTTTATTGTTCAAAACAGGTTAACATTTTTATTCTGTTAAATCGAAATTTGCGTTAATATTTTCATTTAATACAAACACGAAATGTTACATTAACGCAGGGTTGTGTTACTTATTTAGCACGAAAATTTTAACCACTAGTTTTTTTTACGCAGAACACAAATTTTTTTTACTGCGTATATGCTACAGTGTAGCGGGGACTCAATATAGAAAAAAAATTTTTTAATTTCTTGCGATATTTTTCTCTGCAATTTTTAATCTGTCGATCCAAAAAATTTGATCAAATTTTAAATGTTACTGTATGCTAAATTGTATCGGTACTTACCAGAATTATAGACAAACAAATCTTCGAAAATTCAAAAGGTAATTTACGGTTGAAAAAATAGTCCTCAATAAATGAAATTTTGCATCTATAGGTATGTTTTGGTGTTAGAAAACAGCCTTCGAAATTCAAGTTCAAATCGTGAAGGATGAAAATGCTAGAATGTGTATAAAATTTTAGAGTTTCATAAATAACTTCAGAAATAATTTCGGAATTATTTCTGGAGTAATTTACGTACCCTATCGTGTGGGATGTCGCTAGAAGGATCTTTTAAACTGAAATTGAAGTTCTTTCGATCACTTTTCATTATTTTAAGCATCGTTTGTGAAATATTAAATTTCAAATTTTATAATAGTTATAGGCAAATTAAACTGAGACTCTTATCGAATATATTTTTCTATTTTTACTGAAGAACCCTGACACAGTACGTGTTCAACACGCACTTTACGAATTATTTTTTTCATACACTGCAAGGACGACTGGTTGGTTAATTGTGAGTAAACCCAGTTTTGTACATAATTTTACTTGTTTATAAAGATTTATGATTTTATATTGTTGTGTCACATAGCCTTATAAAATAGTACAATACATGTGTTTTGATATCTAATCAAGATCAGTACAGTCTAGTCGTGTTTTAGTCTCCATAATAAAATTTAAGTAAACGTTCTGAGAGCTATCAGACTGGTCCGAGAACTGGTTATTAGAATTTTAACTTACGAGGTAACAGTATGAAATGTTTTATGAGGCTAGTATAAGTTGCTAGCAAAAATATGTAGGTATGTTTCGTTTGTATGCAAATATTTTACAGAGGATGAAAGCGTTGCGCTTATAAATTCAAAATATTTCATGTATCTAATAATAAAATGCTTTATTCAGAACAAAAGCAACTTTAGCATAGTAGCCTTTTGGTCAAAAACAGCTTCTCAAAACTCTGTTACGTATTCGTATTGATATAGCATACTTTGGGCAAATTTTCAGGTCAAAATGAAAATTAATTGAATTTAATAGTATTCATATAATACACAGTAGCATACATAAAGCAATTCAAAAATAATATTTTTTTCCGTAGTACGCACTCGAGTATACAAGGCAGAGGCGTAGCGACGGGGGTGCAAGAGGGTCTATCATGCACCGGGCGCGACTTGCAGAAGGGCGCCAAATGTGTACCAAAGAGGTGCCAAATATTAACTATACGTGTTTTTGGTAGGAATGGGGGGCACCAATAAAGTGTCGTGCCCCGGGCGCCAGTTATGTTCACTACGCCACTGATACAAGGTTCAGTTTTCATTTCCAAAAGCATGTATGAAACGAGTGATTCGTTGACCTAGTTTAAATAGTATTTTTGAGGGAAGTATAAAACTCGAGAACGTGTTACAATGTCGCGCAGCATTGCGCAGTTTCTGTGTCACATTCAAGAGTGCCACATCGGTCTCGTACGAAGCAGTGCTGCTCTGCTCTGCTCTGCGTTTCAATTCGTGCTGTCCCGTTCGACAACACGAGTCACAGAAACTGTGCTGCCCTGCCTGCGTTAACTGCGTCTCAATGTGCGCCCCGCCTAATGCTTGTATTCACTAGCACGCAACTAAACGTCTTCAATAGGCCTTTTCATCACAATTTTTTTTTTGTACGCATGTGTCAATATCGGCCATTTTTTTCGTACTGTTTTTTATAAACAAGCATGTTAAAGTACCCATCTACACATAATTAAAATTAAAAAATATTAAATAAAGAATATTTATTGAAAAAAAAGTAAGAAAAAATAAAAAAATAAGTGTTTTTAATTGAAAATTAAATTTTTTCAATCCATTACTATGTTATCTGTACGAAAAGTAGCAAAGGAACTGTTATTATGAAGTTTGTAAGGGTGATACACGCTATAAATCATTTAAAGTTGTACTAAAAATTGGTTGACATGTGGTTGACATTATTAATTAGAATAAAATTATAGATATTATTTGTTTTATTATTATTTTTGACATAGTAAACAAGTAGTATGAATACCTAACCTCTCAATCAGCTCACTTTTTTCCGTTTTTGCGGACGTCCATGACATTTTAGCCACCTTTTCAATTGTTCACAATTATGGGTGATTATGGGCTTCAACTGAATTATAAACAAGTGAAGCATTATCGACGATTTTTGCTTATAGTTCATTTGTTTATTGAGATAATATTGCTTTCTTAGCTATTCCTGACCAAAACAGTACGAAACTTTTGAATTACCACTATTTTAACATGGCGGCTGCGCTTGCGCTCGTCACATGATGAAAAGGCCTATACTTGTCGGCTAAGTTTGTGTCATGAGCATTTTCCGGTAGCTGTACTCATTCAATTGTTAAGAGAGGTTTTGTTTTTCGTACTCGGAGCTTATAACAAAAGAATTTTAACAGTGTTTTTTTTTTTTTTTTTTTTTTTTTTTTTTTTACTTAAAATTGGGGTACTGCAGCCGGTGGATGGCACGGTCAGCAGCACCCGGCGGCATCGCCTACAAAGGGCATGCGCCGCCAAAACGGGAAAATGATAAAAACGACACATATAGACAGGAACACATAAATGCATTAGACAACGGACAAACATACACATGATAAAATTCACCGATGAGCCCTGCCATCCCAGGCCTTCATAACGAGCGGACAGTCCTTGGTGGCGGTATGCTAAGTACTAGCCAGAACGTCCGGCCATCAAGGACTGAAAACCAACGATGAAACTCCGAGGTGTAAAGGGCCTCGAAGTGGAGAAATCTGAGTAAAAATATCACAATAAAACAACATCACAATAATATCACAAAAAAATAAAATAAGAGGAAAATCTTATTACGTCACTGGAAAGCCACAGGCCGACCAGTGCCGCAATAAGTAGTTAAAAACAAAACCGCTGAGGGGCCACAACGGCAAGCCCACAGCGGTACAATAAAATATCACAGATAAGAATAAAAGGAAATGATGTACCACCTCGGGTGGAAAAGGCCCTCGGTGGTACATCGTCAAAACAAAACAGATTAAAACAATCTTATTAAAAAATAAAAACAACAATATCACAGATTTAAAAAAAAAAAAAAAATTTCTTGCTCTGTGGCACGATTCCGCTCCCCATAGTCTCGACAATTCCGAAATGGCTTCGTCAACACCTAGGAACTCACACGTGTAGGGACAGTGACATCTGATTACTGAGCAACATGTACTGTTCTGTCAGATAACTGATTACTGGGTACATGTGCCGTTCTGTCAGATGTCGGGGTCAACCTACACGGGAGACCGGTACGATGACTAGGCCACGTTCGTCCGAGTCGAGGCTACAGAGAACGGGACAATGCCACAGAGTATCACAAAGTCAACATCTGACCTGTGTTCGTATCACTTCGACGGGGCGGAAGCCGCCATATCAACGCCCACGAACGCATCCGTACGAGGGACGAGGACGTCTCCTTACTGGGCGAGCTCGCTCAAGCTGTTCGGGCAGACGTCGACTCGTACGTGTGGCCGATGAGAACGAGTGCGTCGGGAGCCGCATTCCTACCCATCGAAATGACAAGAACAAGGCCAGGGAAATATCACAGGAAGAGCAATATTTGAAAAATATCACCGCAGGCATGAAAACCCAAGGTGGCATAACAAGGATCACAGATTCGTCACAGCTTGGTTAAAACAAAATCACAGATAAAATATCACTTTTCGACTCGTCTGACGCGATTCACGAGACTGGTAAACATGCCCATACCAGCTACTACATTCACTTTCGTCAGTCAGTTGAGCAGCGTCAGCCCCAATTTCCAACTACGCACAATCTAGACTATCGGTGAAGTTTCGCTCAATGCGAGAATGCCACACTGTCGATCCTACGACAATCATCCTTGTCGAAAAAAATACCCTAGCCTCGTTAGCCTGCTAGCCGAAGCTAACAGTTGCCCGCCGGGCACGAACGGGGACGTGAAGGATGGATTTTAGCCCAGCTTTAACAGTGTTAAAGTTAGGACTAAATTAAATTTTTTATTATTATAATTAATTATCACTAATTATAAAGCTAAGTTTGCCTATTTTTTGTTATAATTATCAGAATTGTGATAACAAATGCATATTGAAATCTATAACCATATTTCACAAAATGGTGGATTTCGGAAAATGAGGATCCATGTGGCTCTCATCTGAAAAAGATTGAATGTAGGGCTTTTTGTAATGATAGTTATGGTATCGTTGTATAAGCGGTGGAAACTGAACACACTCAGAATATTTTAACTCCGATAGCGTAGCTGATTATATTTGTGTTCTTTACGATCTAAAGCCTTAGAAATAATTCTTTTATTTTGATTATAAAGTTGAATTTCATTGTTAAAATGCCTTTATTCGCTGTACTTTTGCACTTATTTTGCTTTTGAAGACTGATTTTGTTTTTACAATGGTTATCGAATTTAAAGTTGATTTTAGGCTCCCATTTCCCGAGCTGACAAACATTGGGAACGGACGGTAGCCTTCAAGGAAAAAAATGTTTCGACCATAAAAATATTGTTTAGCTGACTAAAATTCAGCTTGTTTCTTGGTCAAATAGACAAGCTATGTGTTCCAATTTAAAAAAAATAAATCAATTGTTAGCACGATTCGAGATACATATGTTTGTTCTTCCTTATTAGGCTCCAATTATCCCCTGTTCCCCTTGCTGATTTTTCAAAAATTATATTTAATACATATTGCTTCACTATTTCCTATTTATCTAAAAACTAATATTTTACCTATTTCAGTAACACACAGCTAGAGAACAAAAAAAAAAATACCATTGTGTACCATATTTATAAATTATAACGTAATATTTGAAATAAGTACAGTTAAGTGATAAAAAATTAATTTTATTGTATTTTTTACACGTGCAAAAGTTAATTTGCTAACAATAGCATTACGTATTATGATGTGTGGTGTAGGTAATATTAATGACAATAATAATACTGATGATGACTATTAGATTAACTGAATCACATTTTTGCAAATGGAAGAATTTTCTATTGTGAATTTATCCGCCCTCTACAATAACACAAGGTGTAGATAATCGGTTAAATATATACATTCATAGACGGATTGACGGTTTATTAATAATACTGACGTCCGTTGTATGACTGAGCGGGTTTGTGTTTTGTATTGTTTAATACTTTTTATTATATAAATATGGTTATAACGGACATAACTTTCAAAATGTATAAATAGAATTTGATCAAAATTTTGATTCGTAGGTAATTTGAATAGTTATAAACTTAACTGAAATATTATTTATAAAGTGATGATAATAATAACACCAAGTAGTTCACCTTCTACGTCAAGTATAAGATGAACTACTTTGATTAAAATAAAGCCAACATTGCGTAATTTTTTTTAAATATAGATTTTAGCTCATTCCCTAGCTCTTTAGAATAATCATGGCGAGAGTTTTGGCAGGAGCAAAAGCTTAAAATTTGGAGATAGAAAAGGATAGTACTTTAATAATCCCATATCATCTAACTTCTCAACTATTTGTATGGTTTTTTGGGAAACTATAAAAATTAATTTTTTTACAGATATTTTAAAATTGATATTATGAAAAGTAAAAAACTGTTTCTTTACACAATCGAATAGTTTTACTTTAAAGACGACAGTTTGAGGACAAAAAGAGGACAAAAACGCTGCGTTCAATTGTTGTAGCGTTATTACTTTTAGAGATATTAAGAGTTAAAGTTAAAAGTGTCAGTGCTTAACTGCAAATAATTTATTCTTTAAAAAAAGAAAAATGAAAAAATTAATAATTGAAACTAAAAACTCACACTTTAAAATGAGAAGAAATAGATCAATTTTTTCGGCGATTATCCTTTCAAAAATATTTTCTGGCAAATAGTGATGAGCAAATGCAAGACCAAGACCAAGACTTGGCAGTCTTGGTCTTGGTCTTGTTCTTGCATTAAGAATCTTGGTCTTGTTTTTGCATTAAGAATCTTGGTCTTGGTCTTGCTAGAGCAGTTTGCATCTTGGTCTTGGTCTTGGTCTTGCAAAATGCAGTCTTGGTATTGGTCTTGGTCTTGGTATTGCTAAAAATCTTGCACTTTCTTGTATTTTTTTGTTAGCGAATTTTTTCCTTCTAACATCAGAATTTTCTCTCTTTACGGCATTAATTATACTTTTAAACTATTTAAATAATTTAGCAAGAGTCTTGCTTTTTTCTTGCTATAGTCTTGGTTTTGCTCACTTGAGTCTTGGTATTGGTCTTGCAGCCATACTTATAGTCTTGGTCTTGGTCTTCCAAAATGCAGTCTTGGTCTTGCAAAAAATGCAAGACCAAGACAAGACTGCAAGACCAAGACTAATTTTGCTCATCACTACTGGCAAACAAAATTGTTTGAGTTTTAGCATTGAAAAGTAAACCTCTCAGACTTGACAATGCTCTTTTTTAAGTCACTGTTGCACTATTTTTGACAAGTACAGCCTCTTAAGGAAAAGCAAAATTTTTTTTTGTGAATTTATTGGAACAAAATCATCAAAAATGGGACATACCGTCCATTTGTAGTTTGATATGAAATATAGCTTTTCTTTTGATATTAATTAGCCTTCATCTGCGAATAAAAAAATCCAACAATTTTCAGACATTTTCACATTTACTAAGTTTCCGATATCGTACTGTATTTCTTCAACATCACTCCAGAGGACAAATCCTCGATCCATTGGATTTCTGTTTAATTATATCAATAATATGTCGTGTTTTTGTGTTGTATATTTATCCATAAAACGGTTACTGTTATTAAAATTTCTTAACAACCTCTGATTTCTACAATGACTATTATTATTAAAACATTAAAACATTTTAATGTTTTTATGTTAAATCAATCTGTCATAGTGACACCATACTTATTTTCTGTATATCCATGTGTACATGTTGCGAACGCGTAGATATGTATTTTATTATATTTATTGTTTACTGTGAAATTGGGTCAGATGGGACAATTTTCTGCTCCAGTGATAGGTTTTTTTTTTATTGTAGTAAGTGTATGATGTATGTGTGTATAGTTTTAACAATGATGATAATTTCAATTTGATACGGTCTATATTATTTATAATGTACATATTTAGCAAGATATAACACAAAGATATGTTCGTTCGTTCGTTTTGCTGTGTGTTCTCGCTGAGTCTATTATTATTTTTCATTATAATTTCTTTCTGGTTTAATATTTTTTTATTGTTTGGTTCGAAAAATGAAATGTGGGTGCTAAAATAATTGATTTTATTTTATCCAAAAAAAAAAAAAAAAAATATGTTATTACATTATATTGTTTATTGTATTCGACATATAAAAAATTAGAAATTTATTGACTTAAAAAATTCACCAAGTGCGTATTAAATACGCATTAAATCAGGATTTCGTAGAGAGTAGTTAAAAATTTTTGCAATTCTTGGGATAAGATATTTATTGCTTTTATTTAATACTAGCATTCACCTGTGGGTTCACCCGCGTGTTGTTTGAAATTATAGCATTATATACTTCATTAACCGATTCAGTGCCATTGGCATGTTAACATGCCAAAGGAAACAAAGAGGGAAATATATCTTGCAACAAAAGACAAGACTATATTTTTAAGGTCATTAATCATTTTGACATTTTTAAGCTGCACTGGAATGTTTTAAATTGAAAAATATTGTTTCTCAATTATATAATAAAAATAAATTACAAGGACACTAAAAATTCACACTGGGTTATTTTCTAATAAAAATTTTTCCCCAAAAATGTTAAATTAAAGTTAAATTGATACTTCTCTAGTTGTCCAACTTGCTTTAAAATGAAATAATAATAAAAAAATAATACTGTGGATAATTTTATATATAAATATTTACAGAAATATATAAAATTTGCTTCTAATAATTTTTATTGAATGTTTTAACATAATTGAATTTACAGTGTACTATAAGAACATGAAAAAAATTGTTTATTATTGTTAGCAAAAAAATTTTCGAAGTTTGACTAAATATGTATGTATTACATATTATAAAAAATCAATAAATTATGTCAACTATATAAACACACTGGCCACATTGCAGTAGGGTTGATCGGCATTCATGCACGTACGCTTCTTATAAAGTCAGTATTATATTATTATAATTTATAAAATTAAAAATACGTAAAATATTGTGCGATACACACAAAGTGGGAATGTCAAATTATAAGAATGGTAGATAATGGTTTCTTCATTCTCTTTACTTAAGTTTTTGTAGAATGTATTTTACTTAAAATGAATATCATAATGACATCTGAAATAATTTTAAAAAAATTATTACATGTTCCAAATATTAGTTTAATACCGACTTTACAAAACATACATAAACATAACAATGTTTATATTTTATGAAGGAAACAAAAATCTTAGAATTAAAATAAAATATTTCCAGAAGTATACAGATAATATGTAAACAATTTTCTCTCTTTATCAATGTTTTTAAACCTGTATTTTACAAACAAAAATTATTTGGCAGTCATTGAGTTAAAATTCACATAGCGTTTGAAAAATTATCAAATTGGATCGGCTGGGACTCGAACCCGGATATCTTGGTTGCTAGCCAAGCGCCTTACCATAACATATGAATATTGGTGTATGTTTAAATACGGACAAAAGTCCGCCATACATTAATAATGTTTCACAGGCACTCGATAACATTTGAGATTAAAAAATTATATATTTCATTGTGTCATCACTGAAATTTATTATTTTTCAGGGAAATTACTCGCTAGAATCTTTGCTAGATTTCGAGCATGCTCTGGTGCTAGATTTTATCATAGTTTTTTTTTTTTTACGCTTGGCTTCGGATGGTGCGAGTTTCCAAGCTGGTTTTTCGACGGCTTTGTTGCGTGCGCAGTGACAGTTCAGATGTCATTGAAAATGGCTGATAACAATATTATTGCACGCGATAAAATACTCATTTCAGTAAAATCTAGCATGCTTTCAAGCAACACTGCCCGCAGTGACGTCATTTTCTATCTCCGAAGCCAGCTTAAATGCCAGCAGTGGTCCAGCGAGCAAGCAATTCAGCGAGTAAACTTGCCTCGTGTGATGCGGGTATAATATGCACTTATGAAATAATTTTTTGCGTTTATATTATTTCAGAGTCAGCTTTCTAATATAGATTATTTATTTTATGGCAAATAGACAATTCTTGTTATTGATTTTGATTATAATATGATGGTATTTAATTTTGAACCCGATTTGAAAATAATTGATTTTTTTTTCGCATTTTTCTTATTGGCCTCCTATACCCATTCATAACTGCGACACGTTTGATATGGTCCTCTCTGTAGAATATACTTATATTACTTCGAATCGGTTACAAGATTGACATAAGAGTTTTTACTTCGGTTGTGCGGTCTTAAGCACACTCAGAGTGTTTTTTCCTCAGTTCAATACCTATACCTGTTGGAAAGAGTTTAATAATACCCAGCAATCAAAGAAACTGAGAGTTGTTTATTCTTGATTTGAACTTTCAACTTTTCTAGTATCTTTCGAACTAACAAAAGTTTTTCATATTATGCATAGGAAACCTCATTTCCTTAATTGAATCTGTTAACAAATGCATTAATTCAAATTTTTGTACTTTGGGTGTAAAAAAACGAAAGACACCACAATAAATAGAAAAGTGAAACTGTTTTTGATGAAATCATTTTAAAAATTTATCATATACAAAAACGTTATTCAGTCACTAAGTCACTGTAAAATAAATTCATTACGGTATTTTTTTTTTACTTCATTTAACTCCGTGCGTTTATTCAACAAAGAAACAAGTATTATAACATTTTTTTTCTTGTAGTAAAGAAAAAAGTCTTCTTTATACATTCTTACTCTCAGTGTTTGAATAATTTGACCTCAATTCGCTATTATTTACTGTAAGAGGAGTGTATTTAAAAATATACCAAAGTGTATAGTAAAGTGTATGGAAGATGATACTCCTTGTGTTGAGCGGATAAGATGACTAGATGAATAAGTAAGTGAAAGATGTTAATAAAGAAGTTTAGCGAACGATTAACACTTATAATTGACTCGAGAAAAACGTTCTTGCATTTATACATGTATGAGCAAATTGTTATATACTTACATAATACTTGTTTATTCTAAATGCAACGTTAGAAAAGTTGTACAGTGCTGGTTCAAAAATTTAAAATAGAGGAAAGAAATTTAAGGATGTTTAGGAGGTACAATCGGAGATAAAAGTACATGAAATTAGAAATTCGTGAATAATTGCGTTGTATAACAAATTACGAGGTAAATAAATAGTTATCTTTGTTAAATAATAGCTATCACTACAACTGATTGTACAATACATCAAGAGCTGAGTACATTCTGAGGATTTTTCGGAGGAATTTCAAAATGCTACGAGACGATGGAAAATTTAGTAGAATGTTCCTCATTAAATACTAAGGCCCCTGTGAAAATTTCAAACCGATTCACTGAGCCGTTAAAAAGTTATTTAATCTGTTCTGTTTTCGAATTTCCATAAGAGTACGTGTAAAATTAGTTTTTTTTTTTTAATAACTTTTTAACGGCTTAGTGAATTGGTTTGAAATTTTCACAGGGACCTTAGTATTTAATGGGGAACATTCTACTAAATTTTCAATCGTCTCGTAGCATTTTGAAATTCTTCCGAAAAATCCTCAGAATGTACTCAGCTCTTGTAGTCAGCTGAGAGCTATAGTTTGATGTATTGTACAATCAGTTGTAGTGATAGCGATTATTTAACAAAGATAACTATTTATTTACCTCATAGTTTGTTATACAACGAAATTATTCACGAATTTCTAATTTCATGTACTTTTATCTCCGATTGTACCTCCCAAACATCCTTAAGGTGGTGCAGTTGAAATAATTTTAAAATAAGATCACAATTATTGTGTCTACTTTTTTTTTTGTAATTAAATAAATGAAAAATAGAATAAATTTTTACGAGATAAAAATTTATACATTTTTAATTTAATATTTAAATCGGGTCAGGACAAAAATTTCCGTTGGGTAGATGGTATTTCCACAATTTATCCCGAAACGTTATTCCCGAAATCCTAACCGTTCTTGTGAAATTCAAAATAAATTAGTTGAGATATCTTGCATTTTTACTCAAATATCTGATATTGAAAACAAATTTTTGTAAAATCTTAATACATATCGTCAGCTGAGAATTAGTGTGTTTTATGTTTTTTTTCCTAGTGATTGCTTTAACCATCTCAGCGTCAAAAATGGTCAAAGAAATCATTTAGAAAATTTAAAAAAAAATTGACCTAGAACAAACAAAGTCTTCAGCTTACAATGTCTTATAGTATCCATAACATTAGTTAACTTGTATGTTTGGTTTTTAGTGAAAACTTACTTTGTTTAGAATCGATTAAAAAAAGCAAAACTTTAAAAATAAGTATGTTCTTTATATAAAATCTGTCAAAATAAAATACGACACCTTGGGAAGTTGACAACGAGTTTTGTGAAAATCAGCTTTTTGTTTTCCTTTTAAAAATTGTGAAAAGTCGTCTACTTTTCCATTGTAAGGTAGACCTGTCCCTATGTAACTTTCTTTAAAAATAAGTTTTTGATTCAATTCATAAGCATTAAATAAATTCCAGACCAGCTTTATTCTGCCAACGAAAACTGTTAACAAATTAACGAAATGGGGATGGTGGAGGTGCCGGGAAAAGCAGTATAACTAGAAGTTACAGTAACTACGTTTTTTTTTCATCAAATTAGATCAGTTCCTCTCAAAGATATAGAAGCTTACATGCTCATAGATCACCATAAGCTTATATTAATTCAATATCCGACTCGAAGGACCGTTATATAAATATATTTTAATTTATTTTGATTGTTTAAAAAACTTTTAACAATTTTTGATAAATACTGTAAATAGATAACAGTTTTCAACAAAATTGTTACTATCAACTTAATTCTCCTTAATATCATTTTCACTCTCTTTTATACATATGTATTTATGTAAATTAATACGAGAGAGATAATGGTAGATAATTTGCATTACGTGATCAACATATGTACATACACTACTGCCAACTTCAAATTCATGTTATACATAGTATAATAGCTAACGTGTTTGTCGTGATATTTTTAAAGATTTCCTAGCTATAGTTGCTGCATTTAAGTTTTACCGCCGCTACGCTTTACATACAATGTGCTACGCTGCAATGGATGGGCTATGCGCTCTGTGCTATTTGAATGATGATGCTGACGATGCGATTATATGTTTGATTATAATGAAACGGGCGGTTATTCACCTTAAAACATACTATGTTGGGTACGTATGTACATGCATATACACAGTAAAAAAAATTTGTGTTCTACATAAAAAAACACCAGTGGTTAAAATTTTTGTATTAAATAAGTAACACAACCTTGCGTTAATTTAACATTTCGTGTTTGTGTTAAATGAAAATATTAACACAAATTTCGATTTAACAGAATAAAAATGTTAACCTGTTTTGAACAGCAAGGAAGTAACACAATATTTGTGTAGAGCAAAAGAATGTTATAAGTACCTAACTTACATTAGAATATATATCTATCAAAATATATATAATAAAAAAGATGAGAGTAGTTCTTATTAATAAACAAAACCGAAAAATTGTAAGTTTTTCCAGTTATTGAAGAATACAGTTTTATTAAATGTTTAAAAATGAAACAATTTTCTTACATTTGAAGGTTATTTTGTTGCAGATTCAGTTACAAAAAATCATGTAAGTGTACTTGAGATTGTATTATATAATTTTTCGGTTTTGTTTAATAATAAGAACTACTCTCATCTTTTTTATTATATATATTTTGGTACATATATATGGAAACAAATAAGAATTTTTACAAAGGACTGAGTTACTTTGCGTTCTTTGAGTCTCATTTATAATAATACATATATGAACAAAATTGTTATAATTTTTGACGAATTTCAAATATTTTAAGTTGAAGTAATATACTGAATAAAAAAGTTTAACAACTAACTCTGATAAATCTGAAAAATTAACACAAAATGTGTGTCCTCTTGTGTGTTAAATTATTTACACAAATATTATGTAAAGATTTGACACATATGTTTTGTGTTAAAATAACACAAAAAATTGAGTGGACTGTTCTGGACATGTGAAATGTGTTAATTTTAACACAAATTTTTTCACTGTGTAGGTATGTATACATATTTTTATGAGTACTTATCGTGTATTTCGTCTATTAAAATTTATAACACAAGAGTGGATTTAATTACTGGAATTACCAGAATTGAATCATTTAATAAAAATTTTAAGTAAATTGTTTTCTTTATCTTTATTTTCTATGTTTTTGAATATATTTTTAATTCGTAGAACAAAACAGGGGGATTCCCTTCATTAAAATAAGTGCTTATAAAATTAGCTTGAATTAAGAAAGTCATGTAAACTCTGACTGATAATTTACGAACCAAATGTTGCTGTTTGTTTTGCATTTCTGTAAAGACTAGCAAATTATCTTGAAAAGTTTGGCAAATTATTGTGAAAATTTATAAAAATGTATTAAAGTTTATTAAAAGAAGTATATATACCTAAATAACCATGTTATTTTAAGAAGTGATAATGATCCGATGAATTGACCTCCACGGTCTGTGATTTGACGCCAGTGGATTGTACTCTCTGGGGATATCTAAAGTATCTAGTTTGTATACCTATAAACCAGTAACAATTGACGCTTCGGAAACCATTATAACTAGCGTTATTACGTTATGGAAATAAATTCCTATATACCTTGATAATGTGCTTCGAAACTAGATTGAACAAATGTGGCTTAGAAGAAATATTGAGTGTGTAGCAAAAATTATTTTCAAGAAAATATCCTATAAAATTTCCTCTCATATATATAAAATGAGTCTCCAGTTAAATTTATACGTATTTTATTTCAGTTTTTAAATCTACCACTCCGAATAAGACATAATTTATAGTAAAGCGTAGATAAAGTTCCTTAAGTATTTGTGAATAGAATATTGGTAAAAATTTTTTTCAAAAAAGTTGAACATAAAATGCAGGTTTTCTTTTCTTTTTAAACTTTCATTTATTCTAGATAGTCATGCAAAAGCTGATAACACAGCTGTAGGAAGAATTTCCTGTCGCTTTACTTTTGCAACTTGCTAAGGAGAGGAGGGTTAGGGTCAGCAACTAATAAGGGATTGATATATATATATATATATATATATATATATATATATATATATATATATATATATATATATATATATATATATATATATATCTAAGCATTTATGAGTAACAGCCAAAAAGAATCCAATGGAAAAGACCATTCCGTTCAAAAGTTACAAATAATCAATTTCGCAATTTTATGGAAAATTGTCGGAAAGAAAGTTTTTACAGATTGAAATTTTTACAAGTTACATTATTCAAAATTTTGTCCACGGTCCACTCAGGGTGAAAAGTTCATACTTCAAATCACCTCCATCCACTATAAAGCCTTTTTTGAAAAAATTGTTTCCCGATTGGTAATATGCTATGAACCCTAGGGTTTAAAAAAAAAAAAATCAAAATTGTTCCCTTAATTCTGCCCTTAAAATAATTGGGATCTTCTGTCATACCTTCCTTTTAAGTTTTATCAATTTTCATACGGTCCAGAAAAAATTGTAAAAACCCAAAGTTTTCGATTTTTCCAGAAAATTAGAAATATTGGTAACTACAAAACCACTAACCGAAGTGTCTCAAAATTTTGCTCGTTTTATGCTCCATGTATAGAATTATTTTGAGTTTGGTTTCATTCCTGTAGCCATCACAGTAGATCTGGAGTTGATTTAGATGACATCATACGATGTCAAAATGTTCAAATTAAAAACTTCAAGTCCGAAACATTTCAATGTGAATTTTTTTTGGTTTTCTGGTTTTTTTATGTCCCAAAATGTCTAGATTCAGTGAAGAACGCATATACTCAAATTGATTTGATTATCATACTTTCCCTTCTTGCAGCTTTTATAATCTAATATGAACGGGAAAGTGAAATGTAAATTTACTGTAGATAAATAGAGTAGGAAGTAAGAAACGAAATTGTACAAGCGCTTTGTAATAAAATGAGTTCAAAGAAACTTAAGCAAAGCGAATACGTATTTCAAATTTTGGAGATGCTAAAAGTACCATGTCTTGTCTGAAATTATGAAATTGATTTTATCTTTTAACCATTTGAAATATTTACATTATTTAAACAATTATTAACAAAATCTGATTAAATTTTAGAAACAATGACAGTAAAAAATAAATTTATTTGTTTGTGGTCTGTTTAATAATAATAACTATTATTTGACCAGGTTAATTATTTTAAATGATTATATCAATTATTTATTGTTCCTAACAAGTGAATTTTGAATCATTTCGATAATTTTTGTCACTTTTGTTTACTTTCACTTAAAAAAAAAATTGAACAAATAAACAACAAAATAAAAACAAAATAGTAACACCAATAATAGTAACACTTTCATTCATTTTGGTTTTGTTTTATGACCCATGAATTGTTTTTATTGTAAATACAATTAGGTAACAATTGTTAATTATTTTTTAATTAAAAAACGTGAAAATTATTTTTTTCTTTTCAATAAATTGGTACATAAGTTGTTTATTGTTTATTTTCTTTTTTGGTTTATTACATAAATAAAACTGGAAATTAGATATTTTAACAAAAATTGCATTGAAATTAAATTACTTCACTTATTTTGTGACATTTTGTTTCACAATTTTTAAAATAAGTAAAAATTGTTCTAAATATTATATCTATGTTACTTCTTGAAGTTACATAAGCATGCTAAATATTATCTTTTTTCGTACGTGTTTCTATCAAAATTCAGCCTGCAGACAAGATCTATTAATATTTTCAAAAATATTTACGCTCTGTTTGAAATAAAAAGGGTTAATATTTATTTCCCGTACAAACGGATTTCCGATATAAATTATTTTAAATATTCATATTTGTTTCTACAAACCTATGATATTTATAATTATATAGAGTATAGGAGCTCTCACGAGTAGATACACTCAGAGTGAAATTCGCAATTTTGATGAAATATTGTTGGAATAGAAAAGGTGAAAATATGGGATCTCTAGTTTTTTTTATCGGTCATCTTCCGCTTTTACGGAGTAAAATCAGCTCCTTGCTTAAGAAAATACCGAAAAATACGTGAATCATTATATCAGAAAGTAAAATTTACATTTTCATGATGAAATAAACATAAAAATCAAAAAATATGGAAGATGTTTGCAATCAGTAATAATGCAGTATAATCTACCCTATTTTTTTCTTCTCTATGTTTTCAATACCACACATATTTCGAAATAATGTAAAAACGGTATCTCCTAATTTTTGATACTTTTTATTTATGATGGTGAAAATTTTGTACATTGTACCACTCAAGCCGTACAAGAAAATCTACCTACATTTTCATCCCTCCCACCCCCTTTGCGAACTGGACCCTAGTTTAGTTTATACAGATGGATAAGTCTTCCAAAGAGTAGCATTTCGTCAGTTTAAAATTTTCCTTTATCTATTTTAGTTTTCGAGATATGTTAAGAAATACGATTTAAACCCCCCAACTTTGGGAGCTAGTTTCACCCCGTCAAAATGAAAAATACGAGTCCCTGATTTTTGCCTTTTCTACACACCAGAAAAGTTTCACCAAAATTGCGAATTTCACCTTGGATGTATCTCGTTGTTAGCCCAACTACACGCCTAAACGATTGATACGTAGGATATGCGATACGTATCGTACATAAGACACGTATCGTTTGAGTAGTTCAATACATTTGAACTGTATTGAGGAGACAAAATTGATGTGTCGTATCGCTTAGATGTTCAGATGGGCTTATTGATAATAAATATGTATAAGCAGCTGAACTCTTTTTTATGCGGTCTTTTTTTTGTGCGATTTTTTTTTTTTATGGGGTCCCCTCCACCGCACAAAAAAAGGATCAACTGTAGTATGAAATTCAAATTCTACTTGAATGAATCGAAGAACCAAATTAATAGAACCTTGTTTTAACAAAAATTTATACTTTTTTTGTAGTTCAGTGTTATACGTATCATACATATAAAAATATAGTATTATTAACAAGACAGCATACATACATGTCGGCTTGTTTGATTCGATCTTTTTTTTCTTCCTCTACTATTATTAAAATACTATTATTATAATAATTATTACTTATTTTAAAACTTTTGCAGTTATAATTTAAAATCAGAAATTTTTTATTTATTAAAAATTGACAGTTTATTTAGTAGCCTCCGGTAAAATGGCCTTCAATTAATTGTACGTACTTAAGTTGAATGTATGTATATCTGTTTATATGAATATTTATAACAATTTTACACACATTTTACAATTTTTTTTCATTTTGTTCTTGAAATTCAATTTGATTGTAATTAATTTTTATAATTGATAATATTTTTTTTTTTAATCACGGAATAAGTAATTTGGATGATTGAAAAATTAATTATTTTAATCTTTTTATAATTATCAAAAATTACATAGTCACACACTCTTTTTTTGTCTGGCTATCAGACTATCGTATCCTGTGATATTTTGACCTACTGAATTCAAGTCTGTCACCAGATTTGACCCAGCATGTCTCAGTTTTGCAGAAAATACAAAAAATCAACCAGAAATTGGACTAGCAGCGTTTATTTTAACGATATTTTAAATTTTCTGATTGGTTGTTTGGTTGATCTTTTACATTTTCTGCAAAGCTAAGACGTGCCGCCGCAAGTCTGATGGAAGATACAACGAAACAGAATAATATAGGATATGGTAGACTGATCTCCAGATCAAAAAACAAAAAAAAAAACTTACTATTCCGGAACTAAAGTACACACCTTAATCTCTCATAATAGGGAGTAAAATGTTACTTTTGGTCCCAAGGGCCTAAGAATTCCTAGTCGGCAAGGAGAATTTATAGAATGTCACCGACCGACATCCGAAATTTAAATTAAATTGAGCTAAATAAACAGTTAGATTATATCAGGTCCGTAACTATCAGTGCCCCGGGGCCCCCCAAAAGAATACAATAAATTACAAATTTCTAAATTTCTTGGAAAATTTTAAGAGCGGTATTTTTGTAAAATTAGGGCAGGAAACGAGCAAACGACTGACAAGCAAAAAAAAAAGGTCGCCGCTTTTGCTGGGGGCGTAATTTTAAGAGCGGTATTTCTGTACCATTGGGGCGGCAACCGACTGACGGGCAAAAAAGGTCGCCGTTTTTTTTGTCACTGGTCGGAATTTTTTTTTTTGTTTTTGCCCGGGGCGGCGTAGGTGCCCCAAATGTACTTTCTGCCCCGGGGCCCCTGAAGACCTAGTTACGGCCCTGGATTATATTGCCGAATTTGATCGTTTTTTCCCAGGTATACTGATGTAATATTATTTTACACAATTTAAATCACATTTAAATAATTTTTTCCTTAATTTTTATGATTTTAAATTATTCGGAATTGAAAAATGCAGTTTATACATTACGGGATTAAAGTGTTTCTTTTAATCCTTCGAGCGGATTATTACCTCGGACCTTGGCATCAAACTTCACACTGGGGATCAAAAGTCGCTCGTTAGTCCCTTGGTATATAATAATATACTCTTTTGTGTGGTTGTGTTATTAGTAACTACTCATTGGACAAGAATTTTACTTTTGACAATAAAATGTGTAATGATTAGTGATGCGACTTGAATGACTTTTTCTGCACTTGAATATTAAGATTCCGTCAGCTTAAGTAGAATTGTTTTAAAATTTAGGATATGGTAAATATTCATTATATTATTAAAATAAATTCCAGTAGGGGAGACCGGGGTAATAAGAGACAGGAGTAATAAGAAACAAGGTCGTAAAACCACCAATAATTCAAGATCAGAATTTTTTAAAAATTAGTAATGATAACTTCAATATGTTCACTTTATCACCAATAGCTTGTTGATAAGTTTGTAATAGTTTTTGAATATTCTTTAGTCAATTGAAAAAAAACTGCATTTGAATTAGGTTTAAAGTTCATGACTTCTCACCGATTTCATTTTTTTTCTGCTATTGTATTAAGTTTTTGAATATTTTTGATATGTAATTTGTTGACGAAAAGCATGACAAATAATAAACAGATATTGAAAATTTTAAAAATTTCCGGTCAATTCAGAATTTTCTTTAGATATCTTCTATTACTTCAATTTATTTTACATTAGTTTATATGGGCAGCTAGAGGCGTTGTCTCTTATTACCCCAGCAGGGGTTATAAGAGATAAGGATTTTTCGAAATATTAAAATATTTTTTTTACCTTTAATTTTAATAATTACAAAAAAATTCAGATAAGGTCATATTTACCAAGTATATAATATTTTTTCATAATGATTAGATTTGTAATTTAGATTTAGAATAATTTTTTTGTCTCTTATTACTACTTTTGTCTCTTATTACCCCGGTTTCCCCTCCTATTGATTTATTCTATATAATACATCATAAAATCATTTGATTTCTAACGATTTGGAATGCAAATTATTGAAATTCACTTATTACATTAACTTTATAGTTGTTTGTTAAATTTAAATTTTATTTACTTGCTCACTTGAAACAATATTTGTTTTGTCAATATATATTTCCTAATTATTAATTAATTTTTATCTTTCTTTTTGTTACAGCAACTTTTTGATTGATAATCCGATAATAAAGACAAAAAATGGGTGAACGTCGTGGAACAAAAGCGTTGGAAGTGTGGTGCAAGCGTATGACCGAGGGCTATCCAGGTGTCAAGGTTGAAAACATGACCACCTCCTGGCGTGACGGTCTCGCCTTTTGCGCTATGATTCATCATTTCCGACCAGATTTAATGTATGTACTTACTTGATGTTTTTTTAAAAATTTTTTACTCTTTAATGTTAGTTTTATTATTTTGTGTTGTATTGCACTAACAATATTCTTTACTTGGGCCAAGGTATTAAAATTTTAATTATAAATGTTCCAAGATCATTTTACGGAACCCCCAGTTGTCATAATTAA
The DNA here is from genome assembly GCA_035578155.1 of Brachynemurus nebulosus. Taxonomy (NCBI): domain Eukaryota; kingdom Metazoa; phylum Arthropoda; class Insecta; order Neuroptera; family Myrmeleontidae; genus Brachynemurus; species Brachynemurus nebulosus. The sequence goes on from JAPWDM010000004.1 coordinate 32,264,359, forward strand.
AATATATTTAAAACAGAATTTTTGTTTATTTTTCAAAATCTCTGTTAATGTTTTATCTACACGAAAGTTTTGGAAAAAATTACTTTATAATAATACACTTGTAGAAACAAATAATATAAATAAAATATTTGAATTAATTTCACCAAAATTATATTTAAAATAAATATTGCTTTCAAATGAACCGTTACTGGAATGTAACGAATTCGTCTGCACGAATATATTATGAATTTTTTGTAATGATTAGATATACCTAATAATATATAAAAATTTTTGAAGAAATTATTCATTATAATTACTTTCGTTTCTGTAATTATTATGATTTTTAATTTTTTTTGTTATTAATTTAAAGTAGCCATTAGAGTGGAATTTTAATGCGAAGTCTAGTTTATTTAATTTCTTTTTTGTAAATTTGAAAAATTTAGAATTTTGTTTATAAGCCTGAGTATCTGCTTAAGGAGAGTTTTACTTGAGAGTCCTTAAAAATTATGTATTTTTCTAGAATTTTTTTCTCAAGAACGGAAGTAAATATCAATTTTGTGAACATATTTATTAAGTATTAAACTACACAAAAAAAATTTTTCAAGGAAAAATATAAAAAAGTGTCCATTTTATAGATAGTGCAGTGTGACGATCCGAAAATCCAATGCCTTGTTGGTGGACATCCTAGCGCCGGTAATAAACCACCGAAATCCAAAAACAAAAAAGATTTATAGCATATATATGAAGAGTACCGGCACCTCTACCTATAATATCAATAAATTGCTGAAAGAAAGAAAAATGGCGGATGTTTGAACTTTTGATTACGATTTTTGTCTTATTTTTCGCTCTTTAAAGTAAATTTAAAAATAAAAAAAATATTGAAAGTGTATCGACCTTAGGTAGAGGTGCCTAAGAATTGAATTATCTTTAAAATAAAAAATTAAAAAAAGGATCCATTGAATAATTTTTGAGGTATCGTGTCCACCAGTTCCAAAAATGTAGTTCCGAGATATTATAAAATATATATAAAGAAATGTATTTTAAAAATTTTATATTTAATACTCATTATTGCGTGAACTACGTTTTTTGAATTTTTTTTTTTTATAGAAAGCTAGATTCGGTTAATGTGCAAGAATCTTGTGTTTAAATTATTTTCAGTAAAATCACTTTGGGAACATATTCTACACATAATTTGCTATCAATTTCGGCAAAAAAAATCTATTTTTTTTTTATCAAATTTCAAGTAAACCTTCCCTTAAATTACATTCAGCAAAATCACTTTGGGAACATATTCTACGCATAATTAGCTACCAATTTCTGCAAAAAAGAAAATCGATTTTTTTTAACGACTCTCAAGTAAACCTCCCCTTAATTAAGTTAATCCCCTGCTTTTCAAACTACATATTTTCAAAAATAAGAGAGGAGGCTTTATTTGGTCCTTTATTTATATGTATCTTTGACATTTTACATTTTGTTGTGAATTTTGTATCAAATTTTACGTTCATTTTTACGTTTGTGAAATTAACACGTTAAAACTCCTGTCCCACTAACACGATCTAGTATATGAATTGCCCGGATGGTTATAAAGTTATAAAGTAATTCTATTGTATAGTCAGCATAAATGGATACACGACAAATTTATCCAAACATTTATTTTCCTTCGAAAGCAATATTTACTTTTTTTTTTGTTCAGAAAATGTAACCTATTTGAGTTCAAATTCGAATCAAGTAGAACCATGTCCTTGCCACTCTCCATAAATTTTTTATGAGAAAATATACCCGCTTACTGTCGCCGTTGTAGAATAACCCACGTAATGGCGTTGGTGGTACTTGTAGGTTAGAATTCCTATACTGTTTAAAATACAGTCGGGACACGAGGTTTGATAGCCCGCCATTTTTCATCAAAGGGTCATCTAAAATAAATTGGAAATAAATTATTGAATAAATATTTAAAAAAAAAAAATAATTTAATTCAACCTAGAAAGAATGATTAAATTAAAAATTTTTAATTGCTCATTCACACATTACAGCTGATTCTTTTTCTATACGGTGGATAGAGACCGCATAAAAAAAAAATCCCACAAAAAAAATATATTCAAAAATTGCTATCATTTAAGCGCGCATTATTTTATACACTTTGTGTAATAGATTTTACACTGTGTGCAATAGAATCACTATTTGTGCAATAACATTTTATATTTTGTACATTATTTTAAGACCGTTACTATTTACCATTTTGAGCAATAGAAATTTATATTTTGTACATTATTTTTTACAATGAATACACAACGTTGCATTTCTGGGCAAACGGATATTCTATTTGTAACTTGTGTTTTTAAAAACATTTCAGATAATCCAGAATTGATCCAAAATGACTTTTTTTTAAAATTTAATTTAATCTCTTTATATATATTCATAAGAATAAAATATGGATGTCGTATATTTGTCGGATTTGTTTTAGATAAAATTACAATAAGTAAAGCAAAAGTGATACAAATACACCTCTCACAAAGTCTCAGAAAAATTATCAGGGTTTCTTATTAAAGTTGTACGATTCTCTAGACAAAATTAAAGGCTGGGTGGATTTCGGCCCAGCGGCTTTTTCGGCTATTCTTTTTCATGAATGTTGTTTATGGTGAGTAATGTTCGAAAATAGAGGTATTAGACCTCTACCCCCTATATTGTCAGAGATATGGGGGTAACAACCCTTCATTTTAAATTTTTTTTTCTTCAAAACTATTGAAGATAATTAGATGAAATTAACAGAGAGCTTTATATTATATAATTTTTTTACCTTCGTATGACGTCATTTACTACAATAAAATAATAATTGAATTTTTGAGGGTGCGTGTTTTAGACCAACCCCTTGAGTGACATCTACCAAAAAATATATGTTATTTGGCCCTAACATAGTTATCGTGTGTAGAAATTTCAACAAAGTCAGATTGGTGGAAGGTGCCTTAAAAAAATATAAATTCATGTTAAGTAACAATAAGACCCCCATGAAAAAAATCAAGGTCGTGATTTGGATGATTGACTATGGTATTTCTTTGCATTTTTCGACTCTGAGTGCAAATCTGGGGTCAAAAAAATTCTTATACCCTTAAATTTTTGTATAGAGCCACAAATATCCCTTAAGTAGGTGTAAAGTTATGAATATCAATATTATTATTACAGAAAGGAATATAAATAAGCATGTTGATTGTGTTAATGGAATCGAGCCTTAATGCATACATAGGGCCGTTTTGATAAAAAATTTAAAGACTTTAAATTAACTCAATCAATTGATCGACTCCGCGCGGAGTCGAAGTCGCGGACAAAAGCTACTATGTAATAAAAAGATATCATATAAAATGTACTTAAATGCCCTATATTTTATTTTGAACGCCATGAAAAATCTAACTACTGAGGAATCCTGTTTTAATACGTGTCTAACACGCACTTATCGAATTTTTCATATTATAATTCTGTGGCCACAAGCCAAAGTATCTTAAGTCGAAAATTTTTATTTTTCAGAAGCCAAGTTTTTACGTTTGATAGGGCCTATAAAAAATAACTTAGACTACTGTTTTTCTGCTGTAAATTTTTTCCTATTTAAGTTGAGTAAAACGTAGGTCAACTTGACATTTTTACGTAATGTTCTAATGAACAATGTGTAATAATCAATAGAAATCTGCTTTTTTACTTAAATTTACTTAAGATACTTTGGGTTGTGGCCACAAAATTTTGTAAGCTATAATTGTGTTTAATTTAAATGAATGCTATTTAACGCATTATATCCAATGACCATTTTGAAACTATTATATGCATATTCTGTTTACAGTTAAACAATTTTAAAAGAACTACATAAACGCTTAATTACGAACGGTATTTACCTCTATAACTTCTTAATACCAACGTTGTTGTATTACGTAAAAAAAAGTACACATACTAAATACATACATAACTTGATATTATATAAATATTATTATTAGAGAAAGAATGAATGAATATAGGCCAGGGCCTTGAGTGTCACGCAGAATCAACCTTGACGACGTGCTTGGTGTTGCCGCGGATGCCGCTTGTATATACATATACCCGTCGTAGACCCAACAGAACAGATCGGAGTCAAAGAGTTACAGTGAAGATGTCTTTTACCGTTAGCTTTATTTATAATATTATGTTCTTTTTGATCGTATAAAAATTATAATATAATAAATACATGGTATAGCAAAACAAGCATGAGTAGTATTTGCTATGTGTTTATAAAAACATACCGGCAAATGACAAAGTTTATTTACGTTTTATGTAACACAAAGTTATAACAGGTACAGCGAACAAACAATACAGCTGTTTCTTAAAAATGTCGATAATTGGCTAAAAACTGTCGATTTGCATGTAAATTTATAGTCCAAGCATAGTAAATTTATTTTTCTATTCAAAACTTCATGATAACAAGTCATATGATGCATAAAGTAAGCATGCTAGATAAAGTATAGGTACTCATGGTCTAAATTCTCACATAATTATCTACTTGAACTACCAACACATTCAAGTAAATATAATAGTTTCTGAACAATTAAACTCAAATATCTAGATGTTGGTTTTGAACAAAAAAAATTAAAATATTTTAGTCAGTTTGTCACGTTTTCTACCGACTACAATTTGAAGACACTCGATACTCTATCGTCATACTAAAATGTTAATCATTTACATATATTTTCTTTCCTTAAAAGCAATCGTTTTGAATGTTAAAAATTATTGATCCTTTTAAAATTTTTGCACCCACTAATTAGTTGTCGTGTTAAAAATAATCCTACACTAATTCCGTTTTAACCATCATTCAACTTTACACCAATTAATAACCATGACACATGGGCCTTACTATATATGTATGTATATAATATGTACAAAGTAACAAAGCAATGTCCTCTACCCACTCATTTAACAAATTAAAAACACTAAGCAACAAATATCACATTCCATTCCACTAAATATTTATTCGTTTGTAATTAAATTTTATTTATAAGTATGATCCTAATTTCATTTATGCAACAATGGAACTGTAAACATATTTCACATTATTCTGTTCATTACGTAAACATTGCAACATAATTTTTGATCACTTAAACAGTGCGTAAAATATTTTGCCTTAAAAATAGTACAATATATGAACGATTTCTTCAGCATATAGAATCTTTTACTGTAGTACTTGGTTAAAATTAAAAAAAAAATCTTATTTTTCATAAATTTTGCAAGAATCATCCAAAAATAAATGTTTAATATTAAATGAAAAAATTAGCGGGAAAATCACCATTTGAAAACGAACAAACATCAGTGTCAGTTTTTGTAACTTCAAACGTTCATTGTATTCATAACATGTCAAAGAAAAACATGTCGAATATTTGAATAAATCCTAGTCGGTTATTATTGCTATGTATTAAAGCTAATTAAAAAATATTGAAAGTAAAACATAATTTCGCTTCGCAGATGAAAATTATCAGAATCGATATGTTTGTTTATAAATTGTGATGTTTTGAAGCAATGGCGTTTTAGTGGCATTTGAATCGTTATTGAAAATTAAGGATCTTCAAAAGAAAATTCCTTAATATAAGTACCAGTATTTTGGTGTCTCACCCAAATACCCTTTTAAATAGTGAGCTCCCATATCGTACGCTCTCATTTAACAATTTTGTGGCACACAAGGTGTGTATAATAGTACCCCTCCGTATTTTAATGTGTTAGTGTCCAAGTAATAGTTTGTAACAGTAAATCATACAAATATATAAATCAGAAATATTGACGCCCGTGATCTTTGACTTTCTCATTTAGCAATTTGGTCCCAATGGATTGCGTAATGGGAGTTTCCTATGTAGTAAGAAATCTTCTTACAAATAGACTGAGAATATGAAAGAAATTCGCGTAGATAGATGATAAATGCTTCTTATTATTTTCATTTTGACTCGCTCCAGATTCAACGCAAAGTATTTTAAGTATTATAACTACCACCGAATTTGACAAAACTTGGTAAGGTCATAGTTTCCATATAGATTAACAAAAGTAACAAATTTTATTGTAATATGTCGACCAGTTTAGAGGCTATAGATTTATATTTATTAGGTGTACAACTAAGTTCTACCCGTTTACAAAAGATGGCGTTCACAGCCGGTTATAGGTTAATTATTAATACGCATATATACATACACAGCTATTTTTACTCTGTAAATTCAGCACGCTCTTAATATATTAATCTTCAATATATAAATATATATATATATATATATATATATATATATATATATATATATATATATATATATATATATATATATATATATGGAAGTAAATGGAAGTGAATCGAAAGTAAATAGTGTGCATATCCGCCACTGTTTTCTATACGAATTTCATCAAGAAAAAGTGCTGCTGAAACTCAAAAAATAATCTGCGCAACTTATGGTGACAGTGCTATTGATGACAGTACGTGTCGAAGATGGTTTCGGAAATTCAAAAAATTGATTTCAATTTAAATGATAAACCACGCTCTCCTCCTCCAGCAATGAGTGACGAGGAATTGCAAGAATTACTTAATGATGAGCAAATGCAAGACCAAGACCAAGACTTGGCAGTCTTGGTCTTGCTAGAGCAGTTTGAGTCTTGGTCTTGGTCTTGCAAAATGCAGTCTTGGTATTGGTCTTGGTCTTGGTATTGCTAAAGAATCTTGTACTTTCTTGCATTTTTTTATTAGCGAATTTTTTCCTTCTAAAATCAGAATTTTCTCTCTTTACGGTATTAATTATACTTTTAAACTATTTAAATAATTTAGCAAGAGTCTTCCTTTTTTATTGCTCTTGTCTTGGTCTTGTCTTGGTCTTGCTCACTTGAATCTTGGTATTGGTCTTGCAGCCATACTTATAGTCTTGGTCTTGGTTTTGCTCTTGATATACATAGTCTTGGTCTTGGTCTTAGTCTTGCAAAAAATGCAAGACCAAGACTAATTTTGCTTATCATTAGAATTACTGGACCAAGATTCTGCGCAAACACAACAACAACTTGCAGAAAAGTTAAACGTCACTCAACAAGCTGTGTTAAAAAGATTACGTGCCTTTTTTGAAAAAACGGGTAGAACTCAGTTGTACACCTAATAAAAAAAAATTATCATAAAACAGCCGTGACTATATTTTTAAATTACTTTGAAATTTATTCTTATTGGTGTATTCTTAGTGCGGAGGAGGGGAAAATCTGTCATTTTATCGCATTTTCCAGATTCTAAACGCTAATTATCATCCACAAAATTTTCCTCTGATTTTCATATATCGTTCTATTGTTAATGTCTGTTTCTTTTTATTTAATTACAGTGATTTCAACAGTTTAAACAAAGATGATATATATCGTAACAATGAATTGGCATTCCGTATCGCCGAACGTCATTTGGGCATTCCAGCACTGTTAGACGCGGAAGATATGGTCGAATATCCAGTACCCGATCGTTTATCAATACTCACATATTTATCACAATTCTATCAAGTCTTCGGCAGTTCACAAGGTAAGTCCTTATTTCTTGAATGTACAAATGGAATTTATTGCAATTATTTAAATGTTATCAAATACTTTGGGTATTTTTTCGATCGAAAATTAAATAAATTTTTACTAATTATAACTTGATTTACGAGAGTATCAATATTTTCAAGTTATTCAAAAATATGTTCTTGAAAAATTATTATCTCTTACCAAAATGTTATGTTAATTTTTGTGTAACACTTGTTTTAATGATAATTTCCTACATAATTTCAAATTTTTACTCAATTTATTGGATAGTATATGTATTTTAATTTCAAAAGTATCATTATATTAACAAAAATGTTTTTATTTTATAATTTATTGCCAATATTTGGCTAAGTAGTTTTAGTTTATTTATAGATCTGAATTAATATATATATATTTTTTTTTGGTTTTCTATAAAAGAACAGTTAAAATAATTAACGACGATCACTAATGAGCAAATTTTTTCTTTATGTTATCGTAAGGTCAAAAAGTTTACATAGGTGTAATGATAAAAATTGACTACAAACATTTTTACAAAAATATTGCAATAATTATAAATAATTCTTTTTTTTTTTTAGTGTGATTTTCAATATTTTTTATTATAAAAATTAATTGGACTTATAAATAAAAGAAGTAGTCTTCGGAGATAAAATAAAATTAAAAAAATTGTTGACTTTTTAAAATCCATGTTTATGGAATCACATTATTTTTTATATTAAAGACTGCTGGAGATTATAATTCGGCGGCATTAACACACATTAAAAATAATGTTTATGTCTAGATGATCAGAGAAAATCATGAGTTATCGTTATTGATGTTGCGACTGAATCACAAAGAATCATAGAACCAATTTTATTACACTGTTAGAAATGTGGAAAGTAATACTTTATGGCATTATTTGCATAATGAATAGCAAAAAGTACTCGTACAATAAAAAATGGTCTTGTTGATCAATTTTAATTTTACATTAAATAGCAAATATGCTAATTTTATTTTTTATGTATGGCATTTTTACAAATTTATACATAATTCATTTGTATATATTATACAATTTTAATTATTATTCCACCAACTTTTTCTTACCTCTTCTAAAATTCAGAGGGGAGAAAAAATTGTCTACTAATATAAATATTTTTTGTAGAATAATCTTCTGAAAAATATCCCCGGTATTTAATTAACTTCAGGTGACTATAATATGTATAGTCCATTTCACTTAATTTTAACCATACTTCATCATTTATGAATTTAAATACTTTCCGTTTTCTTGGCTTTATCTCTTTCATTATTGCACTTACGTAAATTTTAAAATGGCAGTTTGTTTTTAGAATAGAATAGACCATTGATTTGTTTTGAATATAAGAATTATTTAATTTTTTAACTTTGACTCATGATCAATTGTATTTGAAACATGGTATAATAACAAAGAAAGCATGTTTTAACACGTAATAAATTTTTCGCTGCCAACTACATTTAATAGTTATTTGCAGTAAATTGCAAAATGAAGGTGCTTTTTCACGTATTACATATAATATTTTTTCTAATTCTGAATAAGAAATAATCGCAAAGTTTGCAGCTACCTACCACAAATTATTTTAGCATATTTGTTTCGGACTTGCGCATAATTTGATTTTATGAACTTGCTTCTTTTATTCGTCTCACTTACAAATTCGATCGGACATAAACGCAGCTCGTACAAAACATTTTTCGTTGTGTACTTGTTACATATAGATCAGATTGATTAAAAAATATATTTATTATCGAATGAAACAAAATTAGACGTATAAGCTTAAGTTATTATAAAAATGGCAATTAAGAAGAGTGATGTAAAGTTAAGTTTGTCTAATTTTGCTTCATTTGTTGTATTGGTATGATGTCTGCATACCATTCGTAGTAAAATAATTATTTTGTTGTAATGTGAATTTTGTAAATTTTACCGAATTAATTAATTATTATAAAGCTTCATTTTTTCACTGTGTAAGTCTAAAGTACAAGTCAAAAGTTTCTTTTTGGCGTATTTGAAGTATATGTATAACCGAAAGTGATGATTATATAACCTTGCACTCGAGTGCGTTTATGCGTAAATAGTCATTTTTTTCCTGCACGATGTTTCGCGAATCATATCGACTCCATTGGGGGGTGTTGATCGTTTTTAACCATCTTTTTTAGTTTTATTTAAACAAAAAGACTACAAGTAAATAGGATAGTAAAATAATTTTTACTTTTTCCTTTCTTAATTGTTTGGGATTTTGGCATACTTATGATATGAATTTCAAAGGTAGCATATCACGACTGGTGTTAAACCTCAAACATCAACTGAGAATAGTCTAGTTCTAGTAGGCGGTAGGTATACTGATACTAATTTTCAACAGGGAAAACGAATGAACTGTTACGAAACTTTCCTGTCAGTTATAAGCCTATGGAGACAAATTAGTTTAAAATAATTTTTAAGTGTAAAAATTCTCTGATTGAGTTTACACATTGTTTTTAGTCTGTTTTGTTAAAGTATTTTTATCATTTTACAATTTAAAGATAAGAAATTAATACATAATATTGCGTTATGTATAAAAGCGACATACACATATGTTATGCAAACAAATATTCTAGTAATTTTTTTACTATTGATTTTATTAAACGCAAAATGAAAAAAAAAGACTTGATTTATCATCGATTATTTGTTTGATTGTTGTATTACTGTGAAGTAGGTAATTGTGTACAGACGCACCTTCAGGCTGCGTGTACTTTTTTGTATTTGTTTGAAAATTATACTCGATGTCATTTGAATTGTTCCTCGAGTAATCAAATTTTACGTATAGTTGAATAGGTTGAATACAATAACTCATAAATAAATAGTTTCTCAATAGCTTTTAGTTATGTGTCTCCGCCATATTTTAGCAAATTAATTTGAGCAACTTTTTGCCCGAATTCATCAAACAAACGCTCGTCTTAATAACTCGTTCGATGCGGTATAAGTAGTAAATATAGTATATAAGTAGGTTATTTTATGTATAAATAAAAAAGTCGTCAAGTGCGTGTTTGACACGCATTAAATATAGGTCCTCAGTGATTACTGTTTCTCAATTTTCGGGATAAAATATATAAAGCATTTAAGTACATTTTTACGTTTTATTAAAGAAATAGATGCATATGTTTGACCATAGACATTAGAAATGAAAGGACCAGTAATTTATATTACGTACGAAAGATAATACGTACACGTTAAAAAGAGACAGATATAAATAGCATGTAAAATGCCAACATATATTTGTTTTTCTAGGATACCCCAAACTTTAAAATTAAAATTGAAGCATAGTCAGCCATGTCTGCATTAAAAAATTTGAAAAAATAATGTAAAAATTGTCACTATTTTCACTTTTTAAATTGTGTTTTTTGTTATATTTTTTTAAAGAAAATATTATGGCAACAAATTTTGCAACTACAAAATATCAAATCAAAACATAGAAACTATATTTTCTAATTCAACAAAAATTGTAAAATAAATTTTTTAAACACTTTTTTATTAAAATAATGATAATGATAATAATAATACGTTGAACTCTATTAAATAAATATAATTAAACTCAATTTAAATAAAAAATAATAACAAATATTATGTTTTTAAGAATAACAAAAAATAATAAATTACATTAAAATCAACAATGTATAACAATTGCAAGAATCGATTCAAAACCTGTAATATAACATACATAGGTAAATTAATAATACTTTAAGATAAGCATACAATATGACGATACATGACCGTCTATGACTAAGGCGAATACGTTGTGTGGACACACACACATACTTAAGAAGCAATGTACGTGAGTAAACGAGGTATGGACGCTCCCCTCACTTAATGTCGATGTCGCACTTTTTGGAGTGTGCGACAAGTGGATTTTTGCTGTATACGCGGTATGCGCTACTGATGTTTAAAGAATAGCAAGAATTTGAACGAAATTATAATAGGTCCGAAGATTGACGAATGTCTTCGGACCTATAAAAATACCTACCATGCTAATCAGTTTTTCATGAATATCTCTTTTTTTTATTGGTCACACCACAATTTTAGTTATTGTAATAATGACTAATTAGAAAATTTCCTATGGAAAGGTTATATGTAAACTTCGCATACACTAAACTGTTTTCGAGATATTATGGGTTCAAGAATATGTAAACTATGAAATGCAACCATTTCCGCACCATCGTCCAGGTAGAATGTTAGGTACACTTATTTTATACCGGGTTGTCCCATTTGGATGTATACATACGGTTGATATGTTAATTAATAACATTGGATCCCCATAAGGAAAAAGTTATGTCACAAGAGTGCTTTGAACAAAATAATAATATCAGTTTAATATTATAAATACTGTTACCATCGCTTTAACAATAATAATGCAGTAAAATAAATGTCGCAATTTTCAAGCAATTCACATTTTTACATAATAAATATTTCTGTCATTTTCTGTAAATTCAAAGGACATTTTTTTATTTTCTTGAAAATAAATATTAAAATAATAAAAATACCAAAAAAATATTCTGTTGAAGAAATAGTGCAGATAATTTGGTGGAAAAAAATTATTTTATAAAGGAAAATTACCAAAAATAGGAATATGTTTATCCAAAGCACTCTTGTGACATAATTTTTTCCTTATGGGAATCCAATGTTATTAATTAACATGTAAATCGTATTTATACATCCGGTCGGGACACCCAGTGTAGTTTTTATGTGTAAACTGAAATAATTTTAGTGTTTCTGTCCGTATCTCGAAGGTGGTATATAAATAAATGTACTCCACAGTTCATACATTTCTGATCTTATATCTCCAAAAAAATTGGTTTACGTAAAGTTTTTACAAACTTTTTCTATTACTCATGTGGCAGCTGAAATTGTTACAATTGCTCCTTATAAAATCCTTTATAAAGAAAGTTATATATACAAAAGAAATATATAAACTGTTAGATGCATCATTCATTTCGGCACCTTCTTTCCAGATAGATACAGAAACATCCAAATTGTTTCAATGAAATTAGACAAAGTAATTATAACTTTAAATAATATTTCAATATTTAGGATGAAATTTCACACACTAAATCTTTCAGCAGTGAATTATTTTTAATGTCTTCGTTACAACATTACTTCTTTTCAAGCAAACAATGACAAACAATGATGTGTCTTAACATTCACGTAATTTTTAAATCGCTGTACCCAAGTTTCATAGAGTCGTCTTGGTGTATGTTAACATACACCGGTGTGTGTCCGATTTGTAAAGATTAATTAAACAATTTTGGATTAACACAATCAAAATTAGTGATTATCAACATACTCCGGTGCATCTTAACATTCACTAATATCGGACATTCACTGTAACATACTACTTATTGTCTGAATTGTTATCGTCAAGATAACATGAAGTTAAATTCTTAATTAACTGGGCTTTACAAATAACATAACATGTAGATTCCAGAGCGAAACTCACTCACCGTTCACAATCAACTAGCCTTATTATTTCAGAATTTAGTTATAAATTGAATTTACATCAAATTATGCCTTGGACCAATTTAAAGTACTGAAACTATACTCTTTCGATTTTTAGTCGAATTTTTCCTTAAAAAAATTAGACTTATACAGCCTATACGATAAGAACGGCGAGAGGCGAGAGTAGGGGCGCTATCCTAAAAAATTATTTTGGCTGGATCTAACACGCCCACAGCCCCCTAGAATTAACGTAGAGGGTTGAAATTTGACATGCTGATAGAGTTTGTATCTAGGGTCTGCTTTTTGGAAGTTTTAATATTTTACCCCCACCCCCACCATTTTAAGCTACAATTTCATGTTTTTTCGAAGTTTTCAAAGTTTGTGCCACTCGCACAGGTCACCCAAATAAAACTAGAGGGCTGAAATTTGGTATTCAGATTGAGTTAGTATCAGGGGGGGGTGTCTTTTGGGGGTCTCAACTTTTAACCCTTACCTCCACCATTTTTATACCAAAAAGAAAATGATTTTTCTTGTTTTTTAACAGTTTCGTTCGGGTCAAAATCTCCCCAAATAAACCTAGAGGACTGAAATTTTGTGTACAGGTTAAGTTAGTAGCCTAGTCATTGCTTTTTGGAGGCTTCAACTTTTAACCCTTACCCCCACGGTTTTTACGCCAATATTTCCTCGATTTTTTTGCTTTTTTTCTAACACGTCTAGAGACTCTCTTAGGAAACCTTGAGGGTTGAAATTTTGTACGTGTATTGAGTTAGTATCCAGCTAGTGCCTTTTAGGGATTCCACAATACTTTTCCCCCCACTTCTCCTATTTTTACATGGGAATTCAATTGTATTGTTAAATGTGTTTTAAATGCTTTATTTTTATTCTAATACAAGTAGGCGTATAGTAATTTTAAAAATTTAAAAAAAAATGAACTTACTTTTATAACAAATGCAATACATAAATATTAAGTAATTTAAAAATGTTATTAAGTCACTGTTTATTTATAAAGTAGGAATTTTGGATTTTTATTTATAAAACAGAAATTTTGGATTTTTTTGGAAAGAAAAAATATCGTCATAAAGGCCTTCCAGTTTACTATTTAAGGTCCTTTTTTAATATATAAATATAAAACACAAAGGCAATTGGCGGATAAACATAGGTATGAATGCCCTCGTACGAATTGTGTTGGCTTTTTTCCTGGTAACTGCTATCGGCACAAAATTGAAATTTACTAAGGTTCAGCTCTTAAAAACTTGAAACCTTTTTTAAAGCGCCGATCAGCCGGACACTCATCATCAGTTTTGAATCCACCAAAATAACAAATCGCTTGTAGACATTTAATACCGAAGATGAAGGGAAAAATTCGACCTCCGTGATGGGGCCCCGCTGCTCACGGCGTTTTTTTATCAATAAATTGTATAATGTGTCTAGTCATATACCTACTACAATTTTTTTTTTTTTAAATAATATACTTTATTTTTAAATATTGATGTCAGGGTTATCCAAATTAAATTAATCTATTTATTAGATATCAAACAAGCTGGCGGGAGTGTTATAGTACAAATTTCATACTATAATTTTACAATTTGTTAACACAATAAATTAATAATTAACAGTAATAAAATTTAATTATTTATTATCATATGACTAGTGTTCGAAATCTTGCGGTGCTGACAGGACCGTACTTATATTTTCAAAACTTAAAACGTTAAAAAATCGGGCTAAATACATTTTTTTTTTAAAAAATTGTATCGGTATATTCTCTATTAACCATCAGCTGTTAATAAAAATTAGTTTCAAGTTACAAAAAAGCGTTATTTTAAAAAAGTACAAAAATTTTAATTTTTTTTAAATTAAAATTGTTGAAAATTTGACTGACTGACTGTAACTTAAAACTTGTTAATAAAAAAATAAGCTGTCATTTAAAAAAATATTTTTTGGAAAACATAATAATGTGTTGTCTCTCTCACATTTTACTGGGAGAAAAAAGACAATTGATACACATAAATCATTCACTGGTTACATCAAAACATACCTTAACACAATACATAAAATTAAAATCGGACCAAGCAAGTTGTGATAATAAATGTATACACGCATCTAAAATATATTCAAAACATATCAATATAAGAGGATATTGTCCGTATATAGGCATCCATAATTACCTGTTGTATATATTTAAAATCGCATCAAAATGTTTTATCTAAAATAAATAAACAATTTTTAATACCTTAAAAAAATAAAGACAATACTGTCAGCCCCGCAACCTCTTCGATCACTACATATGACAATGAACGATTACGAAATATTATTATTATATTTATGAAAATATAGTGACGCACCCAAAAGTCGAATGTAATTTTAAAAATTTAATTTAAAGAAAATGGTAAATTTTGTTAATATTGTTATTATTAATACTAATACTAGATGTATAGAAATTTGATAAATAGCTAGTTACTATTGAATTGGCAAATTCAATGATTGAAAGCCAGTGATGTAATGCAACATACGGTATTCCAGAAAAAAAATTTTATATCTTATTTGTCTGTCAGAGATCTATCCAGTAATTATGATTTTTTCGTATTTTTGTTCTTTTGTTGTATTACGCAAATACTACCTATTATTTGTTAAACGGACTGAACTCACTGTAGTTCAGTTACTTCTGTTGTTGATGTGTTCCGCCCAAAAATGCCACCCATGTATTATTGGAGCAAATAATTATTTAGAAATAGGCTTGAAAAGGTTAATAAGCTTCCCAAAATAAAAAAATGTATTACACCTATCTTTATTTCTACGAAAACATACAGTGTTTCTCACTAAACTGGATACAAGTATACAAAGTTAGTGTATAAATCGTCGTGTGACAAATAGTATTGAGGTTATAGAAAACAATTCGTGACTTAACTTCTTTTACGAATTTTAGGAGAGATGATATTAAAGATTTTCAATTTAAAAAAAAAAGTAAATGCGTGTACAGATCAAATCATCTAAAAATGTTAAATCTTAAGTTACTATAGTTACTCTGTTATAAAAATAGCAAAAAAGCGAGAAGATAGAAAATTAGGTTCGTCTAATTTTGCTTCAATTGTTGCATTGGTTTGATGATGTTTTTAGTTGATTTGATCTATACAAATGTATAAGTAACATTGTCATATATACTTATCTTTTTTTCATAAACTGCAATGAACCCCCAAAAAGCTGGAAACTCTAGGTATATGGCTTCTTAGGCGGCCTGTACACGATCAGTAATACTGCCAGTATTTACTGACAAAAATAATGAATCATTATTTTTATTCATTAATAATGAATCATTACGTGAATACTTCAGTATTATCAATACACGATCAGTAATAATTTCAGTATTTCTAAATACTGACAGTATTACTGATCGTGTACAGGAAGCCTTAAAGTTAATGCGTGTTCTACATATAGTTAGTTGTCCAATAATTTTGCTTTTTGATATGTATTCACTTTAGTGGGAAGCATTGTATACATACCATACATATCTAGGTAAGTATATGAAATGAATAATTATTATTCTAAACCCGTCACCTGTACAAATCGTGAGGTCACACCGTGCGATGTAACCTTTTTATGAAAAATATTATTGTATAATACTTCTAATAATATGTAGTGATTGTAAAACTAATATTATAAGTATTATATTATAGTATATTATAGTACGCAACTAACTTACTATTAGCGAACTTTATTATTAAATTTTTTTTTTGTAATGAATTATTTATTATAATAAATTTTTGTTACTTTACATTATTGTTACAAGCACATAGAAATAAACAGAAATTTGTTTGCAGTTTGATCGTTTTCATTTTTATTTTATATATTTTGTAAGAAATTGAGCTGAATGAACTTGATTGATTGTTCTATTGATGTAATTGTGCAATTACTATAAAGTTTATTAAAATATTTAACAGAAATTATAAGTAGGGGAGAGATTTAATGAATGGGACGATTATTGAATGGGACAAATGAGTTTTAGCTAACAAGGAACCGTAAGTGGAAATTTATTTTACAGTCATTAGGTGTCTTTTGTATAACTATGTACAACTTACTTAAACATATACCTCTGATTCATCTCTAATCATATTTTTGCATTTACTCGTACGTTAAAAATTCTAACTTTGAAAATTTATTTGTTCTAAACTACACGTCAGAAATTATTCAAAATAGTGTCAGTGAATGCATCATATCTTTCTCTATAATATACCTATACTAAAATTTCAAATTCTAAACTTGGAAAATTTCAAGTGATCGATTCACCCTAAGTCACAATATCATTAAACGATGCGATCTGTAGACTATGATTCCAACCTAAAACTATCGGAATTTCTCCAATTGTTATCATTTTCGGATTCTGACGAGCTGATTTAAAATTAATTTACAGTAGCTAGGGAGAATGTAAATCATTTAAATAAACACCATAATAAAATGAGAAATTTAGAGTATACCTACATAATAAGCTAATAAAATAAATAGTTTTAGGTACCATTGAAGAAAACAAATAATAAATACTTAGGTATTATTAATTGAATCAAATAAATGTGTGCCAATTTTTGTTGTTCTTTTTTCTTTAAAACAGATACACACAAATGTATTTATTTAGGTATAGGTTTGTTTATAAGGTAGCCGAAAGCAATTTGCAAATATGATTAACAAATAATACCAATAAATAATAAACAAATACTAGTAATAATACTATTCTTATTATGGAATTAAAACATAATAAATTTAAATGCAACACCCATATTCTTACTTTTATCTACTTATTTCGCTCATATTCTCATAAGTGTGTAGACATGCTTACCAACTGACAAATAATAGAAGAAATGTGAATATAGCCGAATATGCACATCATCGTATAATTTGCTATTAGCAAATAATCTTCTGCGAATTAAATAAAAGATTGAGGCAGCGCAGAGTTTGTATTGCAAAATATGTTATTCATTGTTGTTGAACACTGTAGGTAAATAAATAAAAATGAAATTTAATTAATTAGAAAATTAATTTAGAAAGTTTTTTTGAAGTGTTTGTTTTTGTAAAAAGTCTAACCCATATTTTTTTTTGAAAATAAAAAATAATTTTGTAAATGGTATTCTTCTACTATTGAATGTAATTAATGTGATAGTAGTCGTGTCTAAAAAATGAATCATTTCTTGAGGAAATCTATTCTATTACTTATTTCAACTGATCGGTAAAAAGTCAAAATCAAATTATTCTTATATTAAGTATTACAAATGAAGATTGAAAAATTTGGAAATCAATGTAATTCAAGAACCTTCAAATTTTTTCAAAATCTGATGGTTTACGTTTGATTTACCTTTCCTAAGAGCGTGCGTGTATTTTATCTTACTAAACTCAACCGTATATTAACGGGACGCCTACCTTATTATGTTACTTTATTGTCTTTTAATTTACTATTAAATACAGAATTTGAGAAAGGAGGGAGGTAAATTAAGAATGATTTCATTGTCTTACCTTAATTCAGTTAGAGTAATAAGTCAGTATATGGGGGACAATATTTTATTATTAGTATATATTTTTCACTGTTCAAAAAACACACTTTTTAGCAATTTATGGCAATAAGTTTTAAAGTTTTTATACAGTGAATCAAACCACTGTATGTGCAAAAATACCAAATTGGAATGAAATGTACTCTCTCTTAACTGAGTAACAATGGAAGGTTTACATTTGAGAGGTGCCAAACCATAACATTGTAAGTGCCAAAAAAATAAGTTTTTAGTAGAGACAAAAAGCCGTTTTCATTGAGAAATAACAAACGAATTAATGCATACAATATTTATTATTAAACTTTTATTTAATACACATAATTAACATACAATATGCCGAAAAACAGAAATAATTTTAATATTAATTTAAAAAAAACTGAAAACGACAAAACGTAAGTGCCATTATTTATGCAAGTCATAACGTTGTAAGTGTATCTTTACTTGCACTTATCAAATTAAACTTAAACTTTTAAGATATTTGTTTTATGAAGCTTTCATAAAACAATTTATTTTCTCCTGATAAATACGGCAACATAGCATGAATGTCCTTCTTCTTCTCAGCAGTTAAAGGTACAGGTGCTCCCTTCATCTCAATTTCCAAGTCCTCAAAATTCGTCTTTGTGACTTCAGGTTTCAACAGTGAAATTGTTATCCATTGGGCAAAGTCGCGGTACTCTCTAAAAATATTCCTCTATAACTTTTATTACTCTATAACTTTTCTTCGTATCAATATATTACTCTATAACTTTTCTTTGTATAAACTACACCAAAATTTTCAGATATTACTCGAATCATAGTAGCCGAAGATATCTGTAGTTTTTTGGTGTTAATTATCGTTTTTAGCCAGATTCATCCAATCAAAAAACGTTGTAGTCTCCACTATTGAGAATAATATTTCTTAACCAACATTCACAATAAGCTCAATGAGGTCTCTTGCCATAAGTGGCTTTGTGCACTTTTTTGTTTTCTTAAAAATTGAAAAATTACGATAGCAGGCACATACAACGTTATGACTTGCTTTTTAACAATATTGAAGGTGGGTTTTAAGCGTGCAGGTAAACATCGGCATATACAATGGTTTACTGCAAAAAAACCTATTCGAGTTCGTGTGGCACTTACAACGTTATGGTTTGGCACCCCTCATTTAACATTTAAGATAAAAGGCACTTTAATAGTCGAATAAATTACACACCCTAAATCCGAACTCTTCATCTAAAAATTCTAACTGTCGAAACTTCGAAACGATCGATTTTAGAGAAATCTTTAAACTTAAATTCTATTATACGTTTTGATGAAAAAATTGCTTGAAAGCAATAAATTTGAAAAATATTCCAATTTTAATTAAAAAGAATTTTATTTTTAAAATCTGTTGCATCGGTAAATCCTAGCTGACAGCTGACTGTTGCTGCAATTTTGGATCAGGGGCATGCATTTATAATAAATTATAAATAAATTAATTTTTTTTATTATGTCACGTTGCAATTTTTTTTTTCATTATAATATAAATTATAGTGTGATTATGATTAATATAGTAAGATAAGTATTTTTATTTTATTTTTTTGTTAATATTTATTGTTTTTCAAATGGCTCTGTTTTTGTTTATGTTCTGTGAATGATCATTTATACACATTACGTTTAGACAAAACAGTAAGTGTAATTAACAATTTGATTTCACACTTTCACATCCAAACAAAAAAAAATCTTTTTTGTAAATCGACCTTCAAATTTAGTGTAAACGAATTTACTAATAATATAGGTATATATTTTTTTTCGATTAAGTAATTGCAAGACTTACATAGGTATTAGATAAAATATGTATGTACCTATATAATAATAATTACTGCCATATTTGTAAGATTATTGGAAACGGCTCAGTCATGATTTTTCAATGGATCTAAAAAGGATCTAATGATTATGTCAGTAGTTTATTAATACTTATTCTAAGCTGTTTCTTTTTTTTTTTAACACGCTCGCTCCCGATAGAAAATATGAAAGTATTTGTATGCCAAGTTATTATTACATATCCTGTATAATGCAATGAAAAATATACAATAGTGTATATTGGGTCTTGACGTGCAAGGTTAACGCATGTAAAAAATTTAACAAACGCTCAGATACGAATATTATGTTAAACATCTGACACGTTAAGGAAGAACAATATTTTCAGCGCTTCCAACAGAATTCTGACTTTATATTCACTACAAGGGCCCGGTTTTTAAATTAAAATTGTTCGTAATTATAATATGTTGTATTTTCATAAATATACCCCTGTCGCAGCATCCTGCGTAACATAGCGAATTTCCAAGTTTCCTTTTGAAAACAGTTTATATATAGTACGGTGCAATTAGACCCAAACCTCAACATCCAAAGTAACAGTTTCACTCCAACTCCAAATTGTTCTATACAGTCCACATATTGTTTGATAAAAGTCACCATTTTGAGCGTCGGGTTTTGGGGGGAGGAGGGTAGAAGTAGGCAAATTAACGGTTTTCGTCAGTTTTTTTTAAATATTTCGAAGACTATGCAGTTTAACGCAAAAAGTACCTATACAAAAATAATCTACATTAAATTACGAACAAAAGTAGTCCTATGCGTAATCTTGCTGAAGTGAAGAGAGTGTAAAAGTAGCAATTTTTAGTATTTTTAAATTTTTTGGAAAAAATATGACCATTTATCACTAAAGAAATAATTTTTTTTATACAGGATTGTGTTTTGTAAAAGGAAATTGCGATTAGTCCTCTTCAAACATAGCGCCTTCTTCTTCTAAATCTTCATCTATGATGTTCGTATCCTTGTTATCACATCCTAGCCCTGAGAAATTACCGCATATGCTTGAGCAGTTTAGACCACTCTTTCTGCATTCGCAGTTACCGACGCATTCGTTTTTGCAAGCGCACACTATGAGGGAAAGTAATTCTTCAGGAGCTGCAGGATGTGCTGTTGTAGGTAATTGGTCTCAGGTGTTCGTCAATCTTCTTTCACCCCCTACTCGAGCGAATTCTTCTTCTTATTCAGCCACTGCTACACCTGGTGATAGGTGTAACAGTGGTTAAAAATACTAAAAATTGCTACTTTTACACCCTCCATAACACTGGAACTGTTCACTTTAGCAAGATTATGCACAGGACCATTTTTGTTCGCAATTTAATGTAGATTATTTTTGTACATGACACTTTTTACGCTAAACCCCATAGTTTCCAAAATATTTAAAAAAACCGTTAATTTGCCTACTTCTACCCCCCTCCTCCCAAAACCCGACGATCAAAATGGTGTAACTTTTTGCCAAACAATATGTGGACCATATACAACAATTTGGAGTTGGAGTGAAACTGTTACTTTGGATGTTGAGGTTAGGCCGTTTTTTTGAATAACTGCACCGTACTAATAGAGAATAATGCTTCAAAAATCCATCGTATGTGACTTTATCCGCTCCTTCTGATGATGTAAAAAAATTTGGAAATCTTTTCAATTATAAAATTAAATTAAAGAAATTAAAATTCTCATCCATGAATTTGGGGACCTTTAACGTTTTGACCAAATTTCATAAATATCAGATGTTTCGTTCGAGAATTTCTATGTTAACACAGACATATACATTTTGGTGAATATGATTTCCGGATTCAGAGATCCTAAAAACAAATTTTTCTCACGACTGAATTTGCTGAATTTTCTTTTTGCAAATTCGCTAAAAGACAAGTGTCATGACTTACCATTGTATCAATATAGTTTTCATAATAAATTAATAATTATACGCATGCCAATTATAATAATGATATTTTAAATATTCTTCATGTAGAAAATATAAATTTAGTGAAGTATAAAATTACCGTTGTTGATGCGGAACATTAATTACGCAAACCAGACAGTCGACCCATTTTTTTTCTTTGCACATTTTCAGTCGTATACATACATTGGGAAGGTTAGGAAAAGATACGGATATTTTATAAATAAGACTAGGCTTGATCTGCTTGCGGCTTCACCCGCCTTTAGTTCCATTTACCTGCCTTAAGCTTAGTACTTACGATCAAAATAAATAAAAAATAGATATTTGTATTTTAAAGGGAAACAGCACAGATTACAGATACATAATTAGCTATCTCATACGGCCTAATTTTCATGGACAAAAGATGACGTAAATCCCCACCTATGTGTTACGTATGCACATTAAGCTCCTGAGTGTGTATGTGTCATTTGTGTATGTATGTGTGTCATCCCTTCTGTTTCGCGTACATATCACATACGTGTCTACATACGTATCTACCGTGATTAACAATAATTACAGTACAAGAAGATAACAATTCAAATTAGTGTATGTTACTCGCACACTGGTCGTGGAATGACTGAATGTAAAGTAGTATAACATTCCACCGATACACAGATCTTGTATTTAGAGTCTTATATAAATTTACCGATATAGTACCCAAAATTAAATAATATCTAGTGTATATTTTTTTAATTCTCGGGGAGAGGCCCCTTGACACCCCCCCCCCTTGTATACCGATTAGTCCATTATGGATTCTGGGTTCGAGTCCCAGTCCCGAGCCAATTTAATAATTTTTCAATTACTATGTGATTTTTAATTGACATATAAATATAGATAATTTACTTTATCATCCTATAAAGACAACGTATAGTATAAGTAAGTATAAAAGTTTAAGTATAGTATAAGTACTCTGAATCCTAGAGACTTCGCCAGTGAAAACACGATCAAAATCCTATTCAGCGATTTCCACGTGATGAGTATAATATGTTGTGTCATAAGTTCATAATCGATTCACACCTATTGAGTGTAACTCAATGGCTACGTTCGAGCAGAAAAATTTCTTTAAAGCGCTTTAAAGCAAAATGGCGATTTACTAAGAATAACAAAGCACCAAAAAGCAAAATATCGTCGTAGATATTTAAACAAAATAACCTCAATAAGAGTTATTCGTAAGAAAATTTCTTATTTCTTTTATATTTTAAACAATACGGATAACATTATAGGTCATATATTATTGAAGAATCATCAGAGTAAACAACAATATGGCAGAATTTTGTAATTTATCGCAGTAAAATTTAAATTTGGTGTAAGACAGAACTACATGTCACTTGATTTCTGTCCAAGCAGAAAATTAGTCAGCAATATGAAGCGGCTTGAAGCGCTTAAAGAATTTTTTTCTGCTCGAACACAGCCAATGTTTGTGATTGAAAATTTTACTACGGCCGGTTATTATTGTAATTTGGATCCTACGCCAGCGAAAGCGCCCCATCAAGATCCATCCAGTCGTTTTCACATGATGGGGTAATAAAATGGGGAACATAATTTTTAATTTTGATCTTCCCATTACTCCCACCATTTTTTTTTTAACCTGTGATCTCCATTCAATTCCAATCACGATTCTTGTGATTGTTTAAATTTTTTTTTTGTAACGACTAAAGGAATTATAAAAATATTGAAAAAAGAAAATGACACTATAATTGTTTTACTTGATAGACAAATTGGGACAAGGAAAAAATTCTCAATTCCTTGGAGAATTTTCATAACAGTTATTTTGTTAATTTATTTTTAATTAACATTAATAAAAAAATGCGTGCCATTATTTTACAACCACTTAATATTTTTAGATTTAAATAATTAACTAAACGCGGAATAAAGATTTCTTGCAGATGTTCAATTAGGAGGCATTGCATTTAAGTAATAGCTGTAATGGTCGTGCACTAGCTGGTACAAGAAGTATTAAAGACGTAAATTAATAGTATTAATAGCGTTTTAAAAACAAACGCACAGATGTTTATAATTAATAATATTTATTTTTGAAAAATGGAAAGATCATTTTGACATAGCAAATAAATTATTAATTTCTAATGCAGTTTTTTCCTTCTAAATATGTTTGTAAGTAATTAATTTATTAATAGTCTAATATTACTAGTTCGTAATGCTATAAGTAAAACTATTAATACATACCTATGTATTTAAACCATGTTTAGTAATTTTGAATGGTGGATTTCAATCAGAAACAAAAAAGTAATTTGTCAATCTAAATTTCAATACAGGGTGGTCCAATTTGTTTAATACGTATATAGGGTATTCTAGTAACGGTATATTCAGTTTTCTTTAGTTACTTAATAATAAAAAATAATCTTTTAAAAGTTAATATTTCTGGAACAAATGATAATGCTTGCATTAACTTTTTACTGTCTAAGTTATAGTCTAATAATTAATATTTGAGAATGTTACTAAACTAAAAAATTAGAAAACAGAATCGTTAATTGAAGACATGAGTGAATAAAGGTGTTATGTAACATTTTGATAATTTTACAACAGAAGCGTTTGAATGTTTTTATTTACATATACTTCCCATGCAATAGCAATGTTTGTTCTTGAATTTCTACAAAATTATCAGATTTAGTGAAACCTTTGAATATATGATACTTCAGCATAGAATATTTCAAAATTTGGCAAAAAATGAATTTTTGAAATAAATGTTACATAACACCTTCATCTACTCATGTCTTCAATTCTCCGTGGCACTTCCAATGTCGTTATAATGTGTTTGTTGCTGACAAGACCTATGGTCAAATAGTTTTATAAAAGTTAAATTTCAGATCGAACTTTATCTTAGCAATTTCTAGGAGGTGCTGACTGAAGGTCTATCAACCAAACAGCCTGACTGGTGGTTTACACTTTCCTGCTCCGTAGATTATAATACCCTGAGAAATTGCCAACCTTTATAATACTCTGTGATGGTACCATTTGTCACTATTATTACTTTAAGAACCGACCGGTGCTAGGTGTCCCCAAACTGGAGTACTGACCGTAAAACATTATATGTATACAAGCAAATGTGCTACTTTTATAAAACTGTTTGACTCTGGGTGTTGCGAACTCTCGGGCTATATGTTTATAAATTAAAATTAAAGATTAATAAATGAAAAAAAGGTCTATAATTGTGGATCACCGGATTTGACGATATTGATATGAGATATAAAAATATCGTTCTGTAAATTTGGTGTATTGAAATAAAATACTTTCAAACGAAGAATTTTTTTTTTGCAATTCTGAATTAAAAAGTTAACTTGATATTTGATAGTTGGCTACGATACTATAAAAATGGCTTACTTTTTTATGGCGTGAAAAAAAGTACTTTTTATCACGCGTGAAAGAAAGTTGTATCCTTCATTACGATATAAATGACTATGGCTTCGCTATGGCTTCTATTGACAAACCATAGTCCAAGCTATGCATAATTCAAAACAAATATGTTCGAATATTTGTTTTTTAATTTGGCCATCAAACTTTTAATAATAATTTGAGATTATTTTTCCATTTTTCGTGAATTATTTGCATTTTAATTCTGAATTATAAAAACTATTGTATACAACATGTGCAAAATAGGTGTTTTTTCACTCGTCGTAATTGTCCAACTCGGCGACCTTCGGGGGACAACTGTACCTGATGACTTTCATTTGCAACTTCTTACATAAAATTATTTATTTTGTTTTAGAGAATGTTTTTTGATTTTTTTACTTTTTCATATTCTATGTTGATGTTGGAGCTGAAAATAGTTCCAAAACTTTTTCTGCAGGAATGCTTTTCCATTCTCCTTATCTAATATAGACAAACTCTTTGAAAAACCTTTAACGTAACTGAATTTTCCGATGGCCGCGTCAGATCTCTAATGGCTTTTGTTTTTTATATGCTTCCCTCACTTATAGAGTTTTCAGATTATTCTCTCTTCTTCCTCAGACTTACTGTACAATATTAATTCCGCTTGTACATTGATCTTCACAGTGTCAGACCTGGTACCAGCGTATGTCACAGGTACGAAGCGGCAATCATTTTGATAGTTATTTTGACGGGACTGTTAATTATTGGAGTGTTAAGATTCTTTTACATTTTGTTTACATACTTGTTCTAACTGTTATTCGTGTATATTATTTCTAAATACTGACTACTGTATATATATTTCCCCATATATATTTTGTTTTTATTTTACTTGTTTATTAATCAAATATTAATAGCGATATGAATGATGGTATAAATATCTGCTTCCTGTTTACCTGTGGATCATTACTTGATTACACCGGTTGCGTTTGTTACACAAACTATATCTTAAAATTTCGTGAGAACACACGCATGTAGCTAACATTATTTCATGGTACGAATGTACGTAACATACATACTTAGTACATATATTATACAGGATGTTTTTTTTTTTTCGAAGTTTAAAACACTCTCGAAGGCGACTTCGTTTTGCATATAGTGTCAGTCACACTTACATTTTATTAAATAAATCGTATTTAACAACTTTGTATGTGCACACTTTTTACTACAGAGGTATAATTGGAGGATCAACTATAAAACTATGCTAAAATTAAAACTGTAAACATAGTGGTATTCGTAATATAAGGTAAAATAAAACGCAAATTATGTCAAATGTAGAGTCAGTTACATATAGAATTGCCCATGTATATTTCACATACATGTTATGTAGATGCATGTATGTACCTAAAGAAAAAAAGTTGTATTATGGGCGCAAGCTCAAAAGAACTCCAGAAACTGAGGTGAGGGGAACAGAAATTGTATTATTTCCATAGTTACCAACCAAACCAGGTAATTATGTTTTTATATGAGTGAGTGAGTAAACTTCTATTTATTAATATGATAGACAAAGATAAATGCAGATGTAGTTAAAAAAGTTCTTTTTAGCTTGCGCCCATAATATTATAGTATTTATACTTTTATAATATTTAAAAATAAATAGTATCAGTCTTTGACATAAGACACCTATAGTAAGCTACAAAAGAAACTTCTTGATTGTGGTTTTTGATGTCAGTGAGCTCATTTTCGTTCCGAAATTCGATAATATTGTTTGAAATTGTAAAATTTGTTGAACGATTTGCTAATCTTTCTTTACGGTAATAAATTTCCTCAGCACTTTTGATTCTCCCCTAACATTAACAATATATGCGTACTACAACAAATCTCACAAAGTTTTACCACTTCATCTATTATTAACATCTTTTGGATAACTGTTTTGAACACATATCTCACTTTTCGTATTGTGCTTATTTAAGTAAGCCAATTTCAAATTAATATACAGGCATAGGTAGGTCCAGTATATTGTCACTGACTATATATCCTGGATATTCGTCGATTGAGACAGCCCTAAGTAGGATAGATTAGGGTTTTTAGGTAACGTCAGGAGTTGAGCCATTGCAAACTAGGTTCCCTAATTGAAAGCAGTTTATGTAAATTCACTTTTCATTGAACAATTTTGTGAGTTTGTTCAGTTTCAAAATCCCAACGTTTCGATCTCGATTTGAGGCTAAAGCTTCAAATTAAACTTCTACTTGAATTTGATTTTCCTAAGGACTTAAACCACAAGACGACTATATGTTCAACTATTTTTTGGTATCCCTGTAAAAGTATGTAAAATTATATGTGTTTTTCCTCATTATGTAGTACAGCATAATCTCTTTTTATGCGGTGAATGGGGGCCGCATAAAAAAAGAACACCCAAAAAAACATATTCAAAAACTCTACTATATGTAGCTATAAAAAGTATAGTATGCTACAGCTTGTAAAAAAAGAATTATGCTGTTTCCCTAGAAATTGCTTTTCCAAAGAAGATAAAGGAATAATTTACACATGGGCACCTATTTAAAAATATTCTATTTCATTTTTGTATTGTTGCAAAAATTTATACTTACGTAATGTGATGATAAAATGCGTTAATATAAGTTAGCAGAAAAATCTACCACAAATTTATGTTCAAATTTCCTACTCTCTCTTACTTTTTATTCACATTATGCATTTTAATGGGTATTTTTTTAAAAAACCGCATAAAGTCGTATAAAAAATCGCACAAAAAAGACTGCATAGAAATAGGTTATGCTGTACCACATATGATGTATCTATTTATTTATTACTTATAATATTTATATCGAACATGTAACAAATATCAATCAGATTAGAAATTTTCTGTTTTTTTGCATCATTAAAATTAATATATAATATTTACTTTTAATATACGTGTCTTTCTTGTACATATTTCACTTTGCGATTGTTTGAAAAGAGAGGTTATAATAACCGAACTTAAACGGATATTATGCAATTTTATATAAAACTAATAATAATAATGATACTACATTATAAAATTTATCGATAAAATTAAAATCAAAAATTTGAAACCACATAATAAAATTTAATATGCAACCGTTATTACAGTCATTTTTTTTCGAAATTTCTGATAACAATCACATTTGGAGTTTCAAAATGTTTTTTGTTTGATTTTATATTTTGATTTGATAATATATCTAATTAAAACATATCAAATTTACGTTAAAAATTTTTTTTTTATTTGTCGCAGAAGTTTAAACATTATTTTATTGAATAATTAAAATGTGTTCCGCGATATTATATTTTATCTTGATGTAATGTTTATTGGTAATATTTATGGGATTTGATAATCAATTTCGACGATAGTATCTAATTTTTCAATAGCAATAAGCGTCAAAGCCCAATAGTTTTAAGTAGAATTCTCGTAATTTCAAAGTAAATAAATCATTCAAAAATATTGAAATTCGATTTGAAAATATGACCTTAACAGTTTACTTCAGACCATAGTTTGGGGTTAATTATATGGTTGTAATAATTTTATCAAAAATGAAAATTACGTATACATAAAAAACAAATAATTACTATTAACTAACAAGTTTCTGCGATTTCAATTATGATTTATAATCTAGAAGGGATTCGTTATACTTGGGGACGTCAAAAATTCCGCGATTCTAGTTTTCGATCTTAGCTAAGCTTTTGACACAGTGAATCATGAGTTTTTACTCAAAGAACTTGAATAACAGGGAATTAGAGGTACTGCTAATGATCTTATTAGATCGTACCTAACTAATAGGGAATATTTTGTTGAGATAAATGGCCATAATTCGAAGTGTAAAGGTATCAGTATAGGTGTACCACAAGGTAGCACACTTGGACCACTATTGTTTAACTGTTATATAAATGATTTAATAGAGAATGTTACGGTAGGAAAAGTAATAATATATGCTGATGACGTTACATTCCTAATTAGTGCAAGTAATTTTGATGAAGTTAATTTATTGGCGAGTCAGACATTACAAACATTTCAATCTTGGTGTTACAAGAATCAATTAATTATAAATCTAGAAACAAAAACTAATTTAATTTGTTTTTTAACTGCGTCCAGACCATACTATAATTTTTCTAGAAACTAATATTACTAAAAATATTTTATTGTCAGTGACACAAGTTATTATAGATTGTAACTTAAAATTTAATGAACAACATAAATAAAGTCTGTAAAAAATTAAATAAAATTTGTTTCCAAATTCGAATTTTAAGACAGTATTTAGACAAGGAACAATTAATAGCGTTTTACTACGCTCATGTCTACTCCACTATTAAGTATGGAATACTTATGTGGGGAAGAGGCTATGAAGCGAATAGAATCTTTATTCTACAAAAGAAAATAATAAGGACCATATTTAAAGTAAATAGCAGAAGTTCCTGTAAAAGTTTATTCAAAAACAACAAAATATTAACCTACTGGGGAATTTATACTTTAGAATTAGTTGTATATATGAAACAAAAAGAATTTTTCACTTATTATCAAACGGATAAAATTCATTATACAAGATTGAATGTGCTGTAAAATTTCACACACAGAACAAGTTTCTATGAAACACTGGTTATAAAAATAATATTTAAATTACCAAATGAACTACAAAATATAAATAATTTAGTTAAGTTCAAAAAAATGTTAAAAGACTATTAAATAAATTACACACCATATGATATTAATGAATTAATTTGATAATCAGATGGAAAGATATTATAAATAATATCTCGATATATGTATGTAATACCTATAGATATGAAACTAGATTAATACTTAAATTTCTTTGTTATATTATGACACTTTTGTAAACGTGATTTAAACTATAAAATGAATAGTTCATAAGACCAATCGATTAAATCCTCTTTTTTAACTTTTCCAAATTCAACCGTCAAAGTACTTG
The DNA here is from genome assembly GCA_035578155.1 of Brachynemurus nebulosus. Lineage (NCBI taxonomy): Eukaryota > Metazoa > Arthropoda > Insecta > Neuroptera > Myrmeleontidae > Brachynemurus > Brachynemurus nebulosus. The sequence continues at coordinate 32,294,905 of JAPWDM010000004.1, forward strand.
TTTGAGAACCCCCATCACATTCTGTCCCTTTTTTCTATGGACTCAATCAATTTGTCTTGGAATTCATTCGAATTTAAAACCTAATCTGACCAGTATCATTGCCCGCATCGGCTATAAAACTATAAATACATATGTCGTACTTGTCATCAGAGGAAAAGGTGAGAGACTAATCGAAACATGTATTATATTTTTTTTTTTTTTTTTTTTGTGTGTAAGACTAATATCAACTTGATTTTTATTGTTAAAAAATTGTTTCTTTTTTTAATTGAATACTTTTGTGTCATTTTCTTGTAGATTAGCTGATTATTTTTATTAATTTTAGGTGAATTTTTCGATTACATAGCTAAAGTTTTGAAACCCAGGTTCCGAAATATGACTCTCATGTCAACTTTTTTTTTAATTTTATCAAAAATAGAATAAACCGTAGTTGATATCTTCAACAAGTAGCACACACAGACTTATTGTGAGAGATCCGTTTACTGACACGAGATATAATTTTTAAATATTTTATTAGATTTGATTAAAAAAATCATAAAAAATCCACCTTTGTTCAAAAAAAAAAACCCATATAGATTTATTTTCCATGAATATTTCCATACTTTTTTCATTCTTATTTTTATTTTTTGAAGAAAATTACGTCGTTAAGATTTCTATATTTAACTATCCAACTCAAAAAATGACATCATTTTGAGGTGTGAATCTATAAATATGTGTTTTTATCGACTTGAGAAGAGTCTCTTGAATAAATTTTTCACTTAAGATATCCTACTTATGTACGTTACAATAATATATCTACTCAATAAAAGTAAGTAAAAGATTATATAAAAATAAGTAAATTATTTAAATCAACAAATGGATTTAATTGTGATAAAAAAATCATATTGTAATTATAGTTAAGTAAGTAAATAATATTCAAGGAAAACTTGTTGTTCAGTTAATTAGCTGATTGTGATTGATAAATATTGAAAAAAAGTCAAACAAATATTATGTATTTGATACTTGTAGTACTCGTATCACAGTATTACAGTAATTTATGGTAAATTCGTGATGGATTGTTTAATTATAGCATCATTAAAATTCATGTAATTATGATAATTGGCACAAGATTAACAACACCAAAATCAAATTGAATGGTAGAAGGTAAACACGTGTTTTGAGAACACAAACTTTTCTGGAGGTATATTCGAATCAATTTTCATTTTTTTAATTGCATAACTATTTTACTATTAACTGTACTCAATTTTTCTCTGTATAATTGTTTTGGAATAATATACTTGTAGGTAATAAACCCTTTACGAGCAGTAGGGTCTAACAGACGCAAAAAATATTATTATATTTGTTTCTATAGCGAAAAATCTTACCCATTGAAGGCAACATTACAAACCACATTTTGTGTTGAACCAATGAAAATTTCATGTCTTCATCAGTGGCATTACTTAATCTTTTGTATGCGAATTACAAAAATATTAATAAATTGAAGAAACTAAAAAAGGGAAAAAGATATAATACCTACAAATTTGTTAAAAATTTTACAGATATAATTTTAGTTTGTCTGATATAAAATGTGTCCTTAGTAAAAGGTTTAGAATGGATTAGACAAATTAGGTTAAGCGGGCCATATTATCCACAGGTACCTTATAAAATAAATGTTTTTGTTTACAATTTAGTTTAAAAATGTTTCACTGTCTTTCCTTTTCATATTCATTAAATCGATTAGCGTAAAAATTTAAATTTAGTCCAGTTAATTAGTATTGCTTATTCAAAATTGAGAGAGTACTTTGTATCATTAAGGACGCATTGGTTCACCTAACTTATGAAAAAGTGAACAGTGCTAATTTTTTGGCTACTGTTTACCAAAGACATGAATAGTCATGTATTTTTTAAATTGTAAACTTCCTAATTCATGGTGTTGTACCATTATGAAAAGTTGGACCAAGTTCAAGGGAAGTTAATTTAATCTGAATTTATAATTACATATCAGGCGCTTGAGAAATGGAACTTTAAAGATGTGTAGAACTCTCTTCCCTCAAAAAAGTGATATATACCTACAGTCTCTAAGTAAAAATAAAACTGTGCCAATTCTTATGAACACTATTGTATAAGAATGAAAATCGGGATATTTTAAACTTAACACGATTTTTGTCACGATAGACCACGCTCTGCTACCATTATTCAAAATACATATAACATTATGTAAATTCGATACACATAAATATTGAAAAATACATATAGATAACGTATATGTCAATGATGAATTACAAGTATTACTAACACGGTGAAAGTTATCTTACCGCTATAAACATACAACACTCGCACGCTGATCGAATCCGATCCAAACGACCTTTGTTGGTTTTTTGTTGCAAACTTGTTTGATGTATTATAGGTATACATACCCTCTGTGTACATACCTACCAAAGTAAACTTATAGATAAAATACATATTATGTACTTAAATAAATACACATAAAATTGATAATTTAAAATGATGCGCACAAAATACACGTGCTTTAAAATTAAAAACATTGACAGATTCACCTACATGTTTAGAAGATGGGAACACACCTTGTTGCCATAAGAGATACGGAATTTTTTTTTTTTTTGTTAACATGGAAAAAAATAAATGATAAATTACGTGTTATTTCAGAATAAGTAGAAAAACATTACTTATGTGGTAATTATTGTTATTACAAAATTAAATAAATCATAATTTTTATTTAGCGATCTCGAAATGAAATTAGCGTAGTATTAGGTACATCATTGTATACCATACGCCCTCAAGAGTGTTCAAAGACCACAAACACCAACAAAACAAAATAACGGAAAATTTTTGAATGGGCTTTTCGGGCATATATACAGTTTCGTCTGGAAAGACCGTAATTAAGTTTATTGCACCTGAAAAGTACCTGATAAAATGATAGTTTTGTCCGCAAATTTTTTTTATGGTATACACTTTCGTCCGGACAGATGTTTGGTTATAATTAAATAAAAATCTTGTGTATTATATGCACATTTATTATATTGACCCAAAAACGTATATGTGATATAACTTATTTTTCATATCTAAATACAATTAAAAAAATTGTAATATACAAATTGGTACATCTTGCTCATTATTGGCTAGTACCTAATTATTTTTTTATATATGTAGATAAGACGTAGTGAATCCTGGCTATTTTAAACTTTTTTAATTCAAATTTTTTATGTGGTCTCTACTAATACGAGTATTTTTGGATAATTCGAATCAACTTATATAAATATGAACAGTTTCTTCAAAATAAGTGTTAACCAAAACTCATGCAAGAAAACAAAGATTAAGTCCATATAATTTACAGTTTAAATAATTACAAAAATATATTTTTTCTTCTAAATATTTTTGGCGACTTTGTTTTCGGGTATGAATATAAAATTTGTGTTGATATTTTGGGTAGCTGTCTATGTCCTATCAGTACCTTATTCAGTTGCTACTCACATCCAAGACGGAGGAATCGAATTTTCGTCAACATAAGAATTAATTATGCAACCAGAAAATTTTAAGAGTTCCTGTATATTTGGGCATTAACTGGTAATTTTAAAAATAAAAAGGAAAAACACAATCCGTTGTCCAATTGCTGTTTTATTTTTGTATTTGGATGTTAGTTTTTACTTTTGAACTTTACGCCACCAGCTCTGGGAAATTTAAAACTGGCACCCTATTATTAAATGTTCCCATTTTTTTTTTAAATTTTTTTTATTAATATTATACAGCCCTTTAGCAACTGACAGGCTAATTTTTAGGTAAATACCTATTTAGTTTTTTTAATATAGAAAAAACGATATTATAGTTATTACAAAAATATAGGTACAATACCAATACAAATTAACTAATATCATATTATATAGATCAAATATCCTGTATTTGGATACATATAAAATATATGCAAGTCTATTACATTATAGATACATATTTATTTTCTATATTAAAATAATTTGAATAAAGGTGGATATTAACCCCGAAGACCCTGAACGAAAAAAGGTTTATTACTTGATTGTGGTAATTAAAATGGACGAAACTGACATCGCCTTTTTGAATAAGTCAAAATCGATACTAGATTCTGTAAAATCAGTTAAGGGAGATATCTATCTTATTGGTTAAAGAAAGTACATTAGTTTTAGGATTAACTGTTGAAAATAATGTTCTAAAGCTTTACATGAGATCAAATTACACTTATCCTGGTAAAAAAAAAATTATAAAATAAACTAGAATGGTTCGAATCAGTGGAACACGCAATAGATCGACATGATCAGTTGACGAAAGTTGTCAAAGGCTGAAAAGGGGTCAGATAAATATTTATTTTTACAGTTCATAAAAATTTATACATCTTGTGAACTATAAAATCAAAAATTTACAAGAATTTTTAAGTAAGGTACAGACCTTTAAACATCAAAATTTTAATAGTCATTTTTTATTTGTAGCAAAAGAAAAATCTCAGTATTTTCTCTTTTTATTCATTTATAAGTTCATTTGATAGAGATTAAGTTTTTGGACACTTTGAAGAACAAAATCTTGTCGATCATCGTTGAAAGTCATTATTACAAAACTTCGATCATTTTAAAAAATGTTTTGAAAAATATTTCGGTACTATGTATTAAGTTTACTTAGATGATTGTTGATCGAGTCTTCAATAGACTGAAATTCAGTCAGATCTTCGAATTTTGGCATTCAGATTTAACTCTTTCTCTATTTTCTACTGAGCTGCAGCTTTTTTTCCAATACATAACTTTTGCTTATCCTTTTTAGATAATATTAAAAAAATAATTCTGTTTCATGTACAGAATATCATAAAATAATATATGTACATAGGGCCGGATTTACACATGTGGAAACCTCTGGGTACTTATCATCCAGAGGTCCCTGAGTATTTTACATATGGGGAACCCTGAGTACTTTTGTGAACGCCGCTAAGGCGGTAAAAAAATTTTCGTAAGTTTCACGAAAAATAGAGTTGACTAGCAAAAAAATGGCACTCATTCTTCCTTCTCTACTCGGCTTTTAAGGGTTCACTATTAATTTTGTGGAGGCCCCTATTGTATAGGAGCCCTACACAATAGCAGTCTCCATAGACATGTGGTGATCCACACATGTGTGTGATGTTATCGTGAATATGGGCGGATATAGGGATGATCGATATTAAAAAAACATCGATGTTAACATCGATTGAAGAGTATCGATATACGATATATTTATATCGAAAGAAAAACTTCGATGTTCGAAGACATCGATATTTATGTAACAAAATATACAACCAAATTATAATCTATTATGTTATTTATTAAAATTTAATATTGCCAGTACTTATTTGGTACACTTTGCCAAAAAGTCACTTTGTTAGAAGTTTTCCTTTTAATCTGTTGCTTTATTGATACAAATGCTGCCCAGCTTTTGAAAAAAGTCTCCCTAAAGCTGTTGAAGTTGCTGTGCAACACAAATATTTAATGGCAATTTTTTTCAAGTTTGGATAAGTAGATCCTAGAACTTGCCATAAAAGTAATGGATCTTGTTTTAAATCAGCGACAGGATTTTTTAAATACTGGATAGCTTAGAGTAATATCGATGTTTCGATATTATTTTTGTAACATCGATATGTCGAGGACATCGAGGACATAACATCGATGTTTTTACATCGTTGTTTTCCCGCTAAACATCGATGTTTTTCTACCATCGATGAATATCGATCATCCCTAGGCGAATAATATGGGTGATACATTTTCAGTGTAGTGATAATTTCTGTAAACCTGCGAGTTACGTTTGTACACCTTACGGGTGTACGCTTTATACGGATTTGTTGACATTGTACAGCGTTGTGTCAACGTGTTAAAAATATTGCCATCCCCTGGGAAAGTTTACTGCGTAGACGCGCGGACTGTATAATGTTAATAATAATATTGCCACGTAACTCTAGTATTTATGTATATTCATTTTCTTTTGTTTAATTAAAATATATGGAGAATTAATTAAATGAAAGTCAAACTAAAATTAATTAATACATTAAACTGTATGACAGCAATTTAGTTATAATATATATTACTTATTAAAATATGGATGTCTACATGCATATACATTACAATGCATTATATATGATTTGATATGTATACAACTGTATTTAATACATTGAACATTTATATAATTGGTATCTGCGGGTTTTATTTATAACGGGTTTAAAATAAACATAGACTATTAATAACTAGATTCATTTGCAGCCAAGTAAATATTTATTTATATATACAGTAGACTCTCGTTAATTCGAACCTGCGATAATTCGAAACTCGTTATAATTCCAAGGTATCACGAGTTCCCTACAAAATCTCTTTATATTTCAAACTAAAACAATACATTTTTATACACTTGGTAATTCGAACGAAATAATCATTGCTACGTAACAAAACGACGCGTTAATTCGAACTCATTGGCGTCAAACACTCGACAATTCAAAGTTGCAGAGAGAAAGAGACAGAAAGATTGTGAGAATATTTTGAGACAAGTTCAAGTTCATTCATCGCAAATGCTTAAAAAATTAAAATTGTCACCTGTGATAATTCGAACCTCTCTATAATTCGTAATATTTTAAGAGTCCCTCGAATTTCGAATTAACGAGAGTCGACTGTAGTACATATGCAGTTATAAATGTATGTATATTCTTAAATTAATTGAAACACAAGTGGCAACAGTTAAATTCATTATTTTATTTAATTGATAATTTTATTAAATATAATTATTTAAATAGTTTATTAGTAATTTTTCATTCTAATAAATATAATAGTAAATGTTTATACTTTATCGACATCGACCAAAGTACATAATTATGTGCGAATTAGATGATACTGAAGAAGGAAGTCTTTAAAAAGATAACGATTTCTTGAAATTTTCTTATCGTGTAGTGTTTTACTGTCATCATTTCATATATAAATCAGCCTGTATTTTTTTTTTTAATTTAAATTGATGTACAAACTTTTAACTAATTAGTGCTATACGTTACAATAAAGCTGAATCAAATGGCAAAAATTCAAAGGTGATAACAAAAGAAACTATAGTTAAAACCTAATTTTAGATATTACTTAGATGCTTAATAATATATTAGACTTAAAACATGAAAAACAGACGGAAAAAAGAAATTTAGGTTAAAAGAACAAATATATTTATAATATTAGTGGTGGGGACGCTGGCAATAGCGAATTCTTGAAACATGAGTTAATACTATTTAAATATACTTACTACATACGCAATTAATTCATATGCAACAATTTTAACACGTTTTTATCTGTTAAAAACAGGGGTTCTCCCAGTTTTGCTTCGGCGGGTTAAATGGTAAATATTAGAATATTTAGCGAGCCAGTAGAAGAAAAAAATTTTGAACTAAGGGGGAACATAAAAGGAAACGCATTTATTGCCTTAAAGTCGTTGTTCTGGTGAAAAAAGCTGTATATAGCACTGGTGTTTAACCTTTCGATGGAGATGGACCAGTCGATCGCAGAGCTGCTTTTAATCAATTTCGTATTCTAATTTACAAATTGAAAATGAAATTACAGCCTAACAAAAAACTCACATTCGGAAAATTTTCTAAACAAACTCAATCATTTTTACAGAAAAATGAAAATTTGACACCCAAATTACTCAAATTTCATCAGGAAATCTAATTCATATCATTTTTGTAGCTGTTAATGTAAAAACGAAAAAAAATATACATTCGTAATGACGTCATCACGTATATAAAATTCTTAAAAGCCTTAAATACCGTAATTTTGATGTTAGAAACACAAAATTCGAAGGAACTCATTATTTTTCAGAAATTTAGAATTGTAAACGCAATGGCAAAATCACGTGCGGAAATTGAGGCATTGCGTTTCTGAACGAATTTAGTTTTTTTTTTTTTTTTTAATGTAAAAACCTGATTTATGCAAAAATAGGTCTCTGAATAAATTAAAAAAGGTTGGACTCCACTGATATACGAAATCTATGTAATGAAAGGATAATTATATTCCATATAAAATTTAATATTTTCTAGTGGAAAAATATTCAGCTATAATATACTCAGCGTTATAGGATTTTTTGAAAAAACTATAGGTTGATTTTTGGAGTTCATGGGTCACACTTTGGGAACTTCTAATTTAAAGTATACTTACAGAGTTAGACTATGTATTTATGAAGTTATATAGTAAAAGAAATTCTTATAAAGAAATAGAAAATAACTAGTTATATAATTTTTTCTTAATTATTACGTTTTAAAGCTGAGCAGTTCCTTCGTAGAAAAACTTTTCTATAAGCTTGATGATGTTGAAGTTTCAACCTTTTCAAATATTTTTGATACAATCTAACCAGTATTTTAGAAGACCCTATTTTTTATTCAATATCCCTATCAAATACATAAATTTTTTCATGGTGAGAATACTCGGAAACAACTGATAGTATAAATTAAAAATATAATTCTCATCAGTGCTTCCACCATGATACCAATTTTAGGTATCTTATAACTCAGCTATAGTCATTTTAGTTTTCGTCAAATTTTTACTGAATATTTTTGATATCTTTTTTTAGACCCAATCTACACCCAAATTTCATCATTATTAATTTTATTTCAAATTATTAATTATATTGACAAATTATTAGGCATAACGGAAATGAAACGAACATCATATTCTTTTATTTCTATTCATAATTTTTATTTTTTTTTTATTGTGTGTGATGTGTTATTTGTCAAAATTTTGAAATTTTACTGAATTACCATAATTATATTGTCAAAATAGTAAGCAAGTATTGTTCAATGGAATAGCAATAAGCAAATAAAATATAATAGACCGTACCGTAATTTGTACATAGATAAAACATAATAGATCTAACAATCAACTATAGTAGTTTCAGTTCTCATCTATCTTGCCTGCCTATCTAACTGTTAAGAATATTGTGTAGGTAGCAAGTTAGGCTTATTCAATTTATTAATAATAATCACCGCAGACTTTCTCTCCTTTCATTCAATAGGTTTTTATTATTTATCTGCCGCTGCGCCGCGTTGGTCGGGCCGTTTATATTGCTCTTTTGATGACAACTTAATACAGATAAACAACGAACAAGATGAAAGAAAGAAAGCAAAACGATTTTTTAATGTAAATTATTAAATGATTGCTGAGGTCATTGGCTGGCTGACTGCTATTATTATTATTAGAAATATGTATGATTTTTTTTAAACAATACGTCTATAACGTGTCTGTGTATACAACTCACAGCAAGAGTTAAGGTGTGTCCTTTAGAAAACTAAAAGAAAAAAAAAGAGATTTTGACATAAAGTGAAATTGACATGGCGTAATATTAATTGGAGACAGTAGTGATAGTGATAGTTTTGACGGCAACTGAATTGATTTATCACTTTAAATTTAAATAAATTTGCGTGTCATTTTCTAAACTATATTATGACTTATGAGTCAGCGTAAATTTGATAATCATAATTTTTCCCGTGCTGAAAAGTAACTATTTCGGAGAAACTAAAACATTTTTTTTTAGAATACTACCAGACTTTTTACCTAATTGTTCTAAAACTTTTACGGCTGCACCTTACGGGAATACTTTACTTTAAGTCTTTTAGGTAACTTAATTTTTGTCCTTGCATATTCTTAAAGTACCTACGTATGTACTTTTAGAAATGTGCAGTATATGTCAGTTTCTATGCGTGTTTCCTACTTTTATTTTTAGGTTTTCCTTTTTTTTATTAGATGCTTACTGTCGAAGTTCTTTAGAAATCTAAATACCAACATTCACGTTTCTAGCTTCAAAAATGACGTATTTCCCATGCATATTTTTGTCCTTTTTAGGGAATAAATCTCCAAAAATCATTTCTTAGTGCTCACCTACGTTATATAAGGAACTCCTTTAAAAAAATTCATGCTTGTGGACCCACCGGTTTAGGCTGTGCGTTGTCTGTGAGTTAATCAGTCAGAGGTAAAGTTTTATTAAGTTGGTAGGATAAGAGAATCCCTTTTTGAATAAAAATATTTTTTCTGGGTCAGATTTCTTTCGCACCGAAGAAAAAGCGAATTCACGTAAGTTTTACAATTCTTTAACAAATAATTACATATACAAGATTGCTGAATATGTACATAATATATGCATAATATTTTTTATAATCAATATTTTTTTCTTTTTTAATTTGAGAGAAATCGTTCAATTTCAAAAGTAATACCTAATATGCCATTGACCGCTGAATAAATGATGGACAACCCAGACCAGATAGACTTATTTATGTATGATATTTCTACAGAAATTGAAAGTCAAGATATCAGAACAAGATATATTTAAATGTACAAATTGTCTTGTACATATTTTTAACAGTTGAAAAAATTCGTATCTGTAAAATTGGTTTCAAGAAAATGTGATAATCTACGTATAATAAAGTACTATTGAGCTATAAAAAAACAAATTATAAAAATTGAACTATATAAAAATTTGGTAACGTTGCTAGTTACCATATTTTCCAATTTGTTCAGTTTGTTCACGGAGTTCACAGTATATTTATGTCGTATATTATTCCACTCAATTTAAATAAGACTTTCATTTTTTTTTAATTTTTACATAGATATGTTTTTTGGCTGACGTACAGATGGTCATAAGGGAGTAATGCAGAAAATTAGTTGAACTATATAAAACATTTATAATTCAATGTTTTTCCGGACAACGAAGAAAATTCTTTTACTTTTTTTTATTCCTGTTAATTAAAATTGATAATTAAATTTTATATTGAAAAACCTTCAACAATACTTTGTTATTGCATTGTGCAACTTTTTTCGTCATTTTCTTTTGGCTGGAGGTGGCTTTTAGTGGCAACTTTTTTCAAAAGTTATTAAATTCTTTCATAAATATAGGGCCAATATTATAAAACTATTTTAATCGACAGTTAAATTTAATGCTCTGTTAAACTAATTTAACAGAGGGTTTGGATATTATAAAACTCAGTTAAATTTAAAGATCCGTTATATCACCCGTTAAACTAACTGATTCATTTTGCTCCTTTAAATATTTAACTGGATGTTAAATGAAAATTTTTATTTTTGACAACTACTTTTTTGACAAGCAGATTTTAACGTCAATAACTTTTGAAGTCACAGGCTACAGACTAATAACATGTTTTCAGTTTCACCGATTTCATCAGTATATTCAGTTTCTGATTAGGATACGATTGCGAGTTAAATTAGAATACAGTTGCCTAGAACTTTTCGCAATCGTACGAATCAATTTGAAACGTTAAAGTGATGCAGAATTTAAACTTTGATTTCGATTGACTAAAGAAGTAACAATGTATGTTTTAGAAAAAAGTGAAAATAACTTTCCAAAAGTGCCCAATTTCAGCAATGAACCAGTGTTGCTGATAACATTAAAATTTTATGCTACTGGGTCGTTTTAGCAAGTTATTTATAATAACTTTAATGTGAGCACGGTAACTGTGGGTAGAATTATCACATCGGTTCATTAAAAATGAACTTATTGAAATGTTAAGTACCAGTCAGGAAAAACGTAAGGTCTGTGCACATGTTTATAATATTGCACAATTTGCAAATGTATGTAGTGTGCAACTGATTGTACCTATATTAAAAATCAGTCACCAGGTGAAAATCGTACTGAAGTGTTTAGAAATAGAAAAGGTTTTTATTCCATTAACACTCAAATAATTTGCGACGTTCAGTTTCACATTACGAATGTTGTTGCTCGATTAGCAGGAGGTATCTACGGGCTACGACAGCAGAATTTTTGATAATTCTTTTATTTTATTGTTTATATCGTCAGTCTCTTTGCATTCAGTTATTTTTAAATATTTTCTAGATATTTCTAATAAATTATATTTTTCATTTTCTATAAAATTTCAGCTACGATCTTTTTTTTCGATTCCATTGTATTTTGAACTTTTTACTTTGATTAGTTTTATTTTTGTCAATTTTATAATTGTCGTACGGGTAACTATGGTTTCAAATTTCAAATTGGAATGTAGTTTTGAGTATTTTAGTTTAATTTCTTGTTAACTAACTAACTGAACAATTCGTTTTATAATATCCAGTTTTAGTTTAACAGTCTGTTAGATTTAACAGTCTGTTAGCTAACAGGCTGTTATCTTTTGCTTTATAATATTGGCCCATAATTAATTATATTACATCATTTTAATAAAAGTTTTGTGAATAGATTCAGACGATTGGAAGTATTTAAATTTGTAATATAAATTGTATTTATTTTATAGATAGGTACTAATTAACCGTACTGCCACGCAGCATCAGAGTTATAAATTTAAAACTAAAAACACTAGAAGTGCAATCAAGTCGAATGAGTCCCTACATGTTAGCATTACTCTATTTAGGTACATATGTAAATCTGTGTACTCTTTGATGTGCTCTTTATTCTGCTCAGAATTGAGTAGTCCTGGCATATAAAGGGTCATTCAACTTGTTTTACCACAAGAGTAATTACTTCGGGGAGGTGGTATTGAATGCATAATGACAAATCTAGACATGCGTATATATTATTTGAAAAAAAAGTAAGCAAACTGACCGGATAGGACAAATGCTCGGATTTGGAATAATTTTCGGAAAAGTATATTCTAAATTCATTTATTAAAATGTTAGTGTTTGCTTTTTAGTTCAATTCTAAAATCAAAAGTCATTTTTCCATGAATTTATCGTTTAAAACAGGTTAATTTATAAAACGATTTTCAAAAACCAACGAAAATTCTATTTTCACTATACCTGTGTTTCGTATTTTCTTTTTGTAAAACAGTTACTGAAATATTTCGGAAGTACATAATTCTAAATAGTAAACAAAATTTTATTAGAAAAAAAATGTTCTCAGATCTTTTGTCTGTTTAACTGCCGCAAAGGTTATGAACCTTACAAATTTACTAATCTTGCCAAAATGATTTAAATATTTTCTTTTATCATTTAAATATCACATGACCTATGAATATAAGTACCTACTTCATTTTTGTTAAACACAAAAAGGAAAAACATTACGTATCCATTTCCGGTAGATAATATTCAAAATAATATGTAAAATTTCTTGAATAATTAAATTATGTCCTATTGTTTATTACATAATGAGTCTTAAGTACATCTACTATAATTATATAATTATTTTGATAAAACAAGAATTAAAATTTTTATTCACTAAAATAAAAGTAAAGAAAGATAAATTCAAATTTTATTTTGTTTTGTTTCGTAATATTAATATATACAGTGAAACTTGTTAAAAATAACGGATCTGTCTTTTTAAGTATGTACATATCCGCCTTTTGTGTTTGTTGTGATAACGCCCGACAATATTCATTTTACTTTTAAATTAAATATTCTTCCACATGTTTAAGAATTCATAAGTACACATTGTCACGGTTCCTTTACAACATTAAAAATAATGTATTAGAGAAAGATGATCACAGTAATTGAATGCGTACAACAGACAAAAAAAAATTATTTTGAATCGATTCTCTCATTCTGATAAATGAATTCCAGTGTTGCTCTTATTTTCCAACATACGGTGTTTATGTGTTTAATATGTATGAAAGGTACCTTTTTGTGGAAAATTATCATAATTTGTCCAGAAGTAGTCAACAAAAGTGTACAGTTTGTCTATTGCATTAATTTATACAAGTGTGTATAAATATGTATAATTATTTTAAAAAAAATATAGATATGATAGGCACCGAAATATGTATACACTAAACAAAATAAAAATGAGATTATAGACGCCATAAAACAATTGTACCCATGTTATAATATATGTATGTGATTTAACGGTAATTGCAACATAATATGCTCGATGTAATGTAAGGGAAACAATAAATTAAGTTCGCGTTTTCAGTGGCGGCAACATGATTAAACAACACACACATGTTACATTGCCGTAGTAAACGTATAAGTAATGGTAAATTTATATTTTTTGAAAATGGCCTTCAGTTGGCTGTTAACACTATACAGTATTATTATAAAGGTGGTACATTTCTTTTGCAGCATGAAGAATCAAACTTAGCTCATAAAAAAAAAAAAAAATTATTTATGAATCGGCAAAAAAGATTTATGTTTTCCAAGATTATAGGTATATTACCCTTAAGTCTTTGGATTGTGATCTACAAAAGGATTCTTCAGGGTTGCGTAATAAAAATTAAAATTCAGAAAATCTAGTCTTGCAGCTATGGTACTCGAAAATCTGATCAAAATTGTCGATCTTCCCGAAATCCATAAAAGTTCCAATATCTTGAAAACCAGCGATATTTTATCACACAGTATTTTAATATTCTGGTCAGGCATGAGCTGGTCTATCATCCCTTCAAGGGATCTCGTTGACTTTTGGAACATGTATATATATATATATATATATATATATATATATATATATATATATATATATATATATATATATATATATATATATATTATACAGTGTCTTTCAAAATGATTGAAGTGTCAAGGTCATAAAAAATGTGTACAAATAAAAATATTGCCGCTCTTCATAAAAATGATCAAAATTATATTATATACGTATAACATTGGATAGCGTGGCATGTTTGGAAAAGGGAATGCAGTTTTATAGAAAATATGTATTACTATAATATAGTTACCGTGAAATAAGTTTTGTGTTCAGCAATGCCCTTGGCAATTCAATCATTTAGAAAGGCTCCGTATATATATATATATATATATATATATATATATATATATATATATATATATATATATATATATATAGCGTGTAAAGTATATAAATCTTGCTAAAACAAATTTTTTGATTTTAAAAAAACATCTGGGAAACACGTTTACGACCTAAACATGTTTACAAAATTTTACTGAATTTTAGTCAATAAAATTATTTTCTACCTTTGATACTACGAAGGTATAAATTTTGACAGTGCCGTACTTAGAAAAATTTTGAAACACCATATAGCCAGCTAATTTGCTAATATATATAGGGTGTAGAAAAAAGCTCTCGTCCTTTTGAGGGGTGACTCACTGCACCCTGTAGACACTAAAACCACAGGAATTTTTTCGGAATTAACAGTTTGAGAAAATCACAAATTAGCTGGCTATATGGTGTTTCAAAATTTTTCTTAAGTACGGCACTGTCAAAATTATGCATAAATACCTTCGTAATATCAAAGGTAGAAAATAATTTAATTAACTAAAATTTAGTAAAATTTTGTCGTCTCTCTCTCGCTCTCGTCCTATTGAGGGGTCACTCACTGCACCCTGTAGACACTAAGACCACAGGAATTTTTTCGGAATTAACAGTTTGAGAAATCGCAATATATATATATATATATATATATATATATATATATATATATATATATATATATATATATATATATATATATATAATATTTATTTTGTCAACGTTATGTGAAATTTTCTATAAATTTTACCCGATTAACACCATGACCGCCATTAAGCTATAATAATAAGACGCCCAACTGATATTTTGATAGCTAATACACTTTATATAGAATTGTTGATGTCGTACGATGTGAAGGTTTCACTTGACGTCTTATGACGTCAATGACCGTCAAGGTGTTGATATTGTGTGACGAAATTCGGAGGGCATTGCATGATTCAATTTTAGTAAAAACTATTGCAGAAGTATTGTAAATTCTTTCAATGTTTTTATTGTCTCCTTTAATCGAACTAATATTAAAATACCGTCATTGATCATACTTCTATGTATTGTATAATACAGTACGCATACAAATAAAATGGTAATTGTTTGTATTTATAATGATATCAATGAGTTTTAAATGAATTCACGCATGAGAAATTATTGTACGTGTATATTTTCATATGATCATATTATTGAATTTATTTATTTACTGTAAAACAAGTTTACTGGTTTTACTTACTGATTTACTGATCAGAATACAAAAAAATGTATTTATTTAAAATTATATAACTAAACCCATTTATATGATCTGTTTACTTAACTATAAAATATAATAGTGAAGACAAGGATACATGAATTGAACTTATCAGAGCAATTAGTAATTTAATAATATATTAATTTTATATCAATGTATTGTTAATTAACTGTGTGAAAAATGTTCAATAAATTATGAGCTTATATAATACTTGTCAGTGTCTGCAAGTACAGTAGGTACAGAGTAGTGAAAAAGAATATTGAATTTTTTTTCAACAGGGATATTTTCTTTAATAAAATTAACAAAAGGTTTTACAGAGTTTTAAACTAAGTGTATTAGTTAAAGCGAGTTTAGGTAAATGAGACTGTTTTACATGTTGAGTTTATTGAATTTCATAGAAATTAAACTGGATTTAACTTTCAGACAAGGCTGATTAACACTTTCATTGCCAATCACGCAATATCGCGTGACAAATATAAGAACCTACTTATCTAACATAAACTATTTGGCCATCTCACAAAGTCTATATTTTTAGCTTGGCAATGAAAGTGTTAAGCTTAAGTTTAAACTCAGTTTGTAAAACGGTAAAGTACTCGTAGATTGTTTCTCAATTTTATTGCGAACCACTAATATTAATATGTCGGAGAATATTTTGCAGAGCGCTAACATAATATATGTATATACAAATTATAAGTTCGCTTTATGACTCAAATTCTCCCTGATACTCACAAAACTTGAGGAAGAAGAAGTAAATCGAAATTATTTTATGGATCGGTATACTTTCCATTATCTGGTGCCATTGTCAACCATCTGGAAAAAAACGTTGCTTTAACCAAAGTAATGAACTTTTTTTTGTATTCTAGGAGATTTATTTTATTAAATTTACATCGATTTTTTCAATATCTTTTTGCAATTTCTTGCTCTTTTGAACTTGTATCTATGAGACTATGTTTGCTTAATTGTATTTAAAATTTGTTTCCAAACATTGTCAGTAACCTAATTGATAATGATTAGTTAAGTAGGTGTAATCGGTTAAATACGTCCAATGGACATGGGTGTAACTATAGAAAAACACTGGTGTGTATAGCCCACCTGAGTGAGCTTTAATGTCTATCCCAGAAAGCTTCCTTCGCACTTAGTAAAAAAACGTTCCAAGCAAAAATTTTTACATGAACTCAGTTCTCTCAGAATTACCTCAGAGTAAATTGATGGCTTTGGTCATGCCTGTGGGGGCCAAACTTAAACATGTAATGCAGACATACACTCAAGGTGCAAAGGAAGAATATTTAATAGTATGTACCTATTTCTTAATACTCTCATCATGATTTTTCCAGTCTTCATCTGTAAAGAATTGTTTATAAAAAAATTTTTGTACAATGAGATTCAACTTCGTATCTCATAGCATGAACCCTATTATACAACTAACTATTTTGATTACATAAATAGAGACTAGGGGAGACAGGGGCATGTACTAACAGATTTTACTTTTTTACATATTAAACGGAAATGAAATTAGTTAGCGATTTTCTTTTTGTAAACGTTATGAAGCATCAACTATCTGTCTATAATTTTTGATAAAAAAAACTTACATATCCCTTGTACTTTCTATGGAAAAAACCATTTTCTTAAAAAATGTGTTTGTTAATACTTGCCCCACTTTTGGGGCAAGTTTTAACAACGTTGGGGTAAGTATTAACATTACAGTTTTAATGTGATTATGATATTTTGTAGATATGTACTTATAGGAAATAAAACAAAGTATCATATTTAACGTGTTTATTATTAGAAAGGAATTAATTTGACATAGAAAATTCTTATTTTAGATTTATCTTTACTTAATTAGTTAAAGTTAATCATTATTTTAATTTTTTTCTGAGGCAATAGTTAGTCAGTCCTTATTAAGTAGCAAATTACGTCACTTTGACCTTGATAACAAAACAAAAATTGGTAAATTTTCAGTCTTCGATAGACAACCACAATCGTTTAATATCTTCTATATTAAAAAATATTTACTTATTAAAAAATTAGTCTTCGTCTTATTTAACATTATTATAATAATATATGATAACTCAGATCAAGCAAACTCTTCCTCTGCTTCACTGCAGAAAAGATATAAAAATTAAAACCATTTAAATTTAACACGCACATACATGCAAACATATTTGGCAATGTAACGAAAAAAAATTTGGTAACCTCGAAGCATGAAAATGACGATATTGGGATTTTGAAATCGGGATGAATACAATAACCTCCTTATAGGGAAGTTATAAACATAGTCTTTGTCGCATAAAATGTAAACGAGGTAAATGTCAACATGTTAATACTTACCCCATGCATTTTGTTAATACTTGCCTCGAAGGTAAATTTTTTACAAATTTAAATTTTTAAAAAGAATACGTTGATAATGCGGTAAAATTTAAACAAAATACAATACCAGATGGAATATGCTACCGTTTGAAATAAATTTAGTCTCTTTTAGGTATACAATCGTGCTTCAAATCAAAAAACCGTCGACTTAAAAATGTTCTTTTACCTAATAAAATCTACGCCTTACTCACAACTTTGTTTTGCGGCAACCGGCCGAAGGCTGATTGGTCACAACGTGCCCGTGGTCATCTACTGATGACAGCAACCGGACGTTCTTAATTTTTTCGTCCGTAGTTTGGCGGAAAATGGCCTGTTAATACTTGCCCCCGTTAATACTAGCCCTGTCTCCCCTACTAAATAAACTATTTCTGTTATGCGCTTTACGACTTTGCCTGCATTATTACTAACGAGCACATTTCCCCTGTATGCATCTATCACAGTTATGTTAAGTGGTTTTCATTTAATAATCAAATTCCTTTTGTTTGTAATATGAACTCATAATGACCGTTTATTGAAATATTTCACTTATTCCTTATAATTTGAATTATTCCGATAATAATATTTCATTTTTGAAAAAAAAGCATTTTATTACACTCATAATTTCAATTTAATAATCATAATAACAACAAAACGCTATTTGTGCTGTCCATATATAGAGAAATGATATTAAAATGAAATAGCTGTTATTCGTAGATATTATTCCACATGTAGTTTTAGATTAGCTTACAGCATTTGAATATTGTTTGAATCGTTTTTGTTGTTACATTGTTGCGTGAATGTCGTGTATATTTATCTACAGTTAGCTAAGAATAAGTTGCGGCAGTGCAGTATAACGTTTTTGTTTTTTTTTTCAAAGTCGATTTCTGTTCTTCCTTTTTTTAAAATGTTGTTATGAAATAATTGGATATCATATAAAATAATATAGAACAACAAAATACAACTAGAGGCATCAAAAATGGAATTATAGATTTATGAATAATTTCTTTTTATTGTATGCATGAACTGATTTAAAAAGTACATGACGTTATATTAGTGTAAATAACAATAAGACTAACTTTTGGTAAAAGTTAAAATTTTTAGTTTAAATATTGGAATCTGTTGAATGACGATAGGTTAAACTATTATAACTGCGGTGCACGATTAGTTTAGTTTAACCTATCCAGACAGTATTAGGAAAACAGAAAGTGGCAATATTACATATAACATTACCATACTTAGGACAACGGATTGCTCCTGTATCTGCGCTTCTCCAATCCAATGGCATACGACCGGTGTTTAACTATCCTTTCACTGTTAAAAACTTTTTCCATTCAAACCTGAAACCAACTATACCAGTTGAAAAGAGAGATAATTTAATTTATTCAGTCCCATGTGGTTCCTGCGAAGCCTTTTAAATCGGTCAGATCTCGAAAATGCTGGAACATCGGCTAAAACAACATCGATGGGATCTGAAAAGGGGCGATTTCAAAACTGGCTTAGCACAACATTCAAATGAAAACGACCACCGTTTTGTTTTTGATGACACCAAAGTGCTACATTTTGAGAAAGTTTACCGAAAAAGATTAATTTTGGAAGGCTTATGGATAAACACCCAAGAAACACATTGTAATAATCAAATTGATGTGTCAAATTTGACATGTTATCAAACAATGTGTAAAAATGCGCAGAAGTTTCTAAAAAATCATCCAACGCAGTAAATGTCAAATATGTATATAATAAATATAATACACAAAATTCTCATTACAAACATACATAATTACATTGGATTTTGTCATTAGTAGAAAGATGTTTTTACTTTATTTTGTTTGTTTTTAAATTAGTACTATACTTTTACTTCGTTTTCATTATGTTTTTATTAATAATTTAATTGACGACATGGGTGGAATAATAGCCTAATTTCAAAATACTAGTTTTGAGATAAATTGATTTAAATATTTCAGAAATTAGGTTCTTATTTCCGAAATTCAAATAAAATTATTGGCGACGGATTAATATGAAAATGACAACTTGGATACAATAACAACCTAAATTAAATTAAAAATTTAAGTCAAGATTTTTTTAAATAAAAAGTACACCAGCTATACTAAACATGGATACTAAACAAGTAATAAAATAAGTACAGTGGAGCATCGATTATCTGAACCTCGATTAACCAAACGCGTTCCAGAAGACAAAATTCAAATTTAGTAGTAGTTCCGTCTATTTCTTTAATTACCTTATTCCTTGATAGCTTTTTCCCTTGGCAAATTAATCCTTTTGTAACTCCTACCTCTATTGTGGAACTTTTTGTTGTCTTCTAAAATATAAGCCTACTGTTTACGTGTTTACCATTATTTAGCGCTATGTACCTTTATGTACTATATGTAATTTTTATTTATTTGTTTTTGTGTAAGCATCGTAGTATGTGCAAAAGATATTTGTGTTTATTATTATTGTTTATTCGTTTCACTATGCTCATATACATAATATAACACTAATGGTTGTTTTTTCGAAAATGATCGATTAACCAAACCTATTATAGTTCGCATAATCGATGCTCCAGTGTACATAGGTAATATAGGTATGTATATATATACACACATAATTGGCAAAACAAAAATATTTTTTTAAAATACATACAGATACACATACAGTGCCGTTATGAAATGAGGAGAAAACAAATTATTTTATATGATTTAAAAACAATATTTTATAAACTTAGATATACCTCATTTTTTAGTTATATACCTATCGTAAAGAACTATCATTCATATTTAACATTTAAGAATTAAGAATTATGTATTTATGTTTAGAAATTAGACATTCTTATAGGAAAATCATCTCAACTGTCAATTCAAAATCAAAACACTACATTTAAAATAAAAAAAGGTTCGGTAATAATTTTCTTTTAAGTATAATCAGAAGTACCTTATAGGCTACATTTAAGAATATAAATGAATATAAAAAAATAAGTTTTATTTTTAAACTGGAAAAAGTCATTTATTGTACCTTCATTTTCTGAAGGTACTGTATACAAATAGGTTTAAAAATATTTTACAAAATTTTATTATTGTTTTATCTTTATTAGGGGTAGTAGAACTTGTTCTATCATGTTTTTTTCTCATGAAAACAATATTTTTGTTGGATATACGTACCTTACCTATATAATTCTTATTAGAACCCAATTTTTCATGCACATCCTAATAAATTAATATGTATGTATGTGTTACATGGTTTAATTTAAGTTAGGTCAACTAATAGCAAATTGCGAAAATAACAACCTAACACAAAATTATTAATATCTTCGTTATTTTTAAAGATTTTAAAGTGAATTTTTTTTTACAAATAGAGCTATCCCAGAGCTACAAAAAAATGCAATTTACGGAAAAACTTTCTAACGCGAGTTAGGCTATTATTCCACCCATGTCGTCAATTAATTGTTTTATCTAATTATGTGCAGTTTTAACTTCTGTAAAATTCAATATTTTATTTTATTCTATTTTAATTTTAACCTTATTTGTTTTATCTTAAAATTGACGTGTTACAGGATATATTTTTTTAAAAATTTTTATTTGCCTGATGAGGGGGATGATTTAGAAAACCCCGAAACGTACGTCGCTCTGAATAAAAATAATTTTTCAAATTACAACTGGTGATTATTTTCCAAAATCCTTTCCTTAATATAGAACATCACCAAAAACCCTTTATAAAAAACAATATTTTTAAGTAACAATATTTGAAAATTTTCGTTTTCATATCATGCAAATTTTACAAAATTTCCTCAAAAGACTGCTTTTATGCATTTAATTTCCGTAAGTTTGATATTTTTTTAACTTTTTTTTTTTTAAATACCTAATATAAATAATGATAAAAAATTTATAGAATAAACTTTTTGTGAAAAAAGCATTTTGTATTTTATAATCCATTTTAAATAACTATTTTCCATTTTCAAGTTTAAATATGTTCAGCAAAACCATTTTCCATTTTATATTTAAAATGCATTTTTGGAAACCATTTTCCATTTTTTATTTTAAACGGTTTCTATGAACGATTTTTCCCAGCCCTGACCATTATAAACATTTGTGACATCACCAGTGCCAAAAAAATTTAATCCACATTATTCATTTACTTTAACCGTAAAGTAATACAGAGGGTGAAAAAACACCTATGCGTTGTTGTATTTGTGTAATTTAAAAGGGGATGCGCAGAGTTTTCTTGTATGTATCTTCAATACTAGTTGTGATCTTGTCCTTCTGTCGTTTGTTATCTATAAAATTCAATTTTCCCTTTGAATATCCTGTGTAGTAAATACATCGCAAAAATCTACGGTTAAATTTTACAGTTGCTTTTAAGGGAATATCGTGGTCGTACATTTCATAAGAATCTTATCTAAAAGAGTACAATAAACCTCATCATCTAAGCAAAAATGCTTTTATAAAATGTGAGTCGCACCTCATTACAGAAAATGAATTAACCAACTTACTTGACATATCAAGTTTTTTATTATAAAGGAGCTTTCTATTACTATTAAACATATATGATGTAAACAACTTTTATTCTCAGTTAATCTATATTGGAGCGGTGAAGTTATAAATAGATATTTAAAAAAAAAAAATGACTATAAAAAACACAATAATAATAAAATGAAAAAAAAACGAACCGGTTAAATTATTAACCGAACTATTTAATTCTTGCTCCGAATTCTTGCTTTTTCATTATAAAAATAATATACTTACATTGAAGTGAAGAATTGACTGATTACATAATAAGATGCATTCATCCGATCGCTCGACCGACCCGGCAATCGTAACAGTTTATTATAATTAATTCGATGAAGTAAGCACACGGCACACTGCGCACAGCTATTTAAATAAAACTACATTTACACATACATCTTTTTTTCTTTTTTTTTTTTCTTGAATTGAAGAAAAGGTGGCTGTGTAAAGTGAGGCAGAAAAATATTTGCGTAATAAAAAACGGTGTGCAATTAAATCACGTAACTAATTGAATTTTATTAATCGAAAAATTGGTACTGTTTGGTATTACAATTATACTTAAGACGGGGTTTTGAGACGACTGTACAGAGAAATGACGTCAGTAATGATTCTCGGACGTATTCCGGATCTTATTTTTTGCTGTAATTAAAGCGCATGTCCGATCTGATTCCGAGTCGTACAAGTAAACGTCTGCATCGAATAATCGTTTCCAATAATCGGATTGAAAAGTAGGACCGTTGTGCATTGGCATCCACAGTGGCATCCAAAGATTATCCTACATTATCCGACTCTGACAATGGAGAGACGTCTACAACCGCTTGCCTTAGAGGAACTGGAATTATAAAAGAAAACTATACTGGAAAGAAGTTAGCACTGGACGTTAAAAAATCTTTTTGTTTTTCATATTGCTAAATTACTCCCAAATTGCTCTATTGATATCAGTAATTGGTCCACCAGAAACTCGAGTATTTAATTATTATTATTTATAAACAAAAAATTATTTTTTTCAGTATTTTAATCGTCAAAATCTTGTTAAATAATGTTTTTTTTGTAAATATTCTTTACACCAATAAATTGCTTCCAATTTGCTCCATCTAATTTAAGAGTTAATTATTAATTTTTCTGAATATTGATTAAAATATACCAAAATACAAATGTTTATAATAGGTTATGTACTATTAAAACATATAGGCAGTCAGACATATGTATGTCGTTTGCATATATTTAAGAATAATTCGATTTTGACAAATGGATATTGTTATGAATAAACAAAATATTTTAGGAATTATTCAAAAAATGTTTGTGTTTAAACCAATACTTAAAGCATGCTCAACCATTTAACTGATAGGACTTAGGAGTATTTAATTAACATACGAATACAAAATTTTTGAAAATATCATGATAGGGTTACGAAAAATCAAAGTAAAACTATATAATTGACAGATTGATTGATATTTCGATCTTGCAAACTTAAATATTTAAAGAAATCAATTTTACCGAGTAAATAATTAATAATTAAAACTTATAAGAAATAACAAAATCATTCAAGCGAATTTTTATTCAGTTTAAAAATGTGTTTAGGTACTGTTTATAAAGCTTAAATGATCATTCCAGTAATTTAATTGCACTTTCCAAATTTTTTTAAGAACGAATGAAAAGAAATCGATTAATTTAAAAAAGAATGGGTTTTTGAATTCTTCCTGACAACAGTAAAAGCTGTTTGACCACCAATTTGATTTCACTGCAATAGCCAATATTTTATACTATTGCATAATTGTAATAAACTCATACTTTATTATAAAAAATTCATTTACAGTAATTTTCTTGTCGATTTTTGTTTTATTTTATCTATATAGATAATATTTTTGCATACAGTAAAAAGTGCAATTTTATAAATGTAAAAGTATCATTAATTTTTCCCTTTTTATTAACAATTTGCGATGTAGAGATATTTGTTACAACATAACGAAGTGAGAACGGAAACTGTCAAGTATCTTATTTTATTATTAAATAATATGTTAATTATATTATGTATTATGGAAATGTACATATTTAAAATTACACTAATGGTTCTCAATAGGTGCGTGATCGTGTACTCTTCCTCTTCTTGCGTTCAGTGGTGATCTGTAATATTGTTTCTTTATTAATAAAGTGAATTAAGGCCCGTTTCACATTACGATGCCGCTCTTGATACGCTCTCGATCCAGTCTCGATCCGGGAAAATCTTGTCATGTTCACATTACAGTGCCGTTTGCTGTTCGTTCTCAATCCACATTAGAGCGCCGCTCTCGATACGCTTTCTGTTCAATAGAATTTTTTCTCTTACAATTTGTTCTGGCTCTGGGAAAATGTTAGCCCGGCTACACAATTAGACGATACGACACGTACGATACAACATGTACGACATACGAGATATGCCGCTTTACGACACGCTTGAGTACATTTAAACTGCATTGAAAACTGCATAAAATTGATGCACACCTGTACGATACGATGTCATGCCGTACGTGTCGTGCGATATGCACGACAAATTCAAGAATTATAAATTTGAAAACAACGGTAATTCAAGTAGTGTTCATTATCAAGAATTCTAGTTAACAATTAAATTTAAAAGAAAGATTCGGTAATTCGGATACTGTACATTACCAAGGAGATACTATATGTCCAGAAGCATTCCCGAAAATGATAAAAGCCAACGAACTGAAGGACACGGATAATAATTATTTTTAGTCATTCAGTTTATATTTTTTTTTTTACAAAAATTGATTTTTAGTTACGGCACCCATCCTTATTTTTTACAAAAGACAGTTTTTACAGCTTTGTGGTTTTTAAATTCATTTTTTCTTCAAAATGTTAGACTTGTGCTTTATCTTTTTCCAGTCCTCGGAGCTCATCCGATAAAATTCTCTAGATTTTGACTCTGGTTGCGATAGCTCTCTGCTAACGCTTTCCGAACTGTGCCGAACTTGACTAAAATTGTATAGATGTAATGAATATTTCCTCCTTTTTCTTTTTAGCGAATTTCCAGAAAGAATTCTGGAAATTCAGCTATTACAGCCACTCTCATGACACGACTTAAGACCGGCACTATGGCAGAAATTTGTTTTGAGGCCCCTAGAACCCAAAAATAATATTCACTAAAATTTATATATATATATATATATATATATATATATATATATATATATATATATATATATATATATATATATATGTATGTATGTATGTATATATGTATTAGCACGATAACTCTTCAGGAAAAACCGCTAGCTTTACGGAATTTGGTGACAACGTTGGAAATCCAAAAATCTTGGATGAGTTCTTCAGCCAGACATGTCGGATGCCAGGAACATGGCTTTTGTTCTTGGAAAAAATTAGTTTTTTGCCAAAATTTCCACTTATTCAAAAATTTTTGCGAAATTTTTTTACACCATTTAAAAGAGAAAAAAAATTACATAAAAAAGGTCTTTAAACTTTTTTTCTATGTCAACTAGTTTCCGAGAAAAGCGATGTTGTTTATAATGTGATCATTTTATCGTATAAAGTGTGAATCTAAGCACAGTCTGAGAACATATTCGACACAATATGGATATTTTGTATATAACATACATATATATGCATACGATAGATATCCTTTTTGATACGATCACATAATTGTGATACATGTATAAAGGTACAGGACCATTTCATTATCCGTACTACCATTATGCGTACGGTTTGTGTGTGTTGTATATACATATACAGTCTACGTGAGAAAATTTTTAATGTAAACAAAGATTTTTATGTAAACAAGTATTAAATTTTTAACATATACAGGCGATTATTTTGAAAGTTAACATAAATATATGATAAAATTTCCAGAGTGGAATTCAGCTATTACAGCCACTGTCATGAGCCCGGGACTACGGCAGAAATTTGTTTTGAGGTCCCTAGAAATCGAAAATAATAGTCACTAAAATTTATATATATATATATATATATATATATATATATATATATATATATATATATATATATATATATGTGTCCGCGCGATAACTCTCGAACGAAGAATCCAATTTTTACGAAACTTGGTGAAAACATTGGAAGTCCCAAACCCTTGGATGAGTTTGTCAGCCAGACACGTCGGATGCCAGGGACATTGGTTTTGTTCTTGAAAAAAATTAGTTTTTGCCAAAATTTCCACTTATTCAAAAATTTTTGAAAACTTGAAAGTCGTCCAAGAATGGAATTCAGCTATTACAGCCACTGTCATGACGCGACTTAAACCCGGGACCATGGCAGAAATTTGTTTTGAGGTTCCTAGGAACCGAAAATAATATTCACTCAAATTTATATATATATATATATATATATATATATATATATATATATATATATATATATATATATATATATGTATATGTATATGTATTTAAATATATATGTGTCCGCACGATAACTCTCGAACGAAGTATCCAATTTTTACGAAACTTGGTGAGAACATTGGAGTCCCAAACCCTTGGATGAGTTCGTCAGCCAGACACGTCGGATGCCAGGAACATGGTTTTTGATCTAGCAAAAAATTAGTTTTTTGCGAAAATTTCCACTTATTCAAAAATTTTTGCGAAATTTTTTTAGACCATTTAAAAGAGAAGAAAAAATTACATAAAATACCCCTGTCGCAGCATCCAGCAACCTAGTTCACTGAATATTTTCTGTGAATCGTGATATTATTTTTATTTTTCTTATCATAAATATTTTTCCTTGTATTATTCTCTTTATAATGTTTATTTTTGTTTAGAAAAATTTTTGTTTTTTAAGGAGTTATTTGATATTTTATAGTACATTGCATCGTGATGCACGGGACGTGACGCACGGGACACTAAAGTAACCTTGCTTAATATTGTGTTAATAAGCTTCTCAAATCAAATATAACTGTTACCGGTTTAGTTATAATTATTATATTTCATATCTTTTAAAAAAAATAATAAAATTTATTCACTATTTTTTTTTTTTTTTGGTTACGAACTTTTTTTGAATAATTGTACAAAGTTTACATTCTGGTTTAAATATCTTTGTAAACAGTATATTCATTAGCTGGCTAGATTTTAAATGGGAATACAGTGCCTGTATTGTGAAAATAAGTAATGACCCAAAGTTGTTTGATAAAGTTGATATGTTTTTTTACAACAAAAACTAGATTCCAATCAAATTATTCCATTTCGAAAATTTTATTTTTATTGACCACTTGTCAGAGAATCGTCCCAATACAGTTCGATAATGTCCTCCTTACTTAAGGTGCTCATGATTAACAATGACTTGAAAAATATCTATTGTGTCTTATCTTACGCATGTCATACATGGTCGTATTGTGTATGTGTCGTATCGCTTAGGTGTGCAGCCGGATTTATACATAATATTATACAGGTAGGTACATCAGTGCACAGTTTGTAACATTACTTACATTAATAAATTCACGTATTACATCACGATTATAACATCACAACTTCAGCTTACACATCTCATACAAAGGTTATTCACATAATTAGTTACACATATTATTATGTATGTGTATTAAAAAAAACCACTCCATATCTGTTTTCTGAATAAAATTGAAAATTACAGTTATATGAGTATTTATAACATGAATAAGTATAATCACATAATACGTATGTATGAAGATTTATTTGATCCAAACACATACATGCAGCTGTGTTTGTAATACCTTTATATTTAAATGTATCTACGTGTGAAATTTCACTTTTTGTCTGTAAATATTATTATTACATATTTGTGAATAATTATTAATTGGGGAAGATACGTAAAAGTTCATTTGTGATTATATAATATAATTAATTATGTACTTATGTCTACAGTAAGTAACAAAAGTAGTCAGTCAGAAAAAGAATTATTTTTAATAGTGTTGTGGGTTCAAACTTTTTTTTAATGTTCTTATTAGCATTCCAGCGAAATTTATCACGCTATTTCATAGATCTTGGTTTGATGGTAGCAAAACTAGTAGTTATTTTGGGGGTCGCTGATTACGAATATAAAATCCATTTTTGAAAAAACAAAATAATGGATCCTAAATGGCGGACCATTTACTGTAAAACAGCATCTATTCCCACGAAAGTTGATATATGGGGTCGACGTTGCTATTGACGTCGCTGATTAAGAATATCAAATTTCATTTTAAGGAAAGGAAAATATTGCGAGAAGTGATATTTATAAAACGACAATTTGTAACACTTTACGAAGATTTGAGACAGTGTCCTGTTAAATTTTTAGGCTTTAAGTATATAATCACTTTTTGGGGAATTTCGGCCAACTTTTTGGAATTTGTGACCACTGTACGCTGGGAAAATTTTTTGGGATCAGTTGTGTTTGAATTTTAACCCTAGAAACATACGTACTCGTCAAAACGACGAACGAACTTCTCTACCTGCTCCAATACTACAACTTGTCGTTGCCTGTTTGCTGTGAAACTTCTGTTATCTAATTTATTTGTTATTATAACACATAAGACGTATAAATTTTGTTTATAGCTATTGTCGTTTTTTTATACTGAAACAGTGTGCGTCAAAAGAACGACGATGTATGCTTAACCTATATTTTTTTTTGAAGATTTTGTACTTCACATATAAAAGTTTTCCTAATTTTTCTAAAATTTGTTAAAGATATGGATGTTATAATTAATTTATTCAATAATCATGATAATGTTAAAGATGATTACAGCTGTTTGACTTATAGAGACGACATAATACTGAAATTTTGATATATTGAATCGAAAACTAAAGAATGCGTTTCGAATGACTTAATAAAAGATCAACAATTTATTTTGTGGAAAAAATTTTAATTTTTATTATTTTTTGAGATCTTATTGGAAAAATTACTAACAAGTTTTAGAAAATTTACACATGTGCCTAATGGGGAAATAACTACATATTATCTATAGGAATATTTATGACTGAGAAATTTCACATTCTGTAAAGTCACGCATGTCCATTGAATCATAATAGTTCATAAAATAATTATTTGAAAGACATGTTTTATGATACAATTGATGTATTTATCTATTTTTAATTTTTATAATGAAAATATGCTTTGATAAAAAGATTAAAAAAATTAATAAATATTTATATTAAGAAATTTTTCCAAATCCAATTTTTTTAAATATTTTGTTCGCTTTTATAGTATTGTTATGTAAAAAAAATGTTTTTTGCAAATAAACTCTAAACCCACCGTAAAAAGTCCATTCGTCAAAATGACGCCGATGTATGATTAACTTGACTCGTAGACCAACTAGTACAGTGCAGTTATTCAAAAAAACGATCTAACCTCAACATCCAAAGTAACAGTTTCACTCCAACTCCAAATTGTTCTATACAGTCCACATATTGTTTGGCAAAATGTTACAACATTTCGAGCGTCGGGTTTTGGGGGGAGTGGGGTAGATGTAGGTAAATTAACGGGTTTTTTTTTTAAAAATATTTCGGAAACTATGGGGCTTAGCGTAAAAAGTGTCATGTACAAAAATAATCTACATTAAATTGCGAACAAAAATGGTCCTGTGCATAATCTTGCTAAAGTGAACAGTTCCAGAGTTACGGAGGGTGTAATAGTAGCAATTTTTAGTATTTTTAGCCACTGCTGCACCTATCACGAGGTGTAGCAGTGGCTGAATAAGAAGAAGAATCCGCTCGAGTGGGGATGAAAGAAAATTGACAAATACCTGAGACCAATTACAACAGCACGTCCTGCAGCTCCTGAGGAATTACTTTCCCTCATAGTGTGCGCTTGCAAAGACGAATGCGTCGGTAACTGCGAATGCAGAAAGAGTGGTCTAAACTGCTCAAACATATACGGTAATTGCTCAGGGCTAGGATGTGATAACAGGGATACGAACATCATAGACGAAGATTTAGAAGAGGAGGGCGCTATGTTTGAAGAGAACTAATCGCAATTTCCTTTTACGAAACATAATCCTGTATAAAAAAAAATTAGTTTCCTTAGTGATAATGTGTCATATTTTTTCCAAAAAATTTAAAAATACTAAAAATTGCTACTTTTACACCCTCCATAACTTTGGAACTCTTCACTTCAGCAAAATTATGCATAAGACTATTTTTGTTCGCAATTTAATGTAGATTATTTTTGTATAGATACTTTTTGCGTTAAACTGCATAGTTTTCGAAATATTTAAAAAAAAAAAAACTGACGAAAACCGTTAATTTGCCTACTTCTACCCTCCTCCCCCCAAAACCCGACGCTCAAAATAGTGTACCAAACAATATGTGGACTGTATAGAACAATTTGGAGTTGGAGTGAAACTGTTACTTTGGATGTTGAGGGTTGGGTCTAATTGCACCGTACTGAACGTATGATTCTAGGGTTATAGCACACAAACTGGAAATAAAAAACTGCTACATATTTAAAATTTATTCTTAGATATTCTTCGTTTGCAAAACTCAAATGGTTCTTTCGGTAGCTCTTGGGTCATATGTCATACTTATAGGAAACTGATCTAAATAAAATATAATTATTTATTTTAGAGAGTTCTAAACTCACCGTTACTATTCTCACATTTATATTTAAATGTTTTAAATGCAACCTTTTTTTGGGTTGGCTTATACTAATTTTTATATTGTGTAATTACTTACACAATTTAATTAGGTCCCTTCCGATTTAACGAAATTCCTCGACTTTCTATTCTTTTGAAATTCTTGTGAATTTTAGTTATTTATTAAATTTTACCATTTTCTTACGCAATTACTTTATTTTAAATTTTAATAGTATTTTAGTATGGTTAAACCTTTCGATCAAAGATGTATTATTACAAATTTTCACATATTTGTTTAAATACAGTTAGTTTATAGTAAAAATATGTGCTGTTTAAGGAAAATAATGAAGGTATAAATTTGAACAATAAAGTGCAAATAGTGGTACATATAGTTTTCACTGCAAATCCGAAGGGTCGGAACTTCCGGTTCCAGTTACACTTTTGAATTCGATTTTAGCTTCGATACTTACTGACGAATATGTACGAAACGATTCGGTATGTTCTGGCAAGTTTCAGATGCCTTTCGTTTACATTTTTACCATATACAATACTATGGTCTCATCATATGTAAATTTCATAATAAAACAAATTTTTTTTTACGATCTCTACACTTTTTAAAAGCTTTTATTTAACTTGATATGTTAGTATGTTGGTTTAGATCAAATCTTGGAATCAAAATTTAGACAGGTGCTAATTGAGCTAGAGGTTTCAAATTTTACATACGTGTCTAACCTTGATGACAATGCAGTATTGTATAATTAGTTTTGTCCTACATTGCCTCCAAAAAAAAAAAAATTGTTGATTTTTAGTCCTGTGCAACTTTTTGACATTTAGAATTGTCAAATATTGTCCATTGATTTTACATTGCAATTTTTTGTTTCCATAGTTATGCTTGATTAAGGTAAATTAACCGATTAAAATATAGATAAAAAATTACTTCTTTAATTTTTTTTCAAATTAATTGTAATCAGACTAAAAAGTAGAAAATAAATTAAAGTAAAAAAAATGTTTTTTAAGAAAAAGCTTTTATTTAAAAATGGGCTAAAAAAAATAAAATAACCTTTGAGTGAAGTTTGAAGCAATATGCAACATAATTTATAAAAGCTTGAGGCGTTTAATTAAGTTCGGTAACTACTGAAATGTAAAATAGCTCTTATATCCACAACGGAAATAATTAATGATAACGCCTCAAGCTTTTATAAATTATGTTGCATATTGCTTCAAACTTCACTCAGAGGCTATTTTATTTTTTTTAGCCCGTTTTTAAATAAAAGCTTTTTCTTAAAAAACATTTTTTTTTACTTTATTTTATTTGATTTTGCGATTCAGTAAGAGACTTCTAATACCGGATCCACCTCCAGACCTCCAGTATAAACACTTCCGTACTGTTGTTAGGTATATGTGTTTTTATTATCTCTGGCAATAAAATTTGTTGAAAATTCTCATATCTATTCACAAAATCTGACATAGTTTGTGGTCCTACTTCAAATGCAACCGTTTCCACGCATTAATTTTCTTTTATGATAAACTATTGTACCGTATCCACCTATATTTTTTTAAAATAAAAATTACGTTAATTATAAAAACTATTAAATTGAAATTAACCCAAAAAAAAAACTTGTTGAAAACACTTTTAGAAACAAACAAATTATTGTTTTCCAAAAAATGATGATATTGTCAAAATATAAAATTAAAAATTAAATAACCGTAAATGATGAATGTTTTTAATGATGATATTAGCTAGTAATGTATTTAATTAACAATTTTATTATTATTATTTTTGTTTTCGTTTCAGGTGGTTCACCAACACGATTAATGACCAAACGACCGGCCACAGTGGTTGCCGATCGTAATATTGTATCACCTACATCAAGCAGTCCACCAACGAAGGTAATCAAAATTTTTACAGAATCTATTTTTATGTTTATATTGCACGTATAATATATATGTTTTATACATTATTGTTTAAATGATATAAACTGTCTTCTTCGTCAAAAAATTAGTAATGCTGAACATTTATGTACGTATACCGACTTGTTTTTTCTAATAAAATTGAAATTGTAATAGTTTCGAGTTATAAAATCCAGAAGTGTTAGAAATTTTCTTGTTTTAAAAATTAATTGAAAAGAAACTTAAAGCTGTTTTCATTTACTATATGATATAAAATTCAAGTAACAAAAGTGGCGCCCAACGTGGGCGTATAGACATCTTTTTATTGCTCTAGTACTCGTAGGAATAAATTATTTAGAAAGAAAATTACGACATAGAATTGAAATTTTCTCGCCATTTATTCTTATCAGATTTTATCATTCAGATGATACAAAATTTGGGGGTGGAGTGCCAATGTTTTGAGCATTAAAAACATGGGAAAAGAAGGCTTTTTTATCAATTACCATAAAATTTTCTTAAATTCTATTGAAACAACAATAAAATTGATTGAATAAGTTTTCTTCATTATTAATAATATTCATTACAATATTAGTTTCAATAATTGCATGGCAATAATAGTTAGCAGTAACTATTATTGCAATTTGAAATTGGAAAACAAAATTAAACAAAACACTAATGAACTATATAAACTTTAAATTAATTGTAACATAAAATAATTAATATTTTTCACTAGCAGACATCTGTTTTAAAAGCTCACTTTCTTAATTAAAATTGAGTTGTAAAACTCTTTACAAGTCAAATTTTTAAAATTAAATTGTACAACCAAAATTTTGACTATACTATCGACATTTAATTTGTTGCATTCTTTTGACCAATGTTGACCTACTAAAGAAAAAACTCTTTAAACGTTTGCATTATGACTCGGAATGGGAAAAATAATATTGACAAATAATAAGGAATTCTGAAAAACAATCTGAATTACAAAAAAAAAAAAAAAATTAAAAAGGATTCATTAATCATATCACGGGCGGGTAATGTAAAAAAGAAAGAAAAATGGTAAAATTTAAAAAGCCTAACAAAAGCCGAACAGGCCGGACACGCAACGAAAAAGCCTGACTGTGTCCAGCTTTATCCGGACGTCTGGCAACCCTACATGGGTAGCGCTTATGTTTAATAATTAACGTTTAATTCTGAAATTATCAGTTTATGCATGTGCTATCGCAATATTGAAATCTAATTCTCCGTACCATAATTGCTAACTAATATTCTAAATATAAAATAAGAATACATAGAGCTATTACAGAAATACAAAACATATTAATTTAATATATTACTAAAGCCACAAATTATTTAAATATGTGGACTGGAACATTTTGTAAATATAATTGGGTAGTATATAGATAAATATAGGTAGCCGTTTAGCTAGTGTATCAATTACTTATATGTTGCAATGTGTGATAAAATTTTTACATACATATGTATATTTAAATATTAAATTTAGTTTTATTTATTTTCAATGATTTGTTTGTAAAACTATTTTTACCAGTATAGTAAATAAAGTGAACTAAAATATCTTAAATTCTTCATACACATTTGTGTTGCAATATACATGAATGTTGTATACGTGTTTGTAAATTTACATAATATTCGATTTTTTTATATTTATTTAAGTATTAAATTTTTGCGTAATTGTTAATAGTAATTGCGTAATTATGATTACTATGATACAGTGTCCTTTTCGAAAAGTATTCATACAAAATTTTATCTCAACGTTTCAGAAATTAACGAGAACCAGTTATTTAACTTCTGAATATATCAAAATTTTTAATATAATTTAGCACTAATTATTGTAACCACATCTTGATATAAAATATAATACGCGAACTTTGCATTATGATTGCTTAAATTACATAATAATTAAAGTCAATTTTTGATTTATATGTACACGATTTATTATAATTACTATTGTTTAAAAATTACTTAGTGATTCCCGTACGTATACGTAATATGTTCCGAAAATATGATTGATATTACAAAATGAGGAGTTAAAACAAGAAGATAACACCACGTCTTTCACTTATGTCATATCAAAACCCTATCCGAGATGCATATTTGTATAATTCTGTATAACGTAAAAAAAAAGTTTACCAATTTTTATACACATTTTCCACTTTTTTTAGCAGCAAAATTGTTTCGCTGTCATCTTCTTACAACGTGTCCAATTATTATTTATAATAAAATTTACCTATATATTACATACAGTGTGTTCATTTCAAGATTACACATTGCATAATATAATGGTAATTTATAGCGTTCCTATGAAAATTCAATTATTATTTTCATAAAAGTATTGGTGTTCAGTTAAAAATTACACATTAGTATTATTGGATAGTAAATTTTATTGAATAATTTATTTAAGAAACAAAAATTAACAAATTAATCTTGTCTATAGAGATATTTGATTGTGAAAAAGAGTCAACACTTCTCTTCCCTTAAAGTACCACACATATTTTTCATTTTCCATTTTTTTTTTTTTCATTTGAAGTATATTAATAATTGATATGTTTTACTTTTAATTGCAAATGATTTATTTTAAAATATTCTGACAAAACTTTGAAAAAATGAAGCGTTATTTTTAATTTCTTTAGAAACACCATCTCCTGGATTTCCTATGTGTATTCTTCAACTGGACGCACTGTATATTAAGGAGTTTAGGGAGTTCAAATAAAAAAGCAACTTTTTTATTTATGATTATTTTGCTTTTTGAAATTTTTTTTCAAATTAAGGGGGGTTTCTAATAGAAAATTTGGTTTTTGAAACATTCATTACTCTTCCCTGTGAGGGGAGGGGGCCCTTTTTCATAAGTTTTTGAGCATGTACAAGGAACGCCATATCTCAAAAAGTAATGAATATTTTTTTAAATATTTTTTCATTATTTTATTCCTAAAGGACCTGTTCATAAAGCTGAGTATGGGTTTCAGGTAATTTTAAAAATTAACTATAAAATTGTAATCCCAAACTTCTAAAAAATATAAAACCCAATTTTTATTTTAAAAAAAAAATGCTTAAAAATAGTTACAACTGTTCAAATGGAAAAAGCATACTCCACTTTATGCGCAATATGTTTATGAACAAGATTTAAAAAAAATTAGGTCTCGATCTTTTCTAGAACTTGAGATATGATTTTCCTTGTCGGGAAAAACACAACTTTTGGGAAACGGTAAAAAACAAGAATAATAACAAAAGAAGCGGTTTACTCAGTGTTTATTAAAACGTTTAAAAAGGCATACAAATAATAGAACATTATCTTAGTGCATACTATAACTCATGTACACACCAAAATTAAATATTACTGAACAAATCGCGAGGGGGAGCGACCGTTATCTGCAAAGGAGTAGCAACTTGGCTGTGCGGCGGCTCACAAATAAATATTTTTCTACTTGAAAAAAAAATATTTTTGGCCATGTTTTATATATCACCGTGTTTGTAAAGAACCACAGAACCAAATAAAAACAAAAAACGAGACTCGAAAATATTTTCGTTTATTAGCTGTTTCTGGCGTGAACTCCCTCTTTAATGAAAATATTTGTCCGGCATTACTAGTTTTTAAAATAAATTTCAATAAGACAGTTTTATGCATTTGCAATAATGTAAAATCATACCTATATGTATTTTAATGCATTTGTTATTATATTTTTAATGCTGTTTGTGTTATATTTTACAAACGTTTGAAAATGTTTGCTTTACTCCATAAATATAATATTTAAAACATAAAACAACATCGAACTAACCACGATTTTTATTATGCTCTATACGTTGCTTTTAAAATAATAAATTAATAAGCATAGTACAAGACTCCTAAAATCTAATAAAATCTTTGCATAATTTATTGTAAATATTGAATATTTTAAACTAAAAACTTGAAATATTACCATAATAAGTATTGTAAAAACTGGAATACACGTTGCAAAGTTTACACGATATTTATACGATGTGTGTCTTGTTTATATAGTAAAATAAGTAATTAGGGACTTAAGTATACGTAGCCGGTTCTACACGATGCTACGAACGTTTCTTCCAACGTTCGCTCGAACGCAGTGTTGCCAGAAAAATTTTAACAAAACCAGCCGATGAGAGGCGCTCGAGTAGCCCAAAAATAGCCCATTCCGGAGCAAAGTGCACTTATATATTTTTTGAATTTTATTTTCGATGAAATTACACGAGCTTTAATGACGTTTAATAAAACTTTATATTAATAATGATTGTTTAAAAAAATTTTATTTTTTATTAATTAAATTTAATAAACAGGCAATGCAAACTATTTAAAAATATGTCAACTTGATAATAAATATTTATCAACATCAATGTTTAAATACCATAAAATAAGACGACAATTTTTTTTTAATCCTTACACATTAAACACAAATTTTACTATTAATCAAATTTAACAATGTTATTTTTAAATTTAAAATTTTTTATGATTATAACAATCATAAAAATAATCACAAAAAGTCTAAATAAATAATCAACATTTATCCTACGATTAATCGCTTTTAAATAGTTACATTTTAACTTAAAATTTTTCATAAAGCTATTAATAATTAGAATGACTGTGTTTTTTTTTTTTTTTTTATCACTGAAATGGCAACTATCACAATCATAAAGTTTTGAAACTTAATCTTTCTGAAAATTAAACTTATTTCAATAAAATTAAGTGCTACAACAAAGTTTAAATGCACTTATATGAGCATTGATGTGGGCAAGAGCCATTAACATGGGAAGCTTAAAATGGGAAAATTAAAAATAGCCCAAACGGCTACTTGCCGCCAACAGTAAAATTTTACCGCCAATCAAAAATATAAATATCCCAGTCGGCGGTAAATAGCCCAATCTGGCAACACTGCTCGAACGTTTGATGCAAGTAAGTTCGACAGTTGGTGCTACGAATGTTTCTGCTACACGGTGAATCGAATGTTTGATCCAACACATATGAAAATTGTTTGGTACAAACGTTTATTCAGTGGACGAGGATGTTATCTGTCTGATGTTATCTCTAATGTAATACAGTGAAG
Organism: Brachynemurus nebulosus; assembly: GCA_035578155.1. Lineage (NCBI taxonomy): Eukaryota > Metazoa > Arthropoda > Insecta > Neuroptera > Myrmeleontidae > Brachynemurus > Brachynemurus nebulosus. The sequence goes on from JAPWDM010000004.1 coordinate 32,333,152, forward strand.
TTGTCTCTCTTCATATGAACGAGTCGTGTAGCCGTTGAGTCGAACCAACGAACATAGTCCTTCAAACATTGGAAGCATCCCTTTGACTCGGTGCAAGAATACCAACATCGGCTGGAACATGGCCAAATGCGAACGTTCGACGCTCGACATTGGACGTTCGTGGGTTCGAACAACGGCCACACGATGCGACGAATCATCAAACGTCCAATGTTGAAAGGTGTTCGTAGCATCGTGTAGAACCGGCTTATACCTAATCAAAAAAATGTAAGCAAGTCTTTCATCACTTAAATCTTTTGAGTAATATAGTATAAGTTTATGCAAGTTTTGTAAAGGTTTTCCTGTTAAAGTTTCACTATCCAATTGTTTCCGTCCGAATAAAGCTTTGCAACCGTAGTAACTTTACATTGTTAAAAAAAAGTCTAAAAATTATGATTCACTTAGGCCCGATTTACATTAACGCTCCGTTCTCAATCCGATATCACTACGCTTCCGATTCGATATAATCTTGTTGTGTTCACATTAAAGTGCTGATATCATGCTAGTACCTATTCGTTTCTATTCACATTATAATGCTGCTCTGGGTACACTCTCAGTTCGGTCTCAGTTCGATACAAATATCTTTTCATAACAACTGAATGCAAACGGAGTGGAGTGGAATCAAAAAGGTGTTTACACTATAGGTACAAGCCATAACAAGTCTGATATCGCTCCGATAAAATATTACCTGAGTGGTACTGATATTGGAGTGACATTGAAGCGAGAGAGAACCGTGACTGATATCGGACAGATATCAGAGCGATGATGTGAATACACTCATTGTTTATTGTGTAAAAATATTTTATCGAACCTGGACGGAGTGATATCGGAGTGAGAGCAGAGCGTTAGTGTAACTCGGACGTTAGTGCCCTTCTACGTCTAGCTATTCTTCTACGTTAAGCTATTTATTTGTAAACTAGTTACGTAACCGGTTGATATCGTGTAAACCTTCACACTACTTTTTGATACCACAAAACTTAAGGTATAGAGTATAATAATTTTTAATTTTATTTTTTTTTTATTGTTTGGCACCTGTCTGTTAATTCATTATGTATATCTGCAGTGTCTGAATTAATTTATTATTTTATTAACATGATGTAGTACGCTGTGTACTATGTATGCTTGTGTGTGTGTATATATATAAAATGGCGGCATGTCATTGTATATTATGTGAGGATAGCACGTTATTATTATTATTTTGCATATTATAATTTTATTTGCATCATTCTTCTTTCCATTTGATTCTCCCGGTATTATTCTTTTGTTGCTTCATAAAACAAAAAACAACAACGAATTTCGCTTTTTATTTCGTTTTTTTTTTCTCTTACTTACTCTTCTTTCTTTTCACACACTTTACTTATGTACTAATTACAAACTTACACTTGTTTTCAAAAGAATAAGAGTTCAGCTAAATAAATATGATTGTAGTATAATTTGAATTCGTTAAGAGATCAAGAGATGTCATAGAAGCGACGTTACTATAATTTGTAATCGTCTAGAGCAGGGCTTCTTAAACTTTTTTCATTCGCGACCCTAAATAAAGATATATAACCAAATATTTTGTGCTGATTTATTGATTAAGTAACAATATATATATATATATATATATATATATATATATATATATATATATATATATATATATATATATATATATATATATATATACATATGAAAAAATATTTCGCTATGATCCCAAGATTTCGCTAAGCGACCCCAAATGAGGTCGCGACCCACAGTTCTAAAGCTCTGGTCTAAATCAGTGGTTTCCAAACTTTTTTGTCTTGTAGACCACTTGCCATGGTTTTCGGTTTTGGATAGGCCCCCCGTACAAATTCTACAAATTTAACGACAACTTCCGGAAATATAACTTTCTTTTTTTCTCAGGAAAATGTAAGTTGTGAGCAAAAAAAAAAGAAAAAAACGTCACCAACTTCTTCTCATTTTACAAGAAGCAAACAAATTTATCTGTTCCGCTGTAGATCTGCTCTACTGTTGTAGACCCCCATTTACATCTCACACACTCCCGCCACCGGTATGGTTCCCTTGCAGGTCATCATCGACCTCTGGGGCTCGATATAGACCACTTTGGGAATCACTGATCTAGAACTACATTTGTCAACATTTGCTACAAAATACCGATAACTGATATTAGTGATCCAAATATGCGCATATCTGTATTTTCAGTCGTTTTAATTGGAAATTGTATACTCTGGATATACTTTGAATACTTTTACTTAAATTACTGCTGGTATTTCATTATTTTTTAGTCCTGTATAAAAAAGTCGCAATTTACGTTTTGTCACAGTTAAAAAGTTGCAATTGATCGATAGACTCAATGTTGTTCGAAACTACCCGCCTATGTCTAATTTTTATACTATAGCGATGCCCAGGGCCGAATTTACCCAAGTGCCGCCCGGGGCACTGTGAGAAATGCCACCCCTGACAAAAATTTAAAAATTTTTCTTATTAACTTTTCCACTTTTTTACCTTTTTCGATCAAAAGCAAAATAAGTGACGAGCAAAAAAAAAAAACAGCTCCCATTCCTTATTTTCCTATGAAAAAATAAGTGATGACTAACAAAAAAAAAAAAAAAAAATTATCACATGTGTTCCAAATTTTGCCGTCCGGTACCAGTGCCCCGCGTGGCCTTATTGTAATCCGGCACTGGCGATGCCTATTATAGATATTTTCGTGTAAGAAATGCCCTACGTGTTTTTTCAGAGTCTTGTCATTCGAAGTTTGAACTGAATTTGATTGGAAGGTTACAAATAAAAGCAAAACTTTTTGAACAAAATTGTACATTTATTTTATATTGATGGATATGGCTGACATGTGAAATATTTAATAGTTATTAAAGAAGAAAAGTTACATTAGCAGGTGTCTTTAATCATTATTTATTTTATTGCATATTGCTAATAGCTATTGAGGAAGAAAAGCTATTTTGGTGTCGTACATATTAAAAATACAATTTATTCTTCTATGCACTAAAGTTCAGTAAAAAAACGAAACAAAATATGTAATATGACATCCGGAAAATAACTGTACTTTTTTATTTCTTTTATTTTTTTATTTCTTTAATTTCACCTCCTAACAAAGAAAATTTCCAAATAGAGTTCTGATATTTAAATACAAACGTGAATAATTATAAATAGCAAGGATTCTACACGGTTTCGAAAAATTCTTGTACATGTATAACAAACCCAATTCGATTGAGACTCGGAGTGGATTTTCTATTACATCTCAATTTATGAGTAATTCAAGATTTTTGTATATATAGAAAAATTTATAATGTGAAAGTTTTTTTAATCCATGATTTAATTCAGTTGTACTCAATGATTGAAATTTTAAGTTCCTGTGGTGTTCCTACTATCAAATTTATTTCAAGTGTCGTATTTACATGACATCATGTTTTAAAAGAATATAACATATTAGCAGGGCCCGCTCTAGCGTTTACGCCGCCCCGGTGTTTTTTGCTCGACAGGTAACAAAAATGCCGCCCTTACAATTTGCCACGCCAGGCATATGTTTCTTTTTTTGCTTGTCAGTTATAAAATGCCACCCTCTTTTTAAAAATTTTACAAAAATGCCCGGGTTGCCTCCCCCTGGAGCGGGCCCTGATATTAGGCAGTATTAGCTAATATTTCCATGGGTTTGTCTTATTTGAGCAATATTATAATTATGTATTTATAAATTTTTTACTATTATTTAAGTAAATAAATAAACCTACTGAGAAAAAAAGTTGAAAAAATGATTTCTTTCAATAGTGTTAGAAAATAGTATATTGTGCATTGAGTGCGGGAAATTGTCGATTGCCCACGAAAGCGAAGTTCGCTTGAGTGGGAAATCGACAATCCCGCACGAGTTGCTCATACTATTTTTTATTACGAATTTCACATACCTTTTTCTATTATTATTACTATTTTTGACATTTTTATTACTTTTTAAAATAATATTTTTGAGTGTTCGTCTTTTTTTTCTGAATTAAATGTTGTTTAAATTACTTTGTTGGTGGTTTCTATAGAAATAATTATGAAACATTTGTTAAATGAAAAATCAAGAAGAGTCTTTGCGTGTTTTAATTAAATTTTGCGTGTTTTATTGTCAACTCGCGTGCGGAAAGTTTACTTTCCGCAAGCAAAATAGTATATTGTGCAATAAGTGCGGGAAATTGTCGATTGCCCACGAAAGCGAAGTTGAGCGCACGAACGTAGTGAGTGCGCTCATTCGCTTAAGTGGGCGGGCAATCGACAATCCCGTACGAGTTGTACATTCTATTTTTTATTACGAATTTGACATACTTTTTTCTATTATTATTACTATTTTTGACATTTTTATTACTTTTTAAAATAATATTTTTAAGTGTTCGTCTTTTTTTTTCGAAATTAATTATTGTTTAAATTACTTTGTTGGTGGTTTCTATATAGAAATAATTATGAAATATTTATTAAATGAAAAATCAAGAGGCGGCTTTGCTTGTTTTGATTAAATTTTTCGTGTTTTATTGTCAATTTGCGTGTGGAAAGTTACTTTCCGCACGCAAAAAAGTATGTGGGAAGAGTACAGTGGGCAAACAGCTATTTTGCTTAAAGAAATGTGTGCGCCAAGTTAGTACTTCTCCAGCATAAAAATATTTTTTTTACTATTCTTTGTTTTCGTTATTTTTGTTCTATTTTTTTGTGTAAAAAATTTTTTCTCAAAATACATAAATAATTTTTGACTATTTTATTCTTATTGTGGAGAAAATATTACCAGTAAATACTGTTAATAAAAACATTTAAATATTTTATTTTAAAAAAAATCATAAAATAATTAAAAAATAGTATAACATTAAAATAGTATGTAACATTAGGTATTATAAAGAAAAATATTCAAAATTGTATCCTAAAAATGTAGGATGAGTTAAGTAATGGATTAAGTATGACCATCTGACTCTTCAAGTAGATCTAAAGACTTAGCTCAAAAGAGTTTAACGAGAAATCATTTGTTAAATTATATTAGAGATCATTTAAATTTGACTAATTTGCGTTTAATATTTAATAAAACCAAACCCTTTTACTTTCTTTTAAATCGATCAAGTTTATTTTACTGAAAAACTAATCAACACTACCCAGTTAATTAAATTTCTAATTTTAGATTATATTAACAAGATGAATTTCATTTTTGTTTTTAAATCATGGTTTAGAACTTAATATTTTTGAACTGGAAAAGTACCAAACAATAGTAATGAGTAACCTTAAGGGCACATTAGTTAGCATAATGTGAATAATTAAAAGTTTATTAATGTATTTGTTATTAAAGAAAGGGAGAAAGCATACTTTGTTGATTTATATCCATCTAATAATGATTATCAAGGTGTTAATTTTTCTTATTTTGGATTAGTCCAATAAAAGTTGATAATGATCTTAACACAAGCGTAAAACAATTAAAAGAACATTACTTGCAGTTTTTTTCTAGTCAAGTGAAAGTTTTTGATCTTGTGATAGTAACCATTAGTGTGTTGTTATTATGAATATTATAAAAATATAGTTTTAGAAATTTGAGAGGAAAATTTGTCTTCAGGGTTTTCAAAAATTTATTATTGCTTAGGTTCAGTTCAAAAAAGTATTTTTGAAGATATCTTCTCCAATAAGGTTTCTGTTTTTGCTTTTTTGGAAAAACCCCATCTTATTTACAATTTGATGTCTCTCCATTTTAAATATGAAAAATAAAAAAAAATAAAAAATAATATAAAACTTGTTTTAAAAATATGAATAATATACGGAAGTATTTAACATTGTTTGCTACACTACTGGGTTAAGGAGTTAAGGACCAAAAAAAATGACGTAGCTCGACTTTTTCTGTTTCAGGTTCGATTTACCTTATCTTTGACTAGAAATGTACAACAGATTTCGCTTTACATTGGTTCATGATGTCTAATATTATACGAATCTTCGAGTATATTTTTGTAACCTTATACGATGTAAACTGAAACGAAGATTTAGCAATTCTAGTGCATGGACCAATGAAGACTATTAATTATAATAATTAAATGGCATGTAAAACCAGGTTCTAGGTAACATTACTCTATTTCCAATATTATATTTTGACAGTAATTATTTGAAAAGACACTAAAAATTGTTAGTGCGGTTATCACGGTTATAGCGCTGATTACAATTAATATTGTAAAGTAGTGATGGGAATAATCGAATGAAAAATAATCGATCATTCGATTATTAAAATATCTCGAGATATCAAAAAATTAATATTCGATTATTTTCATTTAAGTGATCTTACAAAATACCAAATTATTGTTTAGCAGGTTGTTCATATCTATTGTAAATAAACAGAAGTCGGTTTAAATGACAAAAAAATATTTTATCTTGACTATAATGTCTTGTAGAAGATGAACAACACAACTCAGCAGGGATGTTTCCTTATTAACACGTTAACAGTCATGGACACTGTATGTACAGTGTCAAGTGAAACCTTATTGACTGCAACACAAAGCTGTGTCACGTCAATAATTATATTTAAAGTAGGGTAAACGACACAGTTGTTGACACTCATACAGTGATTGACACCAAAAACTTATTTTAAACTAAAATAACAAATTATGTTGAGTTTATAGGTTTACCAGTTACTTTTTATATAAAATAGAATATCTACTTTAGGAGGGAAAAGTTTTTATTGTTGGTATTTGCTACATTTAATTTAGTGAATATAATATTCTGTGACGTGTTGGAACTTGCTTAAATTTTGTTAGTTATTAACGAATTTAATAAGACTTCATAATATTTGATTTTTGTTTAAAATATTAAAAAATCGGGCAACTTTTCCTTGAATGTTGATTTTAATGTAATTTAATAATACTATTTCATTAATAAAATAAAATTATAAGCGATTTTGAGGTTATTTTTATTTTTTCAAATAGTGTTAACAACTGTAAGTATTTTCGGCCGAGTTTATAGTTGTTGACATGGGGTGTCAATAACTGAGCATAACATCTCAAATATAAAACTACTATTTTTGTTTATTAAAAGAATCATTCTTAACTGAAAATAAGCAAAATTTATTTTATTTTAGTTTTACGTTGACTTAAATAGTAATTGACACCATGTCAATAACTGTAATTTTAATAGTGTCAATTACTGTAACTGGGACTTAATACCAAAACATTTAGGAAACTTTTTCTATTATAGAATTTACCGGAATGCCAAAATCGCAGAATAAAGAAAATAATATTCAAAAGGCATTAATTGCCATAAGAAATGGTATGTCGAAGAAAAAAGCGGCAAAACTTTACGATGTTCCAAGATCTACATTAATTTTTCGTTTGAGTACTAAATTTACAAAAGCAACACATGGTCCAAATCCAGTACTATTACCTGAAGAAGAAAATAAATTAATTAATTGGATCATAGAGAGTCAAAGAAAAGGATTTCCCCGAAGAAAAGAAAACGTTCAACATAGTGTAAAAGAATTTTTAGACAAAAACCCACGACCAAATCCTTTTACAGATAATAAGCCTGGCGATGGTTGGTTTCGAGCATTTCTACGGAGACATCCAATTTTAACAGAAAGGCAGTCGGAAGCTGTAACACCTGCTAGCGCTAATGTTAGTGAATCAGATATCAGAGGCTGGTTTCACCAAGTTGAAACTTATTTACTTGAAGAAAATTACGCTGATATTTTGAAAGATCCTTCGCGAGTTTTAAACAGAGACGAAACTAGTTTTCAGTTATGCCCCAAAGGTAATAAAGTATTGGCAGTAAAGGGATCAAAAAATGTATATGAAATCGATGTAGGGCAGGCTAAGTCATGTTTAACAGTAATGTTTAGTTTTCGCGCTAATGGAGAATATACTCCGCCTTTAATAATTTACCCTGGGAAACGAAGATCACCAGAAATTTCCAACAGTTTACCACCAGATTGGGGTTATGGCATTAGTGAAAATGGGTGGATGAAGATAGAGCTCTTTTATGAGTATATAGGAAATATTTTATACCCTTATTTAAAAAAAAACAAATACTATATTTCCCGTAATTTTATTCGTCGATGGGCATGTAACTCATCTAACTTATGAACTGAGCGAATTATGTAAGTAGTTAGGAATAATTTTGATATGCCTATACCCGAATTCTACACGCATACTCCAACCAGCAGACGTTGCTGCTTTTAAACCATTAAAAACGGAATGGAAAAAAGCAGTAATAGAATGGAGAAAAGAACATCCTACTGAAACGTTAACAAAAAGTGTGTTTGCAAGAATTCTACAGATTGTCGTTGAAAAATGTTTTAAAAAAGAAACTATACAAAATGGATTCAAGACGACAGGTATATTTCCTTGGAATCCCGATGCCATTAAGTATGGTAGCAAATGCATTACAAAGTCTTCAAATTTGATAACTAACATGACTACCGAAAATATATCTATCGCATTAAGTTTTAACGAATTCAAGTCAATAGTGGGAATCCAAACATTAAACTTATTTGAAATGTTTGACGAATCTATTGAAAAACAACAATTTGAATACTTTTACATGCTTTATAAAATTTGGAAGTTTAAGCAAGCAAGCTCCCCTAATATAACACAGATAAACAACCAAGTTCCAAGTCAACAGGACACAAATACTTTGGCTACTGACAATTCGAATGTGGGATTTGAAGATAATAATAGTTTATTTAAAAACAACGAACAACCAGGGAAACCAGCATTTAGAGTTGAAGTGTTTGATATTGAAAATAATATAGGCTTTAAAGCAAATGAACAATTAGGAACTCTAGAAGATTCAGTATGCAGAGAAGAAGAAATTTTTGATATTAGAAATATGGAAATCATATTTCAAAATGAAAACGATAGTAATTCATCATCTCACATGATTAGGCAGCTACAAATAAACGAAAATATAATAAATCATAATGCTAAAGACAAGGAAAATATGGATGTAGATGTAGAAATGCAGCAGGTAAATAATAATGATCCAACTGATAATGAATTATCCAACTTAAATAATAAATGTGATATAAACGAAAATAATGCAGTACAACAAATTGTTATGGAATCAACCGAGTTTCAGAACGAAAATGACAGCAACAATATAAACAACATTTTAATGTGGCCAAAGAGTCCACAACGAAAAGGAAAAAGAAATATTCCAAGGGTCCCATTCGTTATTACTTCCGAAAAATGGCAGAATATGCAGCAAGAAAAATTAAGAATAAAACTACAAAAAGAAAATGAAGCTAAAGAAAGAAAACAGAAACGACTAAACAAAAAAATTTCCAATAAAATATCAAACAAACAAAAAAGAGAACTTAAAGATAAAAATAATAGGAATAATAAAGAATCAAATAGTAAAAAAAAATGTATTAGAAAATAAAGAAACAAAAGCTTTAGTCCAAGTAGAAAATACACCGGATATTAGAGATTTTCCAAATAGAATTTGAAGCTAATAAATAAATGAAAGAAATGAAATTTTTTTATGAATTACCTAGTTATTTTAAGAATGTTATTTTTTTTTTAGTTGTTATACGTTATTATAATAATATATTAATTCATTTAAAGTCTAATAATTTAAAACATTAAATTAATTTTCTAAAGTTATTATGATCTTTTTTTCTACCCTTATCTTTTTCTGTTTAAAGTAAAATGACAAAGAGAGAGCTATGTCAATTACTATGAATACCAATGTCATTAACTGTCTTCTCTATGTCAATAACTGTAACTTGAAAGAAAATTTAATAAATATTAAAAAATATGCTTTATTTTTAAATATAAAACTGTTTTTAAAGTTTTTGTATAAAATTTATTCATTATATTAGTTAATAATGCCCTTTAAAATACTTTAAATGAAAATATTTAGTATTTATACTTATTTAAATAGGTAAAAATGTCTTAGAGTGTCAACAACTGTACTGTTTACCCTATATTAACTCTTTGCACTCAAGCAAAAAAAAAGTGAGTTGTAAATAGGCTGGTAAGACATGTAGCACATGACAACGACCGACGTTCTTTTTTTGACGGATTCTTTTGACGTTCTAACCTTGTTTCCCCAAAGTTGAATACTAAATGCGCTAAATACGTCCTCAATGCTGTTTTTATTAGTTTTTAATTTTAAAAAGATAATTCAACGTGATTTTGTATTATTTTATTTACAATTTTTCTAATAAATGAATGTGTTTGCAGTTATTAAATAAAATATTCATGTAATGTGAAGTATGAGCAGTCATTACAGTTCAACATTCAGTGTGTCATGTGGTACATGTCTTATGATCCAACAGACAAAACACCTTTAAATATGGTAGAATTAATGGACAAACCACCTTGTCATGCTGTACATGTCTTATAAGCGCAAGGGGTTAATTGTTAAAATAGTGTGCTAGTTGGATGTTTCGTCATTATAGATTATGACCATCCACGTGTTAAAGTGGCAACCATTAAAATTGAAAAACCAATAATTACTGTAATTGATAATGGTCTAATCTCTAATGGATTAATGGATATTAATATTTTGTAAAGAATAGATGTATATAGGTAAAATTCAGTAAAATTGATTGTTGAAGATAATATATATATATATATATATATATATATATATATATATATATATATATATATATATATATATATATATATATATGTATATATTAAATAAACCATCTAAAAACAACGGAATTGAAGGGTCAGTTGTGTTCATACAAGTAAATAATGTTGTGTTATGTTATAGATCTGATTTGAAAATAAAACAATAAAAGTAACAATAAAAGAATTACTAAAATTAAAGAATTGTAATTTAATTTTTTTTATTTAATTTAAATAACTAAATGAAAAAGAATCGTTAAAAATAATCGATAAGTAATCGTTGGAAATAACCGAATGAAAATAATGGACAAAAATAATCGATTGAAAAAATAATCAATAAAATAATCGAATGATTATTCGATTATTAAGATCACTCAGTTAAAAATAATCGATTATTGAAATCACTCGATTATTCCTATCATTACTACAAAGTAGTAGTTGATCGTATTTTAAACGTACCTTGCGACTTGATTTATTTATTGATACACTCAGTCTATATCTATAGACTATATATTATAATATGTTCATTGGTCTGTATTCTAGTGTTTTTCAATTTCAATAGAAAAAACTGTTTAATTGATACTTAAAATTGAATTACTAATTTAACAAAAATCTCCCTCAAGCAAACATAAAAACAAAAATACCGGGAAATGCAAACAAAGAATTTGAATAAGTTGTTATGAGTAAATAAATAAATACGTAAAAAAAAATAATGATTATTAAATCTAACTGAATACATATTCATTTCTTCTGGTCCATCATTGTCCACAACGACCCACAAAGGTCCATTCATTAAATTAAATTTTACGTTAGCAAAAAAAGCAACTAACACACGCAGTTTACAAAATAAATTAAATAATTTTTTTTTTTCATATTAATCATTTCCGTTCCCATTAGTTACTGTGGTGAATAGTGATTATAGCAAATTATAATTGCTGCGACCACTGTGTTGCTTCGCTCGACCGTTTTTATTATTAAAATCACCCGCACGAAAGTATCGCATTACTGCTCTCCGTCAATTGCTAGCTCTTTGTAAAGAAGAGAATTTTTTGGTGGACCTCATTCTTTAAAATTTGTGTATTTTTTGTTGTACAAAAACGATTAATATAAGCAGTAATTTTTTTTTTTTAAATGACGAGGAAAATGATTCATCCAAAATTATTCTCATAACCTTCAGGTTAATTTAAGCCTTTTATGTGTATGATTTATTTGAATAATAATTTTTGAATGTTGACGGTTTTGTTGTTATTTAAAAGAGCCATGTCCAAAAAGGAAACCTATTCATGTGGGTACAAACAATTGTACCTATATGTATAATGTGCATGGCATTATTATTATCATTATTATTGTAGTTAAATAAGTAAAAAGACCTAAAAATTATGATTTTGTGTACAATTAGCGCCCAGTGATGAATCAAAAAACTCGTTTGGTTCCCACGGTTATAATTTTGGAACCTAAAATATCAAAAAGTGTTTATCTTAAACAAAAATCTGCACCCAATATGAGAAACCGGCGGCCTTTACAAAAAAACCACGCTAAGTATAACCTTTTAGCGAATTTCTACTGTTATGCCACGACTTGAGTCCGGGACTATGGCAGAAATTTGTTTTGAGATCCCTGGAAACCGAAAATAATATTCACTAAAATTTATATATATATATATATATATATATATATATATATATATACATATATATATATATATATATATATATATATATATATATATATATATATATATATATCGGAAGTGTCCTACTTTTACGAAATTTGGTGAAAATGTTGGAAGTGCCAGACACGTCCGATGCCAGGAACATGATTTTTGTTTTTAAAAAAATTAGTTTTTTCCATAATTCCCACTTATTCAAAAATTTTTGTGAAAATTTTTTACACCCTTTAAAAGAGGAGAAAAAATTACATAAAAAAGGTCTTTAATTATTCTATGTCAACTAGTTTCCGAGAAAAATTAATTTTTATAAACGGCAGTTCACTATGTTATGCAGGATATATAATAATTATATGAACGACTTATACATACTACCTAAAAGAGTATGTATGTTGTACAACAGGATAATAGCTTGTATAGTCATATACATATGTATATATGTTTGTATGTTATATGCCATCTTTTATTAGGGTCCCGAAGAAAGTCCTATTTTGTAGAGCTCCGAAAGAAGTCTCCCGAGACTATAATAGAAATTTGCTTTGAGATCCCTAGGAACCGAAAATAATATTCACTAAAATTTATATATTAAACCCACACCGGTAACGTCCCACACCGTTGAACAAGTTCGTTAGCCAGCCATGTCGGATGCCTGGAACTTGGTTTTTTTGGCCATTTTTCGTGAAAAAAATTAGTTTTTGCCCAAATTGTCTCAAGTTAAAAAATTTTTGCGACATTTATTTACACCATTTGAAAGAGGAGGAAAAATCACTTAAAAGGGTGAAAAATCACAGAAAAACGGATTTTATAAACGGAAATTCGCTATGTTATGCAGGTTGCTTCAACAGGGATATTTTGTTTTATAAGTTAATTGGGGTTGTTTCGCTGTTTATGAAATTTTGTCAATATTTATGATGCACTGCATATTTATTTCTTCTTCTCCCCAGCGTCAACACCACAGTATTTTTATAGACACTTTTTCAACTGTATATTTACAAAGTCTAAAACTTCAAACAAGTAAGTAGTTCAGTGACTTGTCTCATAGACTATTGTTTAAGGGGTCTAATTTAGGTACTTATAGTTAGCTCCGGACGCTTTATGTTCGTGATGCCGATTATAAGTGGTTTAACTGTTCTAATTATTTTTATTTTTTACGGTAATTATCACGTCAGTTTTAGTTATGGAGTACTTGATTGAAATTAAAAACTCTTCTAAAAGCCTTTTCTTTGCATATCACTTAAGTAATTTTTTATTTTCCTTAAATTCTGTAAAAATCGTCAAAAAATAACTGTATAATTTTAAATAATAAAATTGAAGCGAAAAACAATTCATTGTAATGTTGTCACAATTTGAAGACAAACGTCAATATCAATCTTTATAACCTCAAAACTTTGATTATATTCATAAGATGTCAAATAAAAAGTAAGTATTTCTTTGAATTCTGGTCGATGATTATTACTGTATATTCTAGCTAATAGAAGTATTGAAACTAAAGCACACTTCGCCGATAAAGATTATCGAAATTGACATGTATGCTTATAAAATGTTACGTCATTCCAAGAAATGGCGCGTTTTCAGTAATTTGAACCGTTGTTGAAAATTAATGTTTTTCAAAGTAGAATTTATAAATATTTATCAAATATTTTTTTTTTTGTTTTATCATTAATGTAATAACATATGTAATGATAATTCATAGAATCATTTATTTGACATTTGACACACTAGAGTTCTGAGTATCATAGTGGGAAAAGAGTTAAAATATAAAAATTCATCCATTAATCTGTCCTATATTAAATTCAAACGTAATAATAGTAATTAATTAATTAAATATTTGTAATAGATCACCATAAGCATTATAAAAATAAATTAGACATTATCAAACTGGGACGTAGTAGTAATTACATTAAACTTATCAAAAGTTCTGCAGGTTTAAATAAAAAGTACTCCAGCACTTCTAGTGGAAGTGACGTCAAATTGTCAAGAGTGTTAACACTAGAATCATACGTTGGTTTACGAGTCAAGTTAATCATATATCGGCGTCGTTTCGACGAATGGACTTTTTACGAGGAGTTTTAGAGTTTATGTGCAAAAAACATTTTTTTTACATAACAATACTACAAAAGCGAACAAAATATTTAAAAAAATTGGATTTGGAAAAATTTCTGAATATAAATATTTATTAATTTTTTTAATCTTTTTATCAAAGCATATTTTCACTATAAAAATTAAAAAATAGATTAATACATCAGTTGTATCATAAAACATGTCTTTCAAATAATTAATTTATGAACTATTGTGAGTCAGTGGACATGTGTGACTTTACAGAATGTGAAATTTCTGTCATAAATAATCCTACAGATATGTAGTTATTTCCCCATTAGGCACATTTGTAAATTTTCTAAAATTTGTTAGTAATTTTTAGAGTAAGATCTCAAAAAATAATAAAAATTAAAATATTTTCGACAAAATAAATTGTTAACCTTTTATTAAGTCACTTGAAACGCATTTTTTAGTTTTCGATTCAATATATTAAAACTTCAGTATTATGTCGTCTCTATAAGTCAAACAGCTGTAATCATCTTTCATATTATCATAATCATTGAATAAATTAATTATAATATCCATATCTTTAATAAATTTTAGAAAAATTAGGAAAACTTTTATAGTTGGAGTACAAAATCTTTAAAAAAAAATATAGGTTAATCATACATCGTCGTCCTTTTGACGCACACTATTTCAGTATAAAAAAAAACGACAATAGCTATAAACAAAATTTATACGTCTTATGTGTTATAATAACAAATAAATTAGATAACAGAAGTTTCACAGCAAGCAGGTACCGACAAGTTGTAGTATTGGAGCAGGTAGAGAAGTTCGTTCGTCGTTTTGACGAGTACGTATGATTCTAGGGTTAACCACAACAAAAGCTTCCATTGCTTCCACCGTCATTATCAGACAATAATTACTACATGGATGTAATAATAATTGCCTATAATGTACCAATAAGACATACGAATTCACCCAATTGAATATTTATTCTTTTATTTTAATTGTTATGTTTAATAGTTTAATTAATAACTAATTTATAAAGTGATTTTTAAATTATATAAATGGATAATTTAACTCTTGGAAAACATATATATTCATATCTGTCATTTAACGTTACATCTACAATAAAATAACATCTTTAAGGAATTGTTATTTTATTTACATGAGAGAAATATTATTTACACCAGAGTTGTTAATAATTAGCACCTTCTTTTCTTCTATGAAATAAATGTTTTGTTATTTGAATTATTATTATTAATAATAATACTTACAAACAGAAAACATGTTAAAAACATTAATATAGATGGAATATAATACATATATACACATTATTTATAAATAGAAGTTGAGTGTTTAAATAATTTTAAATGGTTCTTCTTACAAGTACATAATTCCATTATCGTTTCAACTGCAAGAATATCATATTGCTAACTAACATTGCTAACATTAAATTCCCATAACGAAATACTATACATATATCAATTGTTATGTATAAATATTCTGTACATTTAACACTATACGATTACATACTTTGGTGCAAATATATACAGTGCGCGTCCTAAGAAGTTCAATAGAAAAAGGGAAACTTAAATGTAACAGATAGTAATTTAGATTGTGTCGATTAAGTTAAAATTTTGATCTAGTCACGAAAAATGCAATGAAACTGAGATTCAGATGATAATTTTTGGGCAATTTTGGATATAAATTTTGTCACCAACGGCTTGTTTAAGTTCGTATATTTCAAAAAATTCCTTTAAATAAAAACAAAATAATTTTGATTATTATTTTTCGTCAGTTCTACCATTGAAATGGTACTATTATGATAATCCATACATTTTCCCAAGTCTACCGGCAGCGATTTACGATTTTTTAGAACCGGGGCAGAAACTTGATAGTGGCGCCCCCTCTCTCTAGTGTTTGAGATAAATTCTTAAAAAAAACTTATAAAGTCTTTTACAAAATTCCTATTGTTCCCATTGCGGCAATGGTAAAAAATGAGGATTTTGTAAAGGATCAATATACAAGTTGATTTTTTATTTTAATAAACCTACTCCGAAAACACTATAAGTTGTGCAAATTTCAGATTTTTATCACCAGTCCCATCAGAGATATAGAGGCTCAAAGTTCCAAAATTTAAAAAAAGTCAATTTTTGAGTTTGTAAAAATTAAAAAATACCAGTTTCACAATTGAAATTTTTTTGGGTAGTTGTACTCATATACAACTATTCCCATAAAAAATACTAAGCTGTTTAAATCACTCCTATAAAAAAAATGTTAAAAAAGTGAATTTTGATAATTTTTCATCCAACTTTAGATGAAGTTTTCTTGTAGAATGGACGAAAATAAGCCAAATATAGACATAACTTAATGAGAAATCTATTACCATTGAAGTTGTTTTTATTTCAACCTTTTAAGATGAACGGTTTATGAAATATGTGTATTGGCGTACAAGGCTGCTAACACAAAAATCAGCGCAAATTGGAAACCAATAATGGCCACTACGCTTAAGCGATTTAAGCTAATTTTTTTTAAGAATTTAATACTTCAAATACAATAGAAACAACTGAGAGAATATTAATTTTTTCTAAAATGGTCAAGTAATCAACTTTTTTTGGACCATTTGTGTAGACCGACTTATTATGATTTTGGCGCCCCCTAAAACTGCCGTCCGGGGCAGGTGCCCCAGTTTGCACCTCCTTAGATCCGGGGCTGTCTACCGGACCTAAACTGCCGTGTCACACTAATCTCACGTATCTCAGAAATGATAGTTTTGAGAAAACTTGATTTGAATAAAATATCGTTTCTATAAAATATCGTATCTTAATTCGCTCAAATATTATTAAATATCTAAGATAATTGATTTTTATTATGCGTTTTGATTCAATGTTGCAATATTGACTTATAACGTATAAATATACTACATATTTGAAAATATAAGAAATAAGGAATGTGATGCAATCAAAATAAAAATTTAAAAATACAATAGATTAATTATTATATTATTATTAACAAATTAATTAATTTTATTGTCAATATATATACTAGGGATTGAGTAGAATCCTTTAAACATTGTTACGCGAAATTGCTGTATCTAAAGATACATGACATTCGTGTGACACGGCAGTAGAAGAGTATACTCTATCAGGCAATGTTTCGTATCTAGGCCTCTCAGGCTATAGATATAGTCAATCAAAAGTTAAAATTTAATCGTGTTATTAGACCGGCTTCAAAAAAAGAAAATTGATTGTGGATACATAAAGCTTCCAGGGATAACTAGTGGTATTTTTTTCTTTTCAGAAAGCATTAGTGTTTATAGTTATTATAATTTTATATAATATCTTTCCCATTTATTTTAATTCTAAATGTAATTTATTTAAATATTATATGTAATATCTAATATTATTCAGAAACGTAATAAGTTTCAAATTATTATTTATTGGGCATATCTTACGCACTTACATAAAACGTACATAATTGTTACCAACCTTGAATAGACAAATCAATTTAAAAATGTTTATAACAAAATATTGCCACTAATTCACTAGGTACATAAATGTCGCTGACACAATAATTGTTTACATAGTATTGTTGATTGTTTTAAATGAATTTTTACGTTATTGTGTGCACGCAAGTAGTATAAAGCCTCTTATTATTTTTATTAATTATGATTATTATTTCAATAAAAAAATGCACGAATGGCGGTATTTTCTTTTGTAGTGGTACTGTACTTTATTATATGTGCGACAAGTTTTCAAGAAATTCTCATCATAAAATGTATTTAATTTTATTTTGTTTTTGTTTTTGTTTATTAAATAAATAAATTTTATTTTTATTATTTCTAGACATTTTTGTTTAAGTCTTTTTGTATAGAAAGTTTACTGGAAAATGTAAGTGTTCAGGAAGGCTTACCTAAAGTTGTATATATTTTTTTGTTATTATTCATGTGGGAAAAATATTGGCACCCGCATTTTTGTACGAAAAATAGCTATTTGCCCACTATACTGTTCCCACATACCTTAAGCGTATTTCAATTGCTTTTGTGCATGCGGAAACTCGGAAAGTATACTTTCCGCACGCAAATTGACAATAAAACATGTAAAATTTAATCAAAAAATGCAAATCCATCTCTGGATTTTTCATTTAATAAATGTTTGGTAATTATTCTGTAGAAACCACTAACAAAGTAATTTAAACAATATTTAATTTAAGAAAAAAGACAAACACTGAAAAATATTATATTAAAATGTAATAATAAAATAGTAGCACAAAGTATACTACTCGTACAGGATTGTCAATTGCCCACTCGAGCGAATTAACACACTCACTGCGATCGTGCACCCAACTTCACTCTCGTG
Organism: Brachynemurus nebulosus; assembly: GCA_035578155.1. Classification (NCBI taxonomy): domain Eukaryota; kingdom Metazoa; phylum Arthropoda; class Insecta; order Neuroptera; family Myrmeleontidae; genus Brachynemurus; species Brachynemurus nebulosus. The sequence goes on from JAPWDM010000004.1 coordinate 32,351,820, forward strand.
GACAATCGACAATTCCCCGCACTTATTGTAGAATATGGTTGTATTAATGACTCCTTTAGAATTATCAACCAAGTTCAATGTATTTTTCATAAAGAATTTTCATTATAGTGTAATCTAATTTTCAATATTAGGTTACTTTTATTTATCTATCCAAAAATCTTGAATTATTAACATTTGACAAATCCTGTCAATTTAAAATTCTTATCGTTATTTAAATGTATAATATTCAGAATAATTATGATAAAATATAAGACGTACTGAAGAAACAAAGTAAAGAAAATCTTGTTAAGGAAATACTGTATATAGTAAACCAATTTAGTTAATCATGTTAAAAGTTAGAAAAAAGAAAAACATACCAACTCATGTGACATTTACGAGTAAATAGTAATAATATATGATTATACTCTTTTTAGTTCAAATAAGAAATTCGTAAGGATTAAACGCGTAGTGTTTCAGTGCAAAATAGTTTTTGTTTTTTTTGTTTTGTTTTTTAAATAAAATACGTGTTAAGTGACAAACAGTCTACTAATGATTTTTAAAAATTTCATAGTGTTGTTCCAACAGTACATTTATTTGTTGTATATTTTCTATAATTTGCAATTGTTCTACGCAGTTTTAACAAAGCAAATTATAATTATAAACAATATGGTAAGGGTTTTATCTTTAACTAAAGCCAATACCACTTGATTGTAAATTATATTATACCAGCCAGGCACGCCAGATTCATTATTCTCAAAATTTTAAAATGGATAAATAGTAATTCAGTGGCGTAGAACTTAAATATCAACAAATTTTCAAAAAATATCAATAATTTTCAACTCTAGGGAGCAGTTGCTAAGGTTCTTTCTTTTTTTAAATGTTTTGATTGATTCTGGATGCAAATGTTTTTCGGAAGTCGGAAATAGTTTACTTCATCTTTATAAAGCTTGGTTCGAGAATATTTTTGTATTTCAATACAATATCTAATTCCCATTTCCCAGTAATTACGAAAACGGGTTGGCCGTCATAAGTTGTCGCAAGAAAAGTAAACCCAGGACAATAACAAATATTTGGCCTACCTGTCTAGAAAATAGTCTCAGACTGATATCATGATTTAAAGCTAGAAATTACAGCAAACTTGCACAAATGAACTTAATTTGTCGAAGTTCTTTCCACAGTTTTTCCCATGCTAGTTTCCACAGATAAAACAGATACATATTCGTTGAATAAATGATGATCGTTTCAGGCGATAATTTTTCAAAATATTTCCCCTCATCTGGTAATAGTCAGTAGTGAAAGAAAGCATATTTTTCCCCCATAACTTTACATGTGGTCCGTTTGCAAGAGTGTATTTTATTTTATAAAAAGTTATAAAGTAAATAAAAAAGAATGTATTTATAAGTAGAAATTATCTAATTTTCAAGGCAAGAAGTTAAGGAAAGGTCACGTAATAATCTTTTGAATCAATCACTGGCTTAAAGTTATAATTAGAGTATTTATATCTATTTTTTGAGCTAATCCATTTATGAAAGCTTTTCACATGCTAGCTTCGTCATCTGTTCGTTTTTGATTTGTCGTTTTTTATTTGTCGTTTTTGTGCTTATTTGATTAATGCTTTTTTTAATTTTATAAAACTAACAAAATTCTAGTTAAATATTTTTGGTCTGCCCAATATGTCTTCTTCTTCTGAGTATAAACAGTGTGGAAATTATCGCCCATTGAGGAAAAGTTAAGAAAATCAGGGTCAACTTGCAAGATTAGGTGTTCTAAGTCAGTCAGAGAGTTAGAATTGCAATTCTAAAATTATCTTTAATCTGTACCTAATGATATATTGGGCAGTAAAAATTGTATAATTTCAAGAAAGAAGTTGGTCTTGTACCGTACAAAAATTGATACCGTGATAAAACTCCGTTAAAAGTAAGAAAAATCCTTTAAACTTATTTTGTTTTTGATCGGTCAGCATACTGGATCATTACTTTGAAAGCAAAATCGTACTACAGCGTATTAGTTATTTCATTTTTTTTTAAATGAAAGTTATAAACTTTTAAAATTTCCCACTTATTAAGTATAGATTAACTAAAAATGAAAAAATAATTTAATATTCTATAAAAACATGTAAATTAAAAAAAAAAATTGTATAATTCACATGTGACTTCTTATATCAAAAATATACAAAAACCTTACAACTTCTCTTCAAGTGGCCCTGATATCTTTCCTTCTTTTTTATATTCTTTGTTTTAAGTTTCAATACTGAAATTTGAAACTGGTTATCTAACAATGTACAAAAAAAGTAACGTTTTTTAACCGTTAACTCGTACTTAAAAATAATTTTTTAATTGTAATCAAATATCTAAAATTAATAAAAAAAATTTTATTTTATTTTAAATCAAGATAACAACCAACCTTACTGTAAATAATTAATTATTATAAATGGAAACCTATGCATTAGTTTTAAAATTGTTATTAGGTGTTGGAAGAATTTGTAAACTAATAAATATTATTTTCAGAAGTAAATTTGAACTTATTTAATCTTACTTCAGATAATTTTTTTATTCTGTTTTTCTAAAATGTTATTTTAAAACGCATTGGCAAACACAATCTCTCAATCAGTGTTACTATTTTGCTAAATACATATTTTGGAAGTGTGGCATGACCTCTCTACTCTATTTCTGCAGGTCAGTCATTCAGCTTTAATTTTGTCAGAAATGAAAATCGCGGAAACAGAAATCTAGGATATAGGACAGTGACTTGAATGAGGGATTTTGTAACTTAAATATAATAGATTCTCTGCTGAAAAAAGAATCAATGTTACATTACGCCTAGCTGTTCATATTTTGATAAAGTAAAACCAGAACACAAACTAAAAAAAAAATGTATAGTAGGATTTTTAAGTACGTCATGATATGGAATTCTGAACTTAATAGTTGACTTGTATGGGACCACCAACTCAAAGTGATATACATATAAGAATCTTGTCGAATTAACCAAGTTATAAGAGATGTCGATTTTAAATCGATTAATCGAAGCTTAAAAAATCGATTCTTTTTTCGATTTTTTCATTTGAATCGATTCATGAATCGATTATTAAAAGTAAGAGATTGATAACCGATTTTTTCCAAAAATAACTTTATTTTAATAGTAATTCTACAAAGAAACATGTGTTGAAATCATAGAACACTAGAAGCCAACTAACATCAAAAAAGTGTAATTCGCTTGGAGTCATTTGTAGGCCTGTCACAGCTAAGTCATGTAGTCAGTCGCTGTCCGTCACCGAACACACAGTCCATTATATTACATTGTTAGACATTGTTAGTTGAGCAGCACACATTTCTCTCTCTGGTAATACGTGTGGTGTAGTAGTATGTGTAAATACGCACACAGACGCAACCATTAAACCAATACCACTGCAAACAGTGTGTATCTACACCAATAGAGTGGGGAGATTTACGTCACAAACTCATTACAAGTGGAACAGAGACATAGACAATCTAGTTTGACCCCTTGGTTGAAATGAAACACCAAAAACTCTATTGTTAATTGTCACTTTTTACTCGTTATATCAACGAACCCCTCCTATGGCTCTATATAAGTCAGACTATTAATACAAAAGGAAGGAAGAGACTACCTATCTGTGCAAACGACGATCCCTTTCCCACAAAAGCGACTTATTTAGAAAACATTTCTTTGTCAGTTTGTTTGAAATTTTTGAATAAACTTGCTTCAATTCGTGGTATTCGTCCTACATATTCAATTGCCTTATTTTTTATAATTATAATTGAAAAGTTAACTCATTCGTCGCCTTTACAAATATAATGTAAGGCGTTTTTACACGATATTACTGATATTACCTATGTATAAATTTTTTAGCTAATTTTATTAAACTTTTCAAAATTTCGATTTTTTAGATCGATCTCACAGAATCGATTTTTTTTAGCCGATTCTTTTTTGAATCGATTTTTTTGATTTTGATTTAAATCGATCCAAAAATCGATCTTTTTTTGGAGAATCGACATCTCTATTCTTTAGCCTCTTTTATCCCTTAATTTTGTACCCTCTTTGGGCTCATTAGTTAATATTGATTGTTTATTTTTCAAATTATTTATTAAAAATTTGAAAAAAATTTTCGTTAGACTCACAGTTACGGAAGTAATCGAAAAATTAATTTCAGTCTTATACTCAAAAATGTAATCGATTTATAACTTCCGAAAACTGAGTTTTACACTCACAGAAAACTTCTATACGAGTTCCAAAAACTAAACCTACCCACTAAAAATGCGCAACTGATTTCAATACAATACTTACCGAATTATACCGCGCTACTCGCTATTCAAAATAAAAAATGTGTACCTGTATATACACAGTTTTAGAAACTGGGATAAATAACCGTCTGAAAAATTTGTCGTGTCATCGGGACAAAAGGTTAAATCCGGAAAAACCGGAACATATGAACACACTAATTACGCTTGTATTTGAACTCACCAAATATACGCAAATTAATTTGCCTATTGATTTTAGAATGGTGACTTTTCACTTATTCAAAATAAAACATTATTTAAATGAGTCATTTTTATGCGTTTATTAGCTTTGATAATTTCGGCTTAAAATGTTTATTTTTTCTATGAAAAAGTGCAAATTCGGTTTGAAAATAAGACTTTTGTTTTAAAACTGTTTCTAATTAATCCTACTACTGTGATTTTATCAAAAATAATTGGAATTTTAACAAAAACCTAAAATTAACCATAAATTCTAGGGCCTAAAAAAGGTTAAATATACTTGATGACGTCATGGAGCTGAATTTTGATTTTTACTTTTTAAGTTTGTCTCTTGAGTCTTTTTAGTCATTAAAAGTTGATTTTTCAATTTTTGTTTTTTAAAATTTCGAAATTATAATAATTGATAATTACATTAAGAAACATTACTAAACCCCTTATCGTTTTTCCTTTTTCTATAATGTCTCATGTTTCCGTGCATGAGAGGTATCTATCATGAAATGTTCATATTATGGATACAAAACGAGTAATTATTTAAAATTGGGCCTACACCAGTCAAAAAAAAAAAATAAAATAAAATAAAATAAATAAATAAATAAATAAAAATTTTATACCCGTACTAGAAAAGCTAACAAACGTTTGTTAAAATTGAAAAAAATTCCTTTAATAATAGAAATAAGTAGACGGGGAAGCACCCTCGAAACTTCGTTTTCGGACAGAGCGTAATTATTACAATTGGAATTCATAAATTTACTTGAAAATGAGTTTCAGTGGCGCTTCCCCGTCCATCGGTATCAAGTTCGAATATTTTTCTATTTAATCCCCTGTAATGTCAACGTTTAAAAAAAAATCGACCTATTAGTTTTGTTTCTATAGCCAAAAATAAGTGTAGTTTTTTCAGCCTTTCCAGTGCTAGTACTGAGTTCTAGTGTTTATTTAAACCAAATGTCGAACATTTAAAAAAAAATTATTAAAATCGGACCATTAGTTTTGTTTTTATAGTCAAAAATAGGTGGAGCATAAATTCTAAATAATGTAATTACGGACAAACCTTCTCAACTCTATATAAAGAAAAAGTTTGACTTTTAAAAAACTTTTGAAATTTTTACACATTCATGCGCACATAGACTTATACAAATTATTCTTGCCTGGCAAGGAAGAACACCAGGATTAAGTTTCTTATATTAATAAGAATCGGTCCGTATTACTGTATTAGCATCGTTTTGCCGGATCTAGTCTAGGCTTCTTGCAAACATAATATTATTAGTTGCATGAACATTTTTGTTTGACTGCATTTTTTTATTGTAATGAGTGAATAATTTTTGCATATTTTAAATTTGAAATAAATAAAAATTTTAATTATTGCATACGTTTCATTTATAATAATTTTTTTGCCTGCAAATTTTTTATTTTATTTATTTATTTTTTTTTATTCATTTTTTAATCCACACTGTTTATTTTTGTTTGTTTTACTTAGGACGAAAAAAGCTTGGACATAATGGGACAATATAAGCCCGAAATATTCTGCTAGAAGGTAATTTTGCTTCTTATTTTTTTTTTTTTATTTCATTTGTTTTTATTTTTTTATAAATACATATTTAGAAATGTCATTGCCATATTTTTAATTAATTTTTTTTCCTTATTATAAAATAGAAAACATAAAATAAAAATATATTACAATGGAACACCAACCGGCTTTTAAAATAAATTCTTAGGTATGCAACTTGTTCGACATCCAACACATTTATGTTGTGTGTATACATAAGTAATACTTTCTTATTATGGATGATACAAGCATGTTATGAAGAAATTAATATAAAAATAGGTAGTTTTGTGGATTCTTTTTTTTACTTTTTAAGTAAAATTAGATATTTTAATATTTTTAATTTTTATTTTCATTATTAAAATATTATTTACAATGTTGGTACAACTTAACGCCCCAAAAAGATGAGTTATGGCTTTTTGCCAAAATATTTTTATAAAGTTCACGTAGCAAAAAATAATGATATTTTAAACGTTAGTAAATATTTTTTTGATTCTATTTTAACGTAAGTAATTATTAATTAAAAATTTGAATTTAACAAAAAAAAGCTAGGATATAATTACAAAGTCATATTTTATTACTATTGTTTGCAATTTATCTTATAAATACATACAAATCATTATGGATGAATCATTCTCTTTAAATATTTCTTATAAATCATTTTTTAAATATTTTCAAAACATCTGATCACACTTATCATCAGGAAAACAAAAAATTGTATTGACTCAACAGAACAAAATAATTATTTAATAATATTGGATGTTCTACTTTTAATTGTTGTAATATTTTTGTGTTAGTTTTTGACTATTTGTATGTTAAAAAAATAAAAAATTTCACGTTTTAAATTTAACATCATTTTGTAAAATTATAGTTATTTGTTATCATTTAACGGAAGTATATGCCATTACGGCTTCCTGTTCATTGTGTACGTTGATTTAAAAAATCCGATTTAATCATTGATATACAATTGTATGAAACTAATCAATTAATACCAATAGTTTGATTGGTCCGTACAATTTTACATTGTTAAATAAAAAAATTATTTACAGATGTCAATGGTGCGGAGCGGCGGAGGCATCAGTCGTCGAGAACCATGCAAAAAGTGTGGTAATCCCGTATTTTTGGCAGAACGTCTTAACGTCGACAATCACCTCTACCACCGAACTTGTTTCCGTTGTGCGCGCTGCTCGAATCAATTGAGTTTAGCCAATTATTATGAAACGGAAGACGGCCAGTATTGTTGTGAGACTTGTCCCGACGAAGAAACTATTTCACCTACGACGAAATCGATCGATATAACTGATTATCAACAAAACACACTACTTTTAAAACGTTCTGTAAGCGACGAGGAAAAAGAGCAAAAATTACAGATAGATAAATTAAATAAAGATCAAATTACTACTTCCGCGTTTTCGAAAGCACGCAATCATTTCATCAGCAGTCAGCTGAACGTGGTTTTGGATGAAATTGCGAAAAATGAGGAAGTGTACGATAGCGAAGAATGTAGTAGCGTCGATGAAGATCCTCCAGATTTACCAAATACAGAACCTCCAGACATTTTGGAAACTTTAACGCATTCTAATCAATTCTTGATGGAAACCGAATCCGTTGACAATACTGAGGAAATTAAAGCTCCATTGACACCGACCACAGTTATTGATCTAGAAGATGAATTATTAAAACAGACAAATGATTCCAAAGAAGAAATCGAAAATAAGAATGCTTCAAGGACAAGTCTCGACACATTCGAAATAAAACCAGACGACAACAGAAACGAAACTATCGGTGGTGATATTGACAAAGACATTGTTGTAAATAATGAAAATTCGAATATTAGTGTTAAGTGTAATAAGATTAGTGATAATACTGACGATAATGAGCCATTAGCTGACAGCGTTACAATTTTAGATGATAGACAAAACAATACTGATTTTGTTACCAAAGAAGAAGCTAACACTGTTACTATTACCAATGATGTGGAACATGACACGAAATCGCAACAATCGCCCAAATCGCTTGTTTTGTTACGTAAACAACAGTTCGAATCAACTAATAAAGATATTGCGATGGTTACCAAAATTGATTCGAAACTGGCATCTCCGTCAAATGAACCAGAAAAAAATAAAATTGAAACCAAATCTTCAATCGAAGAGCTCTCAGAACCCCTCACAGAATCCCAACAACCACTAGAACAAGCGGTGCCATCTTCTATCGAAGAAACAGAAGTAAAAAATCGCGAGGATCATGTCGAAGTAGCTAGCGTTAGGTCTCAGAATAGTAACAGTGAAGAACAAATAGTTAGTAATGTTAATACAATTTTAAATGATAAAGGAATAAAAAATGATCAAGAATCAATAAGTGATCAAAAACCAGATAAAGAAAAGTCCCAGATCGAAGAAGATTATCCAGCTGAATTAAATCCATTTGGCGATGACGATGAAGATGAGGAAACAACATCTATTACCCAACAATCACAGTATACACCTATGAAATCTACCGAGAAACTCGATAGTACAAATCCCTTTGGAAGTACCGACGAGGACGAGGAAGAACCAGTGCCATTACGAAAGCAATCAACACCTTTAACAAAATCACCAGTTCCAAAAGTTAGTCTAAATCCATTTTTAAGTGAAGACGAGGAATCTTCAGACGATGAACATGTTCATGCAGCTGTTAACACTCGGCCAGTTCCTAAACCTAGATCAATGTAAGAAAAAACAATTTTTTATTTAAATTTTCATAATTTCATCTCTTGAAATATCCTTTTCAGACGTAGTGATACAGTAAAAACACCAGAACCAACACCACGACTCCACAAACAAGAATTTTCACGTAACACAGCTCTTCGTGGATCGGCTTCATCGTTGGACAGCTCGTTTTCCGGTAAATCATCGCAAACACCCACGGGAACGTATCGTAAAAAGAAACCAGCTCCACCTCCTCCTACAGCCAAGGAGATGTTTTTATCTCCTGATCATAAACCATCACCAAGCCATAGAGTAAGTGCAAATATTAAACAATCTTTAATTCTTTTTTTATAATTCCATTTTTCGTACAGACATCAACTACACCTGGAAAAATTCGTAAAAATCGGCCTGCTCCACCACCACCAACCACTCCATCACCCGTTAAACAAACATCCGATAACATCAATAATTCAGGACGAGAAAATATAGCACAAACTGTGGAAGCACAAAACACGATTTTAATCAGTCAAATAAGTCCAACAAAAAGCACAAATTCGACAAATAGTGAATTAGAAAAAGAGAAGAATAGTAAAGATGAAAAGAATCGTAATCGGCAGAGTGCTATATTATCGTCTGCATCATCTGTTAAAACAATAGCTAGTAGTAAGTTTAAAAAAATCAAATATGATCTTCTACGAAAAATTAAAAATCATTTATAACAAAAAATGTATATTTTAAAAAATATGTATTTATTCAAAATAAAGATCTTTTCTTATTGTTTTACCATCAATTATTTATTGATATCATATTGTTCAAAAATCTAGATATTATGTAAATTGGTTAGATAATAAAACTCTGTGTGCAGGTATATTTCAAGAGCAACATTTCATCAACAGTGAGCTACACTAGTACACTAGTAAAACGTAAAGATAGTTTCCTGCTGATGACTGACTGCTCTGAAAATTTATATTAGTTGAGATGATGAAAAACACTCAACAAGTATTTCGATTTCATAATCGATAATTCTTAGTTCAGTGGAATATTTGAGTACCATAAATTTCAAGTGTTTTGGGATAACAACTTGGATATTTAAGTCTTATTGTTATTTATTGTAATTCCACCTTTGAGATGAATTGTTGAAAGTCATTATAATTATATAATCGGGCATTTTGTCAAAAACAATTATTATTGTTACATAATTTCTTGATTTTTGAATAGCATAGTATAATATAAAAATTTTGAAACGAAACTTCTGTAACGAAGGTAGTGAGTCAGGAAGATCTTGTAACGGAACCCAACCAATCTTTTAGGTTGGTGGACCAAGTTATATTGTTCAACTTATTCGATTTGACCATGACATCTTTGTTACTGGGTTGCTATGTGATTTAATATTTTATATTATTCAATCTAATTAACATAATCTATTCGGGCAACTGTGGTTAAGTCAAATTAACTAAAATTGACCTGACGTCATTAACAAATGAAGCAAAATTAGACGTAATTAAATTATAAGTTACTATAGTTATTTTAGTATAAAAATAACAAAAAGAAAAAAAAAAAACAGAAAATTTGGTGCGTCTGATTTTGCTTCATTTGTTGCATTTGTTTAATGATGTCAGAATAAATTTAATTAATTTCACCTGATTTCACCTATATCTTTAAGTTGAATTAGAAAAAAAAATATATATACGTAACACGTTCTTTCTCAGCCGTCTGTATTGAAGCTGTATCTGATTTTAATAATTACCTATACGATAGAGGGCTCACATAGTCTGATATAGAAGTTTCACGTAATTCGTGAGTTTTGTATATAGATGATTATTATATTTCTGTATTTTTAGAATTACTTCTAAATATATTCTCGAATTACTAAACATTATTAATTTTATTGAAGGTACAAGTTCAGAAGGGGATATGTCATCAATGCAAATTCTACCACCAAATAAAAGTACTTATGGCAAATGGAAACGGAAGAAGGGCCCAGCGCCACCACGACCTTTACCACAACGACGACAAATTAATGTTTTATCGGCCGACGAGTTACGTCGCCAATTAGATATTATTGAAATTCAACAACAGGGTTTGGAAAAACAGGGTGTAAAATTAGAGCAACTTATTCGAGAAAAATGTGAAGGTCCTGGTGTCGAAGAAGGTAATGATTCCTTTAAAAAAATTTAAATAAAATATTAATTTTTGTGAAATATTCAACAGATGCCGCCATTAGTCCTGAAGTCGAAGATCTAGTACTACAGTTATTTGAGTTAGTGAATGAGAAGAATGAATTATTTAGGAAACAAGCGGAGCTTATGTACTTGTAAGTAATTTGCTATGGAAATCTTTCCAAACTGTGAAATATTTAAAATATTTCTTGGCATTGGTTACAGACGTCGACAACAACGACTGGAAGAAGAACACGCCGATTTAGAATATCAAATCCGTTGTTTAATGGAACGTCCGGAACGCAATAAAACCGATTACGATAAAGCCCGTGAGGAAGAACTAATCAATCGACTGATTGAAGTCGTAGAACGTCGTAACGAAATTGTCGAATGTTTAGAAATGGATCGAATCCGAGAAGCGGAAGAGGATGAAAGCATCAATATGCATCTGAATTTATTGGCTGCAAAACGTGAAGAAGACAAACAGAGTGTCGCTTCATCACAGGATTCAGTTAAACTATCGAAAAAGGAGAAAAAGAAACAGAAGAAGATTAAAAAAAATAAGGGTGTTACAATTGATGTGGATAAAGATGTTGATGAAACAGAAATAACTAGTAAGAAAGAAAAGAAGAAGAAAAAATGGTTGTTTTAGACGGTTTTAACGAATTTACTTATATAAATATTATTAAAAAAAAAAAATTAAGTCTATATTTTTATAACTTAACCCTATTTTTAATATGCGTATATTTTTATACGATAAAAAATATCTGTTAAATCATTAAATCATTTAAATATTTATAATCATTCCAATGATTTTTCCTTTATGTTGATTTTTATAGAGATGAATTTGTTTCTAATGAAAATTTTCAATATTTGTTTTGAAATCTAGTACAGATTAAGAAATTGTATATCTCACACAAATCGTGTTTTCTATCGGAGATAGTAAAAATTTAAATTTGCGTTTACTCGCAAAATAATGTTAAAAAAGTAATGGTTTAAAGTAACAGTCTTTTACCTAATTTTGAGAATGCCTCATGAAAATATAATGAAAATACAGTCGGACTCTGTATTTTGAACTGATTTTATACATGTATTTTTAAGTTTTTGGTCGCCACTTCTCACGGAATATTTTAATTCAGAAAAATTTACCGAGCGACCACTAATGGGTTTATCTTATAATCTATAGTTTTACTTCATTTGTAAGTGTTTAAAAAATAATTTTATTACAAGTTTATTACACTTTTTTCATTTTTCACTTTTTTGTTTATCATGTGTCACATGACATTTTATCCTTTTAAGGTTATTCACTAGGTACGTACATGTGACTATTGCGTAAAGATTTACGCGGGCCTTTTGTGATTGGTTCTGTCCGTCACGTGGTTCGGTGACTGCCACGGAATGAGAATCAAGGAGAAGTTGAAAAAACATGAGCGGATTAGTCTCGATAAGTTGAAAATACATGAGTCCGACTGTAGTAATGAAAAAAAATATAAAAAAGGCAATTAGTAGATTTGACCGTGGCAACAAATTCAAAATCTTCGAAATAACAGAAGAGGCATATACATTCAGAATTCAGAATTGTCCAAAATACCTAGTATTGTTTTAAGTCAGTGACTTTAAATCAAAAGGAGTGGAAGATACAGTTGTCTGATAAAATCCCAGTGATTCTTTGCCCAGTCTGTACTAGATTTTAATAAATAAACGCTCATTATAGATGGATCAAAAATATGAAAATTAAACAGTTAACTGTTAAAATACATGTACTAATTAAAATAGCTATATTTTTGTGTAATATTAGTTAAATCATACAAATGGCACAAATTTATTTGCTAAAAAATTCAGCTTGATTCAGCGGGGATAATTGACTAAAGAATTATATTTATAGATTTTGCAGAACTTAGACCATAGATTAAAACTACTAATACCAGTGTATATTAGACCTTAATTTAAATACTTTTACTAACCATAGATTTCTAGAAAATATAAATGATAATACAAATAACTAAATAGTTAGATAACGCCAAGATTACTGTATTTATTATTTTTTAAAAAATTTATTAATATATTTCCCTATATTCTTTGGTCATTATCTTCCGTAAATATTTGCAGTTACCTTAATTGGTTCTAGTTTTAATTTAAAAAAAAAATAAAAATAAATAAAAATATCGATTATATAGTTTGCTTATTTTCAAAAATAGTAATATTTTATTGATTTACATTGATTAAAACTTTTACTATAGTCAAGTTTGTCTAATTTTCGAAGTTTTAAATAGTGTAATGCCATAAAATTATTACTTTATGTGTCATAAATTCTAATTTTTTTATTTTTATTTTAGGGCTTATTGATTTAATAATTTTTTATTCCTTTATTATGTGGCATATTTTTTATTTTTATTTTATAGGATTTTTATTTTTAATTTTGTACATTATGTGTGATCATAATTATTTAAGGAATACTTTAATATTTTGTGTTCGTATTTTTACTTGCTATGTACCATTATTATACTGAAAAAACTTTCTTTTTTAAAAATAAATTTTTGTCTTTTGATATCTGTTCTTTTTTATTTCAAAAACCCAAGTTAGTTTGAAGTTGTGATCTAGAAAGAAGCATGAAGTAAGTTATATTAATAAAGTACTGAAAAATTTAAAACTCGATCATGAAAATATGTGACGGTTATATACGACAGTGGAAGTGTGATAGACCCATAAACTGGGAAATATCGAAATTATTTTTATTCAATTAACATGAGTGAATAGATGATTATTTTATGTAGGTTACTTTTTGTCAGTCTAAATTTTATTTAATCAAAAAACTCCTTTTGAGATAATATCGCCATTATTACTGGTAATATTTAACTAACTTTTTGAATGTAGTGTCCAATCGAAGCTCCAAATTTAGCCCATAAAACACTTTTAGCGACATATTCGATTTCAGAGGATAAGAAGCCGAAAGTGTGATCGAAGCTGAAGATTGTATCCTGTCATATTATTTTATTCACTCTTATTTTAATCATACTAATATATTAAAATAAAAAAGTAAAGTTTGTGGTTTTGTTTGTTTATCGGACTGAGCTACTCTCTAGTAATTTCTACTTTTTGGTAAGTTAGGGTGTCAAAAGAGACGATATAAAGATGAATGGGGGCGATCAGTTGGTTGGCGAAAATTGAAATTGAAATACAATGCTTATATTTACACATCCAAAAAAAGAATAATACTTCATAATTTTGTGTAGAAATAAACGTACAATCTAAAATTTTTAAATTACCGTCAAATGGGGCTATTTGAAATCGGTGGGGCTATCTGAAACAAAAAAAAGATTTAAACTCTTAAAGAAGAGTTTTAAAAAAGATTTAAAGAACATCCCCTATTAATAATATCGAATAACTTGATAATCTTGAAAGCGCTCTGTTCTCAGGCGTATTTTCGGATTTATAGGGAAGCATGGGGAATTACGTGAGGCCCGCCTGCCCAAAAAGAAAAACATTTGGGTCAAGAAATTACTGCCTGTTTTGTGTTTCAAAACATCCTTCATCCGTCCCTAATCCCCCATATGGCGTCCCATGTACTATCTATATTCAACCCTTTTCCGTCCCTATTAACCTCGACTTAACTCAAATGTCAATTCCTCATAATTTTATTTTAAACAAATAAAAACAAATAAAAGTTTTCTCATAACGTAAAAGGCCCTATACCGGAACACTATAGGTGTGTTATTAAACTGGCTTATAAAAATTGACAAATAAATTAAACATCCATTTTTTTCTTAACGTAGTTGCTCTGAGTACAAAATCAGGTACAAAAGTATATCTCAGCAAAAAAATTTTCTTTTATCAAAAATTAAATAATGTATTAATATTCTTCATTTATCATATTTGTATACCACTTGTTTTTTTTTGAATTTCCGTGCGCTTATGTTGTAGCAATTTAAAAGAATTGTTGAAAAAGCGTTGTAAAAACGTTGTAAAATGATGTTTTTAAATTATATTTCAAAAACGGCATGGTCAATAAAGTTTATTTCTTATTAAATATGGTTTGTAATTTTGTACTAAATAACATATTAAATTTTAACAAATTCCTTTGACACGTTTTCATTTTATTAAAAAAAAAATCCAGTTTTCCCATAAGAGCCCGTGTTCAAATTACAAAACTTTGAAACCGTTTTTCTCAAAATTGGGGTGGTCAATTTTTTTTGGGTTATTTTTTTGGGTCAAGGGCTCGAATTATTGGTATTGGATTAAATAATTATCTAGAGAAGTTTCGTTAAATTCCTTTGGAAAAATCGTTTTATCGACCAACTACCTTAATAAGCATGAAAGAAAGTTTCTTTAATCCAATGAATATGTTTTTAAAAAAATACAATCCAAAAATTTGTATTTATTAATGTTTTTGTTTTACAAAATGTCGACATCTTATATCCAAACAGAGAAATATTAATGACACTAGAAGTTGGGAATCGATATACAAACAGACGTATAATATGAGTAATATGACACATAGAGTGACATCTAGACGTCAAAGTAGGAAGCATAGAATGGTTTAAGTATCAGACGTAAAGGATGAAAATACTGTATTCAACAAAAATTGTTTAATATATATATATATATATATATTGTATATATATATATATATATATATATATATATATATATATATATATATATATATATATATATATATATATATATATATATATATAAATATGTATTTCTTTAAGTAAGGAAACATTAAATGCTAGGTGGATTTAAATTGAAAAATATATATATAAAATATATTAAATTTATATATATATATATATATATATATATATATATATATATATATATATATATATATATATATATATATATATGTATTTCTTTAAGTAAGGAAACATTAAATGCTAGGTGAATTTAAATTGAAAAATATAATCATTCTATTAATAATAATTTTTGTTATTTTATTTCTGCCATCACGACTATGATATAACGATTATACGTTGAACTAGTCAATAAATCATGTAAACAAAAAAAAATTTTTTGTTATCAGAGGTTTCTTTCAGAAATAACTTTATTAATATATAAATGTCAAAACTGTTCGGACATATGATCGCCTTCCAGTATAGGGGCTTTTACCCTATATGTTTCAAAATAAGTAAAAATTCAATTAAATAACAATCTATTTTTAAGGATACCAAAATAATTTTTTTTTAGATAAATTTTTAAGAAACAAAAACTAACTGTCTGAATAGTCACTTTATTACACGAAAGGTTTGTACTTTTTCGAATAAAATTTGGGTTCGTCTAACGAAAAGGGTATAGCCTTTATGGGGCAGGGGGGTATAGGGGATATAGGGATTTAGGAAAGTTATATATATGAAGTATCTGTAGTGTCACATAAACGACAATACAGTTACTATTAGGACTTTCTATCAGGGGCAGATAGCCTATATCTTAATATACCTCTTTCGATTATTCTTGATTATCTCGAAAACTATAGGAAATAGGAAAAAACACTTTATTAGTCACAACACTTAATTTTCTAATTCTCTCGATTGATGTATATGATTCCAGGGTCGAACCCACTGGAGGGGCGGTTCAGCAGATTAGAAATGAAAAATATTTTCTTTTATCATGTTGTACCCCTTGAATTTTGATGAGACTTGGTGCAGTAATTAAGTGCATTAGGGCACAGTTACTGATTTTTTTTTTTTTTTTTTGAAGTGGTCGCTCAATTTGAACCCTATAAAAATAACATTGGATCGGATATTATCCTTGTTATTATCCTTAATAACGAGGACTGATACGATAATAAATATTTCCAATATTCTTGAGAGTGTTTGCCTTCATGTGGATTTGGAATTATTTTCCTATGTTAAGTAGTTACCAAGAAAAAATTGCTGTAATTTTTTAAATTTCTTTAGTTATCTCCATAACTACTCAATTTTTGCCTCCAAAATTGTAGATATCAATTACTTACAGCCTTACCATACCGCTAATATAGTTATTAAAATAATTCGCTTCCGGGGCCGATTCACCTATACTGTATTACAACTCTAAGAAAAAGTAAAGGTAATACAATTTTGAAAAAAATATGATTGGTTAAAAAAGATGACAAGGATAAAAAAGCAGCTTGTACAGTGACAGTTTAATTTACTTATCTCTCTCACACAAAAATGTGACAAAATAAGTCGGATTTACATAGCTAAAAAAAACTTCATAATTCAAAAAGTTAAATGAATGTATATAATTTTTAAAACTATTGATTTAGATTATAATTTAACATTTCTAAATCATATTTTGTATTGCCATATTCTATTTTGAATTGAAAAGTAATATTTTTATGAATGTTGCTGCAAGAGGGCAGTTTCGTACTGAAAATAATTTATTTCATTTTTTGCTATAGTGTAAATCCAACTTGTAAAATTTATTACCTTTACTTTTTTCTTAGAGTTGTAATACAGTACTTATCCGGCTATACCCTTTGTTGCCTAGCAATTTAAAGAGAACTGTCAATTAACAAAAACGCGCTAGCGCAACTCTGCTTTTAGCACAGAGCACTGAATCAAACATATTAACATATGTTTCCTAGAGACAACACAGGCATTAAATTTCTCCAGCATGACTCCATTTTAGTAAGCCCAACTTGTAACCACGAAGACTTGTTTATAAATATTAGACAAACCATTAAATTAATGGTTTGACCGCTATTAAAGTAATCCCATCAGTCATTTTTTTTGCTCACATCAGTCAATTTTTTTACTTCGATTTCTTAATGTATTTGTAATACACAGCATTCTCTCTAGTCTATTCTCTCCTCAATGGCTTTTAGGCAAGATGGCATTGTTTAACCAACTTCTTGAACCTTGAATAACTTTTTTAGTTTTGTTCCTATTCACCCTTATGTCCCGGTTTATTCCGTTTATGGTAAGTCTGTTACCTAGAAACAGGTAAAATTTTTCTTTTTTAGTTTTACTTAATTAAAAAAAATGACATAAATTATTAAATTTTTTCGGTTCCAATGAACAATGATAAATTTTACGTAATTCAAATTGATCGTAAATTGGAGAAAATTATTTCAAAACAGGAATTACCCCTCTCAGATCAAAGAAATTTAGAAACATTTCCCAGCATTTTATTTAACCCACCACTCGATCGACTTCAATATTCAAATATTCAAGTATTTTGGCGATATGATGAAGATCAGTTCTTGCTGATAAAAAATTTCTTCACATTTCAATTAGCATTATTATTGTCTACAGATTTTATATTGTACGTAGTGTTTGATAGAGATATAAAAACTCGATTGAAACCTAGTTTTATACGAAAGGATATAGAACTCATAAAGAAACTATTATTTACGGATGATAAAAAGGAAGAACCCGATGAAACAAATTTAATATATACGACAAGAACAAAATTTTTCCCTGGTGATAAGTTACTAAGAAAACGTTTGATTAAAGATATTCAGACAGGTCTTTATTTCGCTACTGTTTTGTTAAAACTATTAAATTTTGGGTACCGGAATATCAATTATTATTATTTATTTCCGTTTCAGGTATTCAGAAAGAAAAGAAACTGATGGAATCTGCTGTTGATTTATTCCCATCTAGAATTAAAAAATCTGTTTCAGTTAAAATTCCCAAACCAGTAACCCCGAGGAAAAAGTTAAAGAAAAAAAAATAAAGTTCTGATTTCTTATTTTTTTATTTATTATTCTCAAAAGTTATTAAAAAAACCAAATTGACGAGAATATGTAGCTTCCCATAATTCATTCAGTTGTACCAATTTTTAGTTAGAACTTTCATCTAAATTATTGACAACAATACATAATTTTGATAATTAAAAAAAAAAATTATATTCTTACAGAAAACTAGAGTCAAGTCCAATTTGTGTAAGTGAAAGTTTGACGAATTAGTAATTTTTTTTCATTTATTAGGAATTTCTAGTGATCCTACATACCTAATTTTGGTTAAAATGGAAATAACCATTTCGAAAACTTGCAGTTTACCTCCAATTTCATCATTCTATAATTTTCTTTACGGTTTTTTTAAGTATTGAAAAGAAAATTTTACTAAATAAGGATCTCATCAAAGTAAAAAAGATGTGAAAATGAGTAACTTCACCGGTCAAGTCGGTAAAGTGGCTTATCAACCACGGACGGATGAATTGACTTGGCTTTGGCACCTTAGACATTTTTTTCTTACTGAGCCCTCTCCCATTGCCATAAGATACAGAGCACACAAAAAATATAAAACAATAAATAAAATAAAACTAAATAATGGGAAAAACTAAAACAAATCTAAAATATTGATTCAAATATTGAAGCTGACCGTTTGACCAAATCCTTGGGAAAATCGGGACCTAGCTATTTGTCTTAATAAATTGTCTGTGCGTTAATCCGGCTCTGAGTGCCAATAATTTTTATTTTGTTGGTAACTATTATATTACCAGTTCATATTTATCTGAATTACATTCTCAAACAAGTGGTCGGAAAACGACATTTCATATTACACGATCTAATGTTTTCCAATTAATGGCGGAAATTAATCTAGCCTATAATAAATCTATTCAGAGTTAAAGAAATGCCTTTAAATAGTTCTCGAATGCTTAAGAAAGTGTTGATATTTATCTGAACTACGTGGTTGACCAAGTGGTCGGAGAACGACATTTCATGTTACACGACCTAATGTTATTTTAGTTAATGACGGAAATGATTTTAGGCTCCAAGAAATCTCTTCAGAGTTCAAGAATTGCTTTTAAACATTTCTCTAATGCTTAAAAAAGTGTCGATAGTTATCTGATTGACTGATTTACATGGTTGGCTAAGTGGTCGGAAAACGGCATTTAATATTACACGACTTAATATTATTTTAATTAATAGCAGGCTACAGTAATTCTATTTAAAATTAAAGAATTGCTTTTAAGCATTTCTCGAATGCTTAAAAAGGGTCAATATTTATCTGAATTACACGGTTGGCCAAGTGGTCGGAAAACGACATTTCATATTACACAGGTTACTGTTATTCCAGTTAATGGCGAAAATGATTCTGGACTACAAGAATTCTATTCACAATTAAGGAATTGCTTTTAAACATTTCTCTAATGCTTAAAAACGTGTCAATATTCAGCTGAATTAGACCAAATATTTGGAACGATATTTCATATTACTGGACCTAATGTTATTCCAATTAATGACTGAAATTGTCCGGGATAACATGAATTCTGTTCAAAATTAAAGAATTGTTTACATTAAATTTCTCTAATGCCTAAAAATGTGTCGACAGGTGGATTAAAAATATCAACAAAAAAAAAAAAATAGATAAATAAATAAATAAGTAAATAAAAACAAAATATAAAACAATAATAAATAAAATAAAACTAAATACAGTATAGCACCGATAATGGAAACATCAGTTTTGGAAATTTTTTGAGAGCATCATATTGGTCTACATCACTTTTGGAAAGTTGCATCACAAATGTTAAGTACATAAATATTAAATCCATGAGCAATAGACCATGACGCATGATTTTATCAAAAGAAACAAATAAATATACCGCTAATAGTAGTGACAAATAACAACAGACCTCAAAGCGTGGGAATATTGATTTGAATTATTGTACATAGAATGTTCATCTATATGTATTCTGTTCTGTGGCGGTTTTTATCATACGTAAAATGTAAACAAAATTATTTCAAAGCAGATTAATAAAACGACAAATGAAAAAATATTTTCTGAGATAAATAATTTTTAATTCTTCACTTCTTTTTTTCTTTTATTAATATTTAAAAAAACATAATTTTAATTCAAAACATAATCTTATGATATTTGTGAATCGCCCCTGGTCAAAAAGCATCACTTTTGTCAAGCACCACTTACGGAGACTACTTTTTCTTGACAAAACTGGTGCTCTATTGTAATGTGAAAAGCTAGAATAAATCTCAAATATTGATTCAAATATTCAAAATAGACACTTTGTTCTGGCCCTTCAAAAAACCGAACTCTAATCATTTGTTTCAGTTGTCTGTGGGATGATCCGACCCTGTTTTATTCATTGATCAGAGTTATGTTTTAAATAACTAGTTGAGATACGCAGGTTGTAACGATAGATATCTTTCTTGCTTCCCTGTACGCTCAGTGTTTCTCAAGTTGTATTCTCACGGAATACTGGTGTTCCGTAAGCAACTGTCAAGTGTTTTGCGAAAAAATTGTTAAAAATATCGTTCGGAGAAGAAATTTTTTAAAGTGTGAGGGAAATTTTTTCAACTTTTTCAAGTATTCTTTTTTTTTTTTTACTTGCCAGTTGTATTTAAACTAAGTGCTCTGTACAATTTTTAGAGCTTAAAAAGTGTTGCGTGGTGAAAATAGTTCGGGAAACAGTGCTATAGATAATATGCTCAACTTAAGTCGTTCAGTACCTCTGCAGAAGTTGCTAGAAATCACCCAATGTCGTTCGCTTATTTAAATTTGATTGTATTTGAAATAACAACAATAAAACGAAATGTTTAGTAAAAAAAATTAAATTTATTAGAACATTATTTTAAATACATACAAAATATTTCACAGTCATATTGTCTTCTTAAAACTTAACAATTTACAACAACTCAGTTTAACATTTATACATTAATAAAATTTTTATATAAAAATATAAAGTACATATTGCTTCAAATATTGAGCAATTCGATTAGTTTTAGTGAGGTCTTTATTTTAAAAGATGGTCCATTAATTATCTTTTTTAAGGACTCAATGGTTTCGTAAAGAAACCATCTTGAATAAGGAATTGTCACGTAATGGCACTAATTGTCTTTTGAATCCATTCAATATTCGATGTAATTTTATCATACATTCGTGGTCGTTCTACGCCAATTTTTGAACACGCTATTCTCCAGTTACTTATCCCGATTAGAGTCCAACGTTTTTGGTCGGGAAGGAGACACAGCATTGGACTACCGGCAAATTCCTCCTCCTAGAGTGAAAAAAGTTTTGATTAAAAAATCAGTTTAAAAAAATTAAAGTTAAATATTTTCTTACATTACAATCTTCCGTTGAGTACGGTGATTCTGTACATAAACTATTCACAGTGGCTATCGAGATGTTCTCACATTTATCCATATTTGTCATCTGAATTTGTATTCGTTGCAGTTGCTCACGATTTCGTGCCCATCCTAGTGTATTACAGTACGACAAATTATTTAACACGTTGCCCTGAACATACGGTTCTTCGGGTAAACAAATTGGTCGAATGAAATCAGAAAATATGACCGGATCTTCTAATTTGACCATTGCAATTGTACTTCCTTCCACTGGTGATTTAACCATTCCAATAATACGACGTGTTTGTTGCCATGGTGCCAAAGAATCGATACGTACTGAACCCATCTTAGCAATCCATTCCGCTTTGGGTTGTCCTTGGAAACAGGATGCAGTGGTGATGATCCATTCGGATGATACGAGTGTACCATCGCAAACGTGAACGTCTTCTTTGTATAAGGCTACGTGCCAGGGCCAATCGCCATGTCGAGACATTTTGGAAAGGCCGTCGATGCCAGGTTTATCGCGGACGGCTTGAATTCCGCAATCTAGTTCTGAACATTTTACGTAGAGAACTTCTTTATTGGGACAGATGGATCGGGTAAAAGCAATTTCTGATGCGTTGGGATTTTTCATTTGGACATAGGGCACGTTGTCTTCTTCATCATGTTGGATTTTGATGTAATCAAGTTTTCTGAATTGAGAAAAGGGTTTCGATTAGAAAAAATAATTTTCACTCTGACTTCAAGTACTTACCGATAGGATAATGATGAACACAATGATGCGGCCATGGATTCCAACACGGGATTATGATCAATATCGACTGTATCGTTCTGAATAATTTTCTTTACATTTTCGGTACACAGTTTTCCATATTTCCCCTTTTCGTTATAAACAACGTATCCTCCATTATGATAACCCACTTCATGCGGCGTAATCGGTTGATATTGCGTGATATCACGAACACTGGGAGCGAGAGACACTGAAAAATTTTGTAATAATAAATTCCGTACATTAAAAGGAAAAATGGAACCTTTATAAGATCACTCTCGTGACCGTCCGTCTGTCACAGCGGTTTTTCTTGAAAACTGTGCAATTTAGGAATTTGAAATTTGGCATAATGTTAGGTTTTGATGATGCGCACATATTTATATCGTTAGTCAAGATATTTATATCGTTACCAGAAAAATTTTTTTTATTAGAATTAAACGGAGGATCAGTTAAATAAAAAAAAAATGATAATTATATTGTGTGAGGTATCGATTGTGTGAGGATTATATTGTGTGAGATATTGAGAGCTCTTTCTAAGGATTTTAAAAATATTTTTTTTTTTATAATTTTTGATTCAGTGGTTTTAACGATACGGTTCAAAATTTGTTAAAAATGACCGTTCTACCCCCTGGTATTCTAGATTTTTAAAAGTTAAAATTTTAATTTTAGTAGGATTCATATATCTTGAGTCATATTCATATAGTACAATGAGTTAAATAACAAATGGAAACACAATATTAGACAACGTACTGACTAATATTTCAGTATCATGTGAAATAATTTATGTATTTTCCAACTATCACAAGCAAATTTGAATAAGATTTAAAATATACCTACTTAAATAAAAAAATTTCATTTGATCTGTTGACTATTAATAGTGCGGAACTCTAATTGTGCGAACCCAACTCACTCTTGACCGATTTTTTGTACTCAAGCTATCGAAGTTACAGTAACATTATGATGTGAGTATTTAGGGAAGGATAAGAGAAGTTTGCAGCCGTCTTAGAAAAATTACTCCAGTATTTATCTGAAATTGTGAAAGAAAATCACAAAAGAACTTCATAAGAATCCAATTCTGACCTTTCAGTGTAAGCATCAAGAAGTTAGCTTATTTGTTTACTTTTAAAACTTCCTCTGATAAAAAAAATATTCAAAAAATCCATCAAGTGCGTTTTGGACATACAGTCAGCGTTTTTCACAGCTTTAGGGATAAAATATTGGACATTTAAGTATTATATTTGTAATAAGTAAATATTTATGATTTATAATAAAAATAGATAAATAGGTATATTCGGAAATATTACTTGTACAATGATAATTTAGTTCCCTATATATTATATATATATATATATATATATATATATATATATATATATATATATATATATATATATATATATATGTATATATATATATATATATATGTATGTATATATATATATATATATATATATATATATATATATATATATATATATATATATATATATATATATATATATATATATATATATATAGTATATCTGTATATCCTTCTTAAAGAAAGGTATTTTCTTTAAGACCGTTTAATACAAGGCAGTAAATAAATCGTATGCTTGTGTATGGGAATTAATTATTACGTAACACAAAAAAAAAAATGCGATAGCAAGAAATAAAAATTTTATTCTGGCATTTATGTAAAATTTCGTCTACTAAGAACTACTTTCTCGCTTTATTTTTCTTTATTTGATTGGCAGAAACTTGGTTCGCTAAATCTCCAAATGTTTCCAAAACAACTTAGCCAAAGCATTTTTAATTAATTTTTTTAATCTATATTTGTTTCAAATTTCTTGTACCCACGGTTAAAAAATTACAAGAGGGCTGATATTTTTCCCTCATTTTTTCTCAGCTTCATGCTAAAAGCCCTTTCTAATGATGTTTTAATAATTTCCATGTATAATAAACGATATTATACATGGAAAAAACATTTTTCATGTCTACTTTCTGGTATCGAAAGTATCTCGAAAACAAAGAAAATTTTTTTAGTCATTTTTAGAAATTATGGAAGTGTGACAGACGGACTGATAGACAGATGGACAGGCATGACGAAATTATAAGAATTCCCAGATTTTTCTTTCAAATCCTGCAAATTTACTTACAGCATCTTTTTTCATCGCTACCATCTGGACAATCTTGTTTGCCGTCACATTTATTCGACAGGCGAATACACTTTCGTCCAATTCCACAATGTATATATCCTTGCGGACAATATGAACATGTCGTTTCATCCGAGAGATCTTCACAGTCAACAATCCCATCACATATGCGTGGTGATAAAGCTTTAATTTGCATTTCTTGAACACAACCTGGCTTTGGTCTACATGAACCGATCCCGGCGAATTCTGGAAATCGGCTACAGTCTAATAATTTTTTGATACGTTCGGGTAAACGTGCACCGCAACCGGTGATAAAATCACGACAAAAGCTTCGACATGGCATCACCATAAAATCTTCCACGTCATGAATTCGAAGGGAACATGATGGTTGTAACAATTGACAAACAAATTCGTACGCCATTCGGTGACATTCGGCGTCGACTAATTCACGGAATGCGATTACGTCGTCTTCAACATCTTTAATTGATTTGTGACCTAGAATATTTGGATATGATGTTGTATTGTATGGTAAATGTTTACAGTAATCTAGTTCGATGGGTCGACATTTCCGAGGTGGTGGAACTTCGATAGTTGTATACAAAATTTCTTCTGTACTTGTAGCTTGTAATGTGGCAGGTGTTGTAATTGGTGCATCACTTTTCTGAATGTCCAAACTGGATGGATCAATTGTAATATTGGATAAAATATGGGCCGATTTTCGTAAATTGATTTCATCCAATAGAATACTCATTATCAGCGATTCATCGACATTCTGCTGACTTGGATCAAAGTGTAAATTAAAGTGGACTATCAGATCTTTCCCTTCTTCCCTAAAAAAATAAATAACTTTGTTACTTATATTCATAAAAGATTTTAACTGGAATATCTTACCCATTGAAAGCTAATATTTCAGATTCTTTAAATCCAATTTTCAGCTCACTGTTTCGAAATAATGAATTCAGTTTATTCGTGTAATCTTTAGCATGTGTTTTAAATATTTCTGTGGCTGGATCTGCGAGATCTTCTGTAAATGTATCGCCTTCGATTACTTGAAATGTTCCCCGATATGCTTGTTCCGTTAACGCTTCTGGTATTATATACGTATCTGAAAGATATTAATGTTATTTTTAGTAATTTTTCCAAAAGAAAAGAAAATATACACTTTTGAAATTCTTTAGTAAAATTGTACTAGGTATGTTTAGATATTACATATCACACCTTTGGAGCAACGCTCATGTAATTGCATGTTCATGAATTGTCTAACACAGTGTTTTTCAACCTGTGGGTCGCGACCCCTTGGGGAGTCGCGAAGTCTTTTTAAGGGGGTCGCAATTAATTTAATAGTAAAACCATTCTAGTTCAATATATAATATTTAATAAAGAAGAGGTTAATTAAAGGTTATATTAATCTGATGGTTTCATACTTTTGCTTAATAAAATTTCAAAACAAATAACTGCGGTTTATTTTCAATAACAGTAAATCCGAGTTTTAAATAATTGTCGTCATATAGACGCTTTTTCTTTGCTTTTGTTTCATTACTCTCAATGGAACTTGAAGTTGACGGTTGTGCATGTCTTTCCAGAAATTCATCCATTTTCAATAATTACACTGAGCACAGAATTTTGCATATTAGACAATAAAAGACAGTGAGCAACTACTAAAAAAACAACAAGTCAATTCAATAAATTTAAACACAATTCAAAGAATTCAAAAGTCTCATCCTTTACTCGCTTGATGCTCCACGCAGCGCTTATCCGTTGCGCTATGTCTCGCTCACACAAGTCACGCGCGCGTTCAGAAACTACTAAGTCGTCAACTTCGATGTCGATATAAAAATACGCCTGTTCAAAGTCCTTTGTTACGTATTTAATTGACACCTAACTAAAAATAATCAATAATGATGAACGAATTCGATATTTATAACACAGAATAAAGGTTAGAAATAGCAGAGGGTAGGGGTCGCGAAATTTTTTTTCATACTAGGGGGTCGCGCCATGAAAAAGGTTGAAAAACACTGGTCTAACACACTTTAAAATACGAATCTTTAATATGTGTACCAATACGTACTACCACGTACTGCTTTGTATATATTGATGTTAGGTAAAGATTGCTGAATACATGAAAGTATCAAAAATAAAAGCACAAACAGCATCTATTTAATAATATCGCTATGAGCAGGGCCGTGGAGAAAAATAGCGAGCCCCAGGAATAAATCACATTTAAAAAAAATTTATCTCCCAAAAAATAAGTGACGAGCAAAACAAGCTTCTTCCTCTTTCTCTCGGGCCTTTACTTATAGGTCTTACCCGTCTTACCTATGGTCCTCTCTTTAAGCTCGGGCCCCGGGGCTACAACCCGGCTGCCCCCTCTTTCACAAGTGACGAGCAAAAAAGCTTTGTTTTATTTTTTCCTGGGCCCTTACTGACCGCTACGGGCCCTCTTCCAGCCCGGACCTCGGGACTGTAACCCCGGTTACCCCACCCTCTTGTCAGGCATGGATTCACGTTTAATAGCATATTACTTAATGAGGATCGTCGTAAGTGTTACTTTTGTGGCCTCGAATGCAATTTGAGAATCCGGGGTTGAAAGGCGAGAATTTTTAAGCATCCATGGCCACAAAAATAAACTTATGGACTGACAAGGAAAGGTATCTAACTGTATCTCTCAAAAATTTTTGAAACTTTGGTCGATTGTAAATCTTAAACCCCAATGATTTTATAACTTTAATTTTGGTATCATAATAAATATATTAAAGTGCCATTTACAAATATAGATAGTTTCCCTACTAAAGTTCTTACCATTTTCAAGATATTCATGAAAACTGAAAAAAACTCAAATTTTCAAGGGTGAGTTTCACACCCTTAAACCGCTTATGGGCATGAACGAAATATGGCTCGTGATTAGTTTTAATAAGATCTACAATCCATCAGAGTTTCAAAAATTTCTGAGAGATACAGGTGGATACCTTTCCTTGTGAGTACGAGTAAGTTTTCAACAACCAAAAGAGTAATAAAGATAATTATAAA
The DNA here is from genome assembly GCA_035578155.1 of Brachynemurus nebulosus. Classification (NCBI taxonomy): domain Eukaryota; kingdom Metazoa; phylum Arthropoda; class Insecta; order Neuroptera; family Myrmeleontidae; genus Brachynemurus; species Brachynemurus nebulosus. The sequence goes on from JAPWDM010000004.1 coordinate 32,379,620, forward strand.
TGTAATAAATAGTAGGCGTCCATATTCCATAAGTAACTATTTTCATAAAGAAATCTATTTACTAATTGCGATTACTTACGTGCCTAGTTTATTTACCTTCCTAGCCACGTAAATAGTTAAATTTCACGTTAATTAGTAAATCAATTTTTCTATGGAAATAGTTTTATGTAGATCGTGTAGACGCCTACTATTCTGCCGTATCACACGAATGTCATATATCTTGAGATACAACAATTACGCGTAACAACGTGTAAAGGATTCTACTCAATCCCTAGTATACCTATATATTGACAATAAAATTAATTTATTTGTTAATAATAATATTAAAGTATTTTCAAATTTTTATTTTGATTGTATCACATTCCCTATTTCCTATATTTTCAAATAATATATTTATACGTTATTAAATCAATGCTGCAACGTTGAATCAATAACGCATAATAAAAATCAATTATCTCAGATATTTAATAATGTTTAACTAAGATAATATTAAGATCAACTAATATTTTATTCAAATCTATCAAAACTATCATTTCTGATATACGTGAGATTGGTGTGACACGGTAGTATTCAGTTTTATTAAAATTCTATTTTCCATGAATTTTATATATTTTTTTTTCAGCTTTTGCAATTTGTTCATCATTTTTTCGGTTGAAAAAAAGTACTCTTACTCGGTCCGTAAATTTATTTTCGTGTCCATGGATGTTTAGGTATCTTCGGGTTTCAAACTCGGATTCTCAAACGGTATGCGAGGCCACAAAAATAATACTTATGGTCCTCGCTAAGTAATATAATATACTATTTAACAAAAATGAATAATTGGCGTCTTGTAGCTGTTTCCATACAGAATTCTGTAATTTTATACAATTAGTAGATTTAAATCTACTAGTTGCCGGTAACCGATTATTTACGTGTCTAGGAATATAAATAAGCCTTTATGACTGGTGATTTATTGCAATTATAGTAACCAGTAAACAGAATAGTAAAACGTGAATTTATGAATTAAATGGTTACAGAAATATCTGTCGTACAATTTCCCTTAAAAGCAGGGCCGTAACTAGGCTGGGGCAGCCGGGACATTGCCCCAGGGCCCCCAGCGAAAGGCCCCCAGCAAATTTTAAGGGCGGTATTATTTGTGTAGCAGCAAACGACTGACGAGCAAAAGAAAAAACGTCGCCGCTTTTTTTTGCCCGGAGGGCGGAATTTTAAAGGCGGAATTTCTGTAAAATTAGGGCGGCAAACGACTGACGAGCAAAAAGAAAGGTCGTGGTTTTTTTTTGTCGGGGGCCGGAAAATTTTTGTTTTTGCCAGGGGCGGCGTAGGGGCCCCGAATGTACTTTCTGCCTCGGGGCCCCTGAAGACCTATGTACAGCCCTGCTTAAAAGGTGCATGAAAATAGTGTGTAGCAATGTAATATGTAGTTTTTACTTCGGATCTTATAAAATATATGTGATAACCGTACTATACATACACGGTTCTACTGTATTGAAATGTTAAAAGTAATTTAATAAAAAAAGTAAAGTAATTTAATAAATTTAATAAAACATTAACTGAGTGTGTAATACCATTTAGATTAATGAATTGAATCATCCTAATTACTTGTATAGGTATTTTGTTTTAAACTATAGCGATTGCATAATGGAGATTATATTGTTTTTTTTTTTTCATTTTTCTGTTTCACATAATTAATGTGTGTTAATATATTTAATTATAATTTTTTTAAATTAATGAGTTCTTATTAGGTACTGTCTAGTTATATTAGCGATGTAAGATTTTAATATAATATAAAAAATGCAGATTTTATTTTGATGAATTAAATGATTTCCACACTCAATTAACATTTAATTTTTGGTATTTTTTTATTGTACCTACATACGTCTGTATGCGGGGTCGAAATTACTATATATATATATATATATATATATATATATATATATATATATATATATATATATATATATATATATATATATTTATGTGTGCACGATAACTCTCGAACGAAACGTTTAATGGTTATGAAATTTGGCATGCGAGCTGGAATCTGGATTGGCTCGACTAAGTTCGTTAGCCAGACACATCAGATGCCCAGAAGTAGGTTTTTGGGCCATTTTTCGCCATTTTTAATGAATTTTTTTGTAAAACTTGGCCAGAATTCAAAAAATTTTTAAATTTTTTTAATACCATCGGAAAGAGTGTAAATATTGCATAAGATAAGCTTTTAAAACATTGTTCTAAGTGAACTAACTTTTGAAAAAAATTAAGAAATTGCTAGCTAGTTATTCAATATGTATGTATGTGTTATAATAACAATAGCTCTGTTTCATTTTTTAAAATTAAAATTAGCCAGATTTTTTAAGAGTACGTTATGGAAAGAAAATTTTTGTATGATGTCCTCCTTTAGAGAGAAAATATAATTTATATATATATTTCCATACCTAGAAAAAAAAATCGAAAACTATAGTTATATAATCTAATAATATATTGTTAAATTTATATATGCTACACTATATGAAATCGGTTAGGGTCCTGAGGGCCCAAAAGCACCAAAAATTAACTACAGAACTGATTTTGAAAATTGTTTCACTGTTAGAAAGCTAAACTATTTTAAATGGATACAGGTCTTAGATGAGATCCGCCAGTGCCCAATATTTGGAAATTCGCTATGTTATGCAGATACTGCGACAGGGGTATTTATACTTAATATGAAACCTACCAAGAATTTTTTAATTAGAATATGAGATGACAGGTAGTATTTCGAAAATCGCTTAGTAAATAATCCTGAAACTTGTTGGATTCCTATGAACCAATGCCTATCTTTTTGTTATTCAAATATTTCTTCAATGTAACAATATTTCTTCTTAAGAATATATATAAAGAATATTGTAATAATCTTTCTTCTTATTATTTTTAAGATTTCATTAAAATTTTCTAAACTTAAATTGGAAGTAAAATAAATCGAAATTTCAATGGAGATATTCGCTGAAAAATATATCGTGTTTCACTAAAAATTTTAAGATAATTCAAACAGAAAAAAATTGAAATTTACACCTTGGGTTATCAGAGTGTAGTAAATTTCAAATTTGTCCCCCAAAATTGATACAAGCACCGTAAGAAGCCCATCGTATATAAAGGAAATAACGCTAATTTTCCTTGGCCGTTATCGTCTAAATTTTGTTCCTTAAATTCCGTTTTATCTGTATGGGGAGTTTCTGAGCGAGTATAATATGCATACAGTATAAAATATGAAAAACTCCTCCAGGCAAAGATTAATACACTGTTTACGCCAGACAGGACCAAGTGTTTTGCCTCTGGGCCGGGTTGGAAAAAAGATGTTGCCACGGGCCGGACGAAATATTAAAATTAAAAAATGTTAAGCAAAACACTTATATTTCTTCAAATAAAAATAATAATACTAATATTTAAAAATTGTTCACGAGCCACATAAATTCATTACTTGGGCCGAATGCGTCCGATGGGCTGTATGTTGGCCATGTTTGGTCTACGCCAAGAATTCATTTATAACTCGAAAGTTTACTATTTTACAATTTTTTGTAAAACTATTAATTACTTATGCATTGAGTTCGTTATAATGAAAATTAGACTAATGCCAAATTGATAGTTGTAGTCAAATGGCTACTGCAAACCAGAATATTTACACCAGCCCCGGACCTAAGGGGAGGGGGGCAAACCGGGGCCCCTCCTCTGGTCGGCAGTTTTAGGAGGCGCTAAAATCATAACGAGTCGGTCTATATCAAATGGTCCAAAAAAAGTTGGTTGCTCAACCATTTTAGAAAAAATTAATATTCTCTCCCAGTTGTTTCTATTGCATTTGAGGCATTAAGGACAATTCTTTAAAAAAATCTTAAATCGTTTAAGCGTAGTGGCCATTATTGGTTTCCAGTTTGCGCTGATTTTTGTGTTAGCAGCCTTTTACGCCATCACACATATTTCATAAACCGTTCGTCCTAAAAGGTTGAAATAAAAACAATTTTAATGGTAATAAATTTCTTTTTATTTTAAGTTATGTCCCTATTTGGCCTATTTTTGTCGATTCCACAAGAAAACTTCATCTAAAGTTGGATATCAAAATTTAGCAAAATTCACTTTTTGAATATTTTTTTGTTTTTTTTATAGAAGGAGTGAGTATTTTTTATGGAAATAGTTGTATATGGGTACAATTACCCAAAAAAATTCAATTGTGAAACTTGTATCTTTTAATTTTTACAAACTTGAGAAAATTGATTTTTTTCTTTTGGAACTTTTTTAGCCTCTATGATGATAAAAATTGGAAATTTTCACAACGTGTTTTTGGAGTAGGTTTATTAAAATAAAAAATCAACTTGTATATTTATCCTTGATAAAACGCTCAATTTTTACCATTGCCGCAATGGGAAAAATAGGAATTTTCTAAAGGACTTATATACTTATGAGTTTTTTAAAAAATTTATCCCAAACACTGGTGACAGGGGCCGCCATTATCAAGTTTCTGCCCCGGTTCTAAAAAATCGTAGATCCGGGGCTGATTTACAGACCAACAATTATTACATTTATGGTGTTGATGGATAGGGAAGTAGTTGGGGAGCTAGAATTTAAACGGTATTAATCAAAGGCCGCGTTCTTAGAGTAACTATGCCAGTGTATATTCAGGATTATGTAGGAAAGTTTCAAAAAAAACCTTCATCGGCCTAACTGATTATGAAGATGGAATTCTGACATTCCAGTTCAAATACTATTCATTAAACACGCTCAGCCACTTTATTGTTTAAAACGGAGCTGTCTCTCCTATAACACGGTTTCCGTAGAGCGTATACTTGTTGAGTGAAATTCATCTCATAATAACGCTATAGCACTGCTGTCGTTGTCACGTATATTCCCAGTTTTGATAATTCGCCCTAAGTCTTTTATAACCCGATTTTAATAGAACGTGATATATAGTTTTCATATAACGCGGTGCAAAAAAAAATAATTGTTTTTGCTAATTCCTTTATTCCTTATCACATTTTAGTTATTTCCATGAAAAATGTGAAAAACTGTTTCCAAGTTTCTGATAATGCATTACGAATTAATCGCGTCATCGGAGGATTGGCTGTATATTTTGCTAAATAATTTATTACTACAATTTTATTAATTACTATAATCGTATCACACAAAAAACAATGGGTTACACCAAAAAGTAATTATTACTTTATATAACAATAGGTATTATAGCAATATAAATACAGTATAATCATACCCAGCATTAATACTACTGATTATTATAACAATATATGAACGATATTTTACATATATATAATACATATGTACCTATAGTATTACAGTTTCCTTTTCAGTCTCTAATCCATAAAAATGTTTGAATTGGACACAATAGAGTTTAAACGCGTATGTAAATCGCGTATGATTTTAATAAAATCAAATCATTTAATTCTTCTCTTTTATAATAACGATTACGGTAAGTTCTTTAGAAATTAATGTAACGGAACTTTAAAATTTTTTTCTTTTACATTTACGTATATTTTTTACACACTGACCGAATTATTTTATAGAACATTCATATTATATGATATAAAATGTGCGTATTACATAGTTCATTCGTATTAAAACATTCGAGAGAAAAAAAAAATTTAAGAAATGTTTCCGTTTTGGTTGTTATTTTAATTCCCAATTTTATAAGACAATAAGTATTTCGTAGCAGCAACCTGCATAAAATAGCAAATTTCTTGGAGATTATTTTTCAGAATTAAAAATTGTTTGAGGAACGCTTTTTAAACGACTGTATCAACGATGTCGTGGGATACGTGAAGAAAAAAATGATCATCCTCACTTTTCAATACAGAAAAGCATTCTAGTTAAGCGAGGGGAAAATTGTTTCTGAAAAATATTACTTATTGTAATAATAACATAATTACAATAATACTGTCTGTTTCAGCGAAGTAAGAACATACAAAATTTAACATGGAAAAAAATTGTTGGGATCAGAGTATGCTTGTTTTTTATGGGTATCATTTTTATACAGTCTGTTTCAGTCTGAAGTAAGAACATACAAAATTGAACATGGGAAAAAATTGTTGGTATCAGAGCATGTCTGTTTTTTATGGGTATAATTTTTATATAAGTATCCACAGTTATTAAAATTTTCTTTAATTGAAAAAAAGTAAATTTGGAAACAAAACAATAGACGTCTAATTTTCTACTAAGCAGTATTATTTGGTAATAAATATTTCAATATTAGATTAAGATTTATTTATAGTTATCTCAATAAATTTACTGCTATTGTCTTTTAATTACTTTTAAACATTATTTTGACGCGATATTATTTAAAGTTTTGCTAAATACTTAATAATAATAAAATTAAGCACCCCCTGGATCATAACAAATTTTCCCTGGGTTAAAATTTATATGTTCTTAGTTGCTTAAAACACCCGGTATTCTCTTTTTGGACCTTTATTTATAATAGTCATTACATGAAAAAGATGTACATATTAAATTAAATGATTTCCAATTCGTAGAATATTAAAACTGAACTGTGTGACATTATCAATTACTATCAGTTATTTTAAACGAATAATAATTCACAATTTATGTCTTAAAAACTTAGCCTACTGCCAGATGTACTTAGATTGTCGCAGTTAAAATCAAATTTAGAACTCGTTAACCGGAAATAGAATTTTAATATAAAAAAATTGGCCCTTCTTTGGGTATAAGAACACAACAAGTTTCAGGATTGCTCATCAAGCTCACATCATCAAATACTCTATACTTTTTTACTATTTAATTACTCTAATTAAAAAATGTCTTAATAGGTTTTTGTATTAAATGCATATAAAAGTTTAAGGAGGGGCGGAACGCAAAATTTTGTTGTACCTATGGTCGCAAAAATTTTATTAGATCTGCCTTATAGGCCAAGAGCCCGCCGTATTCAAAACCTATGTATAAGATACATGAACAGTTTTTTGTGAGTAAGTAGTACTACCCCAGACCTAATGAGAGCCCCTTTTAGAATTGCCATATTTTGCCCGCATGATAGAAATCTGACGTCACTTCCGGTTATGGTTTTTTATGTCATCAAATACATTGATGATATTTACACCAAAATGAAGGTTACGAGGTGTAAAATAAAAATATCGACGGCTGTCAAGCCTTAGTAATTCGCAACACTGATGCTACCTTCATTGAAAGTTTTCTTTTTCAGTGAAAACAGCCTCAGTGTTGCTAATTACTAAGACCTGGCAGCCTTCGATATTTTTATTTTACACTTCGAAACCTTCATCAGTAACTATTTTCATAGAAAAATCTATTTACTAATTGACGGTAAGCTATTACTTACGTGTCTGGGAAAGTAAGTAAACTTTTTTGATCTATTATTTTTTGTAACTAATAGTAATCACAAAGCAGAATCAGTAATCAGAAAACAGTAAATGTTGTTTTCCCTCAAGTTATTTGCTATGTAAATGCGAACTTACGATTCAAGAGGTTGAAAAAAACCATTATGATAAATATCAGTAAAACTACACTAGAAAAGTCATAGATACAGAACTTCATTTTTATGAGTACATTGTAAGTATGTCCCACAGTTCTGGGTTATAAAATTCATTACTTAACTCACATAGGTCATTTCTCCATCACATAAAAATGTACCTATACTAAAATTTTATTTTTTTAACATTAATCAAAATCTACATATAAAAACAAATTGTGACCCTGACAGTACTCTACTTTCAAAATTTACAAAAACTATTCTTTCCATTGTTCTTTTCACTATTTATTTGACTATTGTTATAAGGAAATTAATAGACAAAAAATTATACTTCCTTAAAATGGTCACATGGACCGTAAAATTAAAATCTTTATCCCATACTATATCAAGGATATATCCAATTATAACTTTTTTCTACTAGTAAATAATTTCTTTAATTATCATTAAATGAAAAATAAAAAATATATATAATTACATGCAATATAAACGAAGATCGCTGCAAATAGACATAGCGTGAGAAAACTTGCCAGGATATAACAACCACACCGGACATTTGAAGTTAATTTCTTCCTTGTGAATCTTATATCACTGTCTGACGATAATATTGAGCTAGGCGTCCCGCATCGACGACTGTACGGTCGATATGGTCGCGTTGTTGTGCTCACTGTGCTAACCGATTCCTAAAAAAAGAAAAAAAAAAACAGAATAAAATATGATATATCAGAGCAAATTTTGAATAAAATTTCGTAAAAGAATACATAAAATCATATTGAAATCTTTTATCATATGAAAATGTTAAAAATTCGTAAACAAAACGATTTTAATAATAACTTATACGTAAACGCAGAATTCTTAGTGTCGATGCACACATGCGTTTTTTTTACCGCTGCGTACACGCAGCGGTACCGCAAAATGTGATGCACACATACGGTTTTTTTACGCTGCGGGACGCAGCGGCACCGTACGTTTAGCCGGTTGTCGCAGTTGCAAAACTAGTGGCGTTGTTGTAAGTTTGGGCAACGTAATGCATAAAATATAAATTTTATATTATCAGTTGATGTGAAAATTAATATAAAACTAATTTATTAATTCTCTTCTATCTATCTCTTCACGGGAATCCAGTGTTGGGATTTTTTTGAAGTAAAAATTGTCATCAGGTTTACCAAATTAAAGTATGTTGTGAGAAACTGTAATACAATCCAAAATTATAGTTGAATAAATAAAAAAAGGATTTTTTCGACAAAGCAAAAGACGAAAATTTTTCGAAAAATACCATTATTAAGGAAACAGAGAACATACTATAAGCAAAAACACAAAACAACAATAAACTGTAAAAAAACTATAAAATAAAAAAAAAAATGTCCAAAATACAATTCCAAACAATCGAAAAATGATTTATTTTTATAGATTTTATAAATAATTTTTTACAATTATATAATTAAATCTGTGTTACACAGTAAAATTCATAAAATTGGTATGTTAAAACTGATATTACTACATTGTTGATAAACCAATAAACAAATCAGTTGCTGTTTGTTCAATCACAAGTTCTCGAGAATTTGTTGTTCAGTAATTTTTATAAATGACAGAAAAAAATTTAAAACTATGGAATGGAATTTATAAAATATCAAAAATGAATCGTTTTCAGATGCAAAATGAAAGTTTTTTAATAATTTATGTATTAGGATTCAACCATTTGATGAGTTTTGTGTAAATAATAGGGAGGAAATTAAATCCAAATATATATTTCTATACCTCCACTGGAATTATTACCTATAACCCTCTAACATTCAATATTCCATCAATTAAAATAAACAATAGTTCAAGGTCCTTTTTTCAACAGTTTTATATTTTCTGCGTGAAAAAAACGTATTTGTGCACTGGCTAATTGAAAACAATGTACTACAGCAACGCAGTTGCGGCAATTTGCCGGCGCGTTACCGCTGCGGTGCTGTAGGGAACTGCCGCACAAAATGCACGCTGCGTGCACGCAGCGGTGCCGCGCGGCACCGCAAGTATGTGTACATCATACAATTTAGCTCAATGTACTTTCGACCGCAGTTGCGTGCACGTTGCGTACACGCAGCAGTAAAAACACGCATGTGTGCATCGGCACTTAAGATATCAACGTCCAACAAAAAGATATATTTTTAGTAAGAGATATACATATTTTGTTACATTAAGAAAATAAAATACTTTTGCAATAAAGATAGATATAGAGTAATTATATTTAAACTCCCGCTATTAGTTTTTATATCTCTCACTCAGGTAATATTGCACTGTATATACAATATATAAGAATACACTACGTTGTAAAAAAAGTAATAGATCTTGAAATAGTTTGCTTATTTATACACCGAGAGAAAATACCTATAAAAATTACTGTGCTCATACTACAATGGACGTGTAACAGACGAACATATCCAATTTTTGTACGGTAAAATTGGATATGTTCGCCTGTTACACGTCGATTGTAGTATGAGCACAGTAATTTTTATAGGTATTTTCTCTCCGTGTATAAGTAATACAATGCTATATCTACTTAAATAAGTAATTTTAAATCAAATAATTAATATTAAAAAATTCATAATAATAGCAACATTACAAAGGTAGATTTTATGATTGCATCAGGTAGTTCAATAAAATTGAATACATTGCATTTAGGTATTTATAAATACGATTTTTTTAATGGTGTAGAGCCTTACTTTCATTTATTTAACGGAGTACTATAAGGTGGACTTTGATCGCTCAGAAACTTTGCGTTTACTTATATATATAAGTATATATATATATATATATATATATATATATATATATATATATATATATATATATATATATATATATATATTGTCTAACAAAAAAGAAAAATTTGGCTAATTACTCAGTATTTTGTGTTTCTTAAAAATTAGTCATTTCTGGGATACGGGGTTGCATTTTATTAATACTAATTGTCAAACAAGAGAACTTTTTTTGCTAAATTTATTTCTGCTTCATATTTTAGTCTTTTAGGCAGGGTCGTGGAGAAAAATGGCGGGTCCCGGGAAAAAAACCAAATTATTAAAAGTCCCCCTCTCCAAAAAAAAAAAAAAAATGATAATAAATAAAAAATAACAAAATAAAGTTACAAGCAGAAAAAAGCTTCTTTTACTTTTTTTCGGTTCCCTTCTTCAAGCTCGGGCCCCGGGGCTGCAACGCCGACTACCTCACTCTCTCGTCGGGATTGCTTTTAACTTCCATAGAGATTTTATTTGTGTTTTTAAAAAATTAAATCTAATAGTTTGGTTTGAAAAAAGGTAATTCATTAATTAAACGTAAATAGTTGAATGGTTTCTAAAAATAATTGAGAAAAATGAGTTCTCATTGATTGACGAAGTATTTAGTTTTACTATTAATAAAGGTTCATTGATTAGAAATTCTGAAAGGGGAATTCCAATAGTTTTATTACAAATAAATTAATTCAACAAATTTAAAAATTAGTAAATATTTTAAATTTGCATAGTTTAATTCTCAACATTGAAAAAGAATAATAACCTTTACTTTGTTATCTAAAAATCGGATCAGTTGAAATAACTAAGAATATCTTTGAAGGTCAGCCACTGTTCTATGTATAATGTACCTACTTATTTGTCTTGATTAAAAGTATGCATATTGAAAAATTAAATCATAGGTATAGTAACATTTTTATTCGTATCAAATATTTGAAAATGATAGTTTTAAGGCATATGCATTCAATTTTCCGGGCGGTTTAAATAATATTAACCATGTTTTTCTTTCCCAGCTCTTACACCATAGTACCTATTTTTAAGAGCAAATAATCATTTAGCTCATTTGTAGTCGCATAAGAATATTGTTGTTTTTTCGGTTTTATCGTAAAAAAAGAATACTTTTACAGCGAAAAAATGGTAGGAAACTTTTCACTGATCATTTCACTGTAGGTAAATGTGATAAAAATGAAAAAAAAGTTTTTATTGGTAAGTTTAAATAAAATTTAATAATTTTTTTTAATCTTTTATACTCAAGCAAAAATAAGCGTTTTTCGCGGTTAGATGGTAAGACATGTAACACATGATATGACACATGACTTTTATTCCTATTTTTTTAAAAAAAAAACTTTGGCAACCATTTTTCTCAAAGCTCGAATTAAATGTTTTAAATGTTCTCTTTGTTAGATTTGTTATTTTTAAAAGTTTGTTTAACGCTATCTATTATCTACAGACCCAAATATTAATGTTGAAATGTAAAATATGGTTGACCTAATGACCAAACCACCTTGTCATGCTAGACATGTCTTATAAGCGCAAAGCGTTAAATGTTTGGCATCAGTTAACAAATGTTACAACTCGGTAGCAATACTGGAAAGGCTGAGAAAGCTACACCTATTTTTGGTTAAAAAAACAAAACTAATGATCTGACTTAATGATATTATATTTTTTAAATATTCGGCATTACGGAGAAGTATAGTTAAAAAAATATTAGAACTTAGATACCAGTATCGGAAACGTTGGGAAACGATGCTTCGATGGTGCTTTCTTGTCTACTTACTTCTATCAAGGTAGAAATTTTTTTAGCTTTTCCCAGCCCAAGTTTCCTAGCCTTGCCATGGTTATTTTCTTAACTATTCCCCCGTAATGCCGTAGGTATATTTAAAAAAATATCATTAAAGTCAGATCATTAGTTGTTTTTCTAAATTTGTTGCCTAAAAGCAATTTAACTCGAAAAACTGTCAACCTAAAAATATTCCAACTGTGCTGTCTTTTTGTTGGTTAATTGCTAATTTCGTTTACTTATATATAAACACAAATTTATTAGCAAAATTCAAACCCCTTGTGTAATATAAACATGTGATTAATTTTTTATTAAGAAGTGTCCGTTTTTATGGCCAGATAATCAAACTTTTATCAAAAAAACGGTCATATTATCTGAAAACTTTTCTTATAATATAGTATCTTTATATTGTTGGACTTGCATTGCATTTAACTATATTACTCGAATTTTTACAAACTTGTTCAATTTGCATTGTACAAAGAGCACAAAGGTCGTACTAGCGATGTCATTGAAGGACATTAGATATGCGAACCGACTTTGCAGTCAAGAAACGAATGAAAGCCTCGTATTATATAAAAACATATAACACAGTTGTTCAGCACCCCCACCATCATACTTTCAAGTGCAACAATTTCATTGACAATGTACTTTTTTATGGCTTTTTAAGAATTGACGTAAATGACGTAAATTTTTTAAATATATATTAAATGCAAATAAAACTAATCATATTTGTATGTATTTGAAAGAATTTTTTCCAAGGCTACATATACATAATATGTGTATATTTTTGTGTATATTAAATTAGAAATGTTAAAACATTATAAAGACGTATTATTAAAATTTTAATACAGATGTAAATCAATTGTAATTATATCTATTTGTAAAACAATTATTATTTAAAGCAGATTAATATATTTATTTGTAACAGGTGATATGTTTATTTTGTGTAGGTTGCAAGATTTCACAGTCACTCAAAACAAATACGAATACACATAAAAAAAGTTTAAAAAAACATTAACATTATCTAGGTTATGCAAAATTGTGGATTTCACAGTCATTCAAAACAAACACAAATACACATATAAAAAAATTTGAAAAAACATTAACATTATCTAGGTTATGCAAAATTGTGTTAATTTTTTTACTGTATCCGTAGGTTTTTAGTTATCATTTAAATACGCACTTGACGATGTGTATGTAATTTTCTAGGGTTCCGAAAAAAAGATCTACGAACCTACGGACATGAAATTTTGCAAGTATTTGCTCTGGATGTAAATCTCAATTAATATGTAGGAGAAAAAAATGTTTGGTTAACCAAATTTTCTAAATTTCTTGAAGTACTTTCCCGTATTGAAAATTAGGAATAGTTGCTTATCACATTGTGTGGGATATCGTAAAATGAGCTTATGAGGTTCTTTTTACAATTTTTCACTTTTAAGACCCGTTTGCGAATTGTTGAGTTTTGAAATGGCGAATAGCTCATGTCTTCCACAATTTTTCAACTCTTTATCTAGAAAAAATATTTAAAAAATTACAGATACTAGTACTCACTAATACTCACTATAGATACTAATACTCATACTTCAAATTATTTCGACTAACTTGTGTCGGTAACTTTTAGAGTTATAGGCAAACAAATTTAAAAAAAAAAAAAATAATTTACAGTAGAGAAAAAGCTCGCCAATAAATGAAATTTTGCATTGAGGTTTGTTTTAGTATTAGAAAACATCCTCCAAATTTTCCAGTCGAAAATATCAAGGAAAATATTAATATATTTGAACGTTATTTTATGGTATCCCATATTTGTAAATGTTAAACAAATATTTTACTTCGCAAAATACCACTTTTATTTTTGAAAGTGTGATAATATTGTTTTGAAAAGAAGAAATAAATAACATAAAAATAATAGCGAATAATAACGTATATAAATCAAACTTAATCGATAAATTAATAGCTAAGAAAGAATTTAAATAAATTTTAAAAGAAATTTACCCCTCCGGTAAATCAGAACCAGAAACTAACTTCCAAACTATAACATATTTTGGTAAAATATCAAATAAAATTAAAAAAATTCTAGAAAAATCAAATGTAAATATAGCATTTAAATCAGTAATAAGTATAGATAGATGAAATTAGTGTATAAGGCATGTATCGAATGTAATTTTTATTCTGTTTGAAAATGAACGGACGGTTCGAAACAATATTGTCACAGTTTCAAAAATAAAAGTGGTACTTTGCGAAGTAAAACATTTGTTTTTATTTACATCAAGGAGAATGCTGCGAAATGGACAAAATTTTTGTTTTCCTAAGTATATGTTCATTTTTAATTTTCATTTGTAAAATACTGAACTAAAAAAATTTATATGTTTCCTACTATACAGTTTCCTACTCGAGTATAATACATATATTTATCTATTTTGAAATAAACCTAATTAATTACCTACTTACTCTATATTTTATTCTGAAAGCTGTAAAAAAGTCAAGCCACTATGAGGAATCCTAACTCGGTGCGTGGCTAGCACGCCCTTGGCAAGTAACATGTAATAAAAATTTCTTTTTTTGTAGTAAACGGGAAGAAGAACAATTATAATCTACTTAGTTAATATTTTAATGCGGAAACTATTTACGTTAATACGTATTATGTTCAGATACAACACTATTGTTATTTTTCTATTAACACTTAATGATAATGATGGTGGCTTAGTAAAGTGTTAATTACTGTGTAAACGATAGTCCAGTTCTGGTTAATTAGATGTCGACGACATTAATGATGTCGGACGTTTAATTTATCTTTAAGAAGAATAACAATATAAACTTACAAATGTTTTTAATTGTACCAGTACCTATTGCGTAAAACGTAAATATACATAACTTGGGACAAATATCTCCCATTTACGTTAAGGGTTTAAAGTACGAATTCAGTAATATATATAACAACATACTTTTGTCCATATTTTTTTTTCATTTTTAGTCGAATTTTTCAACTGAGAAAATTAGACTTGTACAGCCTATACGATAAGAACGGCGAGAGTAGGGGCGCTATCCGTCTTCGGACCCGTAGAACACGATTATGTAGAAAAAAAATGTCTGATATATATATATATATATATATATATATATATATATATATATATATATATATATATATATATATATCAGACATTTTTTTTCTACATAATCGTGTTCTACGGGTCCGAAGACGGATAGCGCCCCTACTCTCGCCGTTCTTATCGTATAGGCTGTACAAGTCTAATTTTCTCAGTTGAAAAATTCGACTAAAAATGAAAAAAAAATATGGACAAAAGTATGTTGTTATATATATTACTGAATTCGTACTTTAAACCCTCAACGTAAATGGGAGATATTTGTCCCAAGTTATGTATATTTACGTTTTACGCAATAGGTACTGGTACAATTAAAAACATTATATTAAAAACATATATTAAAAACATATATATATATATATATATATATATATATATATATATATATATATATATATATATATATATATATATATATATATTCCCGCTACCTTTTAATATGTGTACACGGAGAGAAAAATCATATAATTTTTGTAGATAAAATTTCAGAAAAATTACCATGCTCTCTTATAATGCGTGCGCGATCGACGACCGAAGTAAAAAATATTTTACGATCATGTAAATATTATTAAATTGAAACGTAAAAAATATTAGTCATGGCTTCATAAAAATTGTTCTTACAAAAATTACCATGCCGTCTTATAATTATTCAAATGCTATCTGCTAAAAGAAAGAGAAAGAAGGTATCAACGCTGTTGAAATGTACCCCACTCATACATGCAAGTCATATAGCCAGGCTGGTGAGTGGTGTGACGACCAACTTGGTCGGAGCAAGCACCTTGATTCATTAGACAGCAGTCTTACAAGCAGCAAGCAGTATTCATTACACTGTCTTACGGGACGGACTGTCACCGTTTAGTTCATCATTTTGTTACTTCACTATCTTAAGTATTAGAATATATGATTAACCGAATATATTGTTGCCAATCATTTTTGTATGCATCATAAAGAATCGAAGGTCGGAAAAGATCGGGCATCTTCGAAGTTTTTCGAAGCAGATTTGAATACGTATTTTGTTCCTCAGTGCGTACAGCCCAATCAACATAAGGTTGCGGGTCAGATGCGCAAATGAAAGAGTACGACAACAAGAATTAAACTATAACATATATGCATAAGAGTGTGATAGAAGTTGTGTTAGCACATTAAATTTTACCATGCTAGCACAACAATTTTTATGAAGCCATGACTAATACTTTTTACGTTTCAATTTAATAATATTTACATGATCGTAAAAGATTTTTTATTTTGGTCGTCGACCGCGCACGCATTATAAGAGAGCATGGTAATTTTTCTGAAATTTTATCTACAAAAATTATATGATTTTTCTCTCCGTGTAGGTATTATTTTATACAATAATTATATAATTTAAATTTCCAGAAATAACTGCTAACTTTCAAAAATTTAATAATGGCGGTAGCGCTGGAGACAACGAATACTTCAGCATTTTAGTATACATCTGTCAACAATTTCATGAACATGTGATTACAAGTGTAAATCCGGCATTACATATAGGTAACGTTTTCCATAAAGTTCACACCATATTGAAAACTTTTTTACTATTGATTTTTCGAAAAATATTTTAGCGGAGTTAGTTAGTCTGTTAGCGTATCGGTTGCAATCAAATGTACCTAATATGCTACCAAAATATATCTCACCCTCGGTTTGCTATTTGGAGGAAAACTGAAAATTTTAAAATTGTAGATTATGAAAAATTGTAATAATTTAAAAAATACTGATCAGTTCCTCATGAAGTTTTGATATATCATATCTGAACTAGATCTGGTAAAGATATTCCAATAGCCAGATACCATAATCTACAAAAATAAAGCTCGAAAATCCACTTTTCAAAATACGATTTTAAGTGGCCCTGATTTCAAAGTAATTTTATTGCATAATTCTAGCGAAGTAAAATTATTATACTATTCTTTGAAATCAGATATTGCTATGTAAATAAAAAATTTCATTCCGTTATAAAGAAAAAAAAAAAAAACACGAATGTATGTGGTGCGAACTTTGTAATAGACACTGTACACAATATTTACTAATCTTGTACACCAAGTACAACAATAGTAAGAAAAAAAAATTATTTAATATGTGCAGATATGTACGTATGTAGATTCATTTGACATACAAATGATAACGAGGCCAATCAATAGCTAACTACTATAGCACATAATTAACTAATAATAGCTAGCAATAAACACAATGTGTAGTTAGCTATTTAACTATATCAATAGGCAAATAAAGTGTATCAATAAACAACGATGACTAACTAAACATACGAGTATAACTAATTCTAGAACTAATCAAATCAACAATTAATTGTGATCTTGTTGTTACGATAATTATCAACGATATACTCAGCGAGTTGATTAGAAATCGATTCGCAGTGCAATTGATGAAAGGTTGAACGTTATAATCAATTTGCAATAAATAGTGCATACAGAAACAAATTAAAAAGAAAATTACGGATCTACTTTATTGGATCTACTTTATTGGAATTGTTGGTTGCTGATTGATTCTGTGTTAACTGTAAAAATATAATTGACTGATCGACGATGTTCAATATATATTTAAATTTAAGTTAATTGAATATTCTTATGGTTTGATAATAATAAAGAAAAAATAATAAAAGTAGAAACTAAAGATGTACAAGGAGCCCTTATGGAATCACTTCGGTATCCGTATGTGTACAGATCCACCAGAAACAGGCGGCCTAGTTACAAACTTCTGGTGTAAAAAATTGGATTTTGTTGTTAAGCGTTGTTTTCAAAGACTAAAATTGGAGTTAAAAACTAAATTTGTTAATAATAAATAAATACTTTACTTTGCAAATTACTACTTTTATTTTTGAAACTGTGACAATATTGTTTCGAACCATTAGTTAATTTTCAAACAGAATAAAAATTACATTCGATACATGCCCTTATATACTAATTTTATCTACCTATATGGGGAGTGGTATATGGTGTGGAAGTGGAAGGGGCGGGGGTACTGGGAGAATCCGAAAGACAAGAAAAACAAGATTACATTACATGTGACAAATGCAAAAAAACACGTGACAAAGGATTGAAATTGACAAACAGACAATATTACAGAAAAATACAATTTTAAAGGTTTAAATAAATTATAATATTTAATAGTAGGAGAATCCGAAAATCAAGAAAAACAAACACGTGACAAAAGATTGAAACTTAAAATTAAAAAAAACAATATCACAGCAAATACAGTTTTAAAGATTTAAATAAATTGTAACATTGACAATAAAGTTAAACTGTAAATATCGGTGTAGTCATTTAAAAGGTGATCGGAGTTATGTTTATTTATTTCTATTGCTTCTAGGATTGTTAACTCCTGTCCTTTCTTTGCCTCGTGTAGCACGGTAGTTTCCCGTTCTGGTGTGTGTCCGGTGTCAATTAAATGCCTCGCAAAAGCAGAGTCGGATTTCATATTCCTATAGGATCTGAAATGCTCTGCTCTCCGGGTTTCAAAGTTTCTGCCAGTTTGACCGATGTAAAGGCTATTACAGTCTTGGCAGTTTAATTTTTGTTTTATTGTTATATACCATGTGAGTTTTTTGAGAGTTTGCCATTTTTATGACAACCAAATTTTGATGATAGAAATGGTACTGGAAAAGGTTCTTTTCTTGGATGTAATGGAAAAATAATCAACCAGAACACTATCGGCTGAAGTAGCCTCAAGTACATATGCATATTTTTACCACCTAACTGATAAATTAAAGAAAAATTTTAGTAAAAGCTCTCTAATCTTGACAAGCATGTCCAGGACCATTCTCTAGTCTTGACATTCCCACTATTTACTACCCCTATGCGCAATGAATGCGCAACATACGAAATTTAAATCTAAAAAAAGAGATAGGTAGAGAAGGATACTAAATATACGCTATACGCGTCATTAATTACGAATTTAAATGATTGCGGAAGAATCATGGTGGGAGAAAATATTGTCAAGAGTAGAGAAATTATCCAGTCAAGATTAGAGAGATAGCAAGTTTATGGAGCGCAAGTTTACGGGGCTTCTACTATAAAAAATTAAACTTGAGTAAAAAAATTTTTTTTGCTCATTTATGCTGTTAATTAATGCATTAGATCAGTCTTATCGAAAAATTAATATACAGTCTCATTTAAGTACATAAAACATACATAATACATACAAATTCATAATACATAGATAAGTTTGTATCATAGCCCGAAAACCATAAGAGCTGTAAAGCTCCTGACTATAGCAATCGGTTGCCCCCGTCGATATCTACAACTCTTATTTGAACAACTTTTCGATTAAGTCAATGGTTTGGCTGTTATAAAAATGGCAACTCTCAAAAGACTCACACAGTATTAAGTTTCCTAGATTAAAGCCTGATTTAAATGTTATATTTACGTTTGATTTTTCTAGAATTTTTTTTAAATTTTATATGATATATTACCAAAACATGTTATAGTTTTAAAGTTAGTTTTTGGTTCTGGTTTAACGGAGGGGTAAATTCCTTTTAAAATTTGTTTAAATTCTTTCTTAGCTATTAGTTTTATGGATTAAGTTTGAATTATATCCGTTATTATTCGCTATTATTTTTATATTATTTATTTCTTTTTCAAAATTTTCTTCAAAAAAAAAAAAAAATGCCCCTAAAAATAGACCTGAAAAATATCACGAGTTACCAGACTATTACCTTAATGAAGTTACAGATCTGCCGTGACTAAAAGGACCCGATACCTTATCTCTATACTTTGATCTATCCTTTTTCTTGCAGTTTGTCTTTTTTTTATATTTATATAGTTGCCACAGTTAGATTCCAGTGACCACCAAACAGTTGTGAATAGAAATTTGAAAAAAAAAAAATAGATTACTCTTATTTGTTAATTTACTGTTCCTTATTTCTTACTTTAATAAAACACAGTATAGTAAAATATTAAGTATTATTTTATAAACTCAATTTCATAAAGTAACGTTAATATCCATTAAATATTAAAAAAGTTTGGTTTGAAAACGAATTAAAATAAATATTTGCACATCAAAATCATATTTACAAGATAAACAAAACGCCGTGAGCAGCGGAGCCCCATCACGGAAGTCGAATTTTTCTTTCATCTTCGGTATTGAGTGTCTACAAGCGAAATATAATTGAAAGTCCACAAGCGATTTGTAATTTTGGTGGTTTCAAAACTGATGATGAGTGTCCGGTTGATCGGGGCTTTAAAAAAAGGCTTTAAGTTTTTAAGGGCTGAATCTCAGTAAATTTCAATTTTGTGCCGATAGCAGTTAACAGGGAAAAAGCCAACACAATTCGTACGAGGGCATTTCTATCCATGCTTATCCGCCAATTGCCTTTGTTTTTTATTTTTAAATATTAAAAAAGGAACTTAAATAGTAAACTGGAAGGCTTTTACGAAGATACTTTTTCTTTCCAAAAAAATCCAAAATTTCTATTTTATAAATAATAAAAATCCAAAATTCCTAATTTATAAATAAACAGTGACTTTAATAACATTTTCAAATTACTTAATATGTAGGTATTTCATTTGTTAAAAAATTGTATTCACTTTTTTTTAAATTTTTTAAAATTACTATTCGCCTACTTGTAGTTAGAATATAAGTAATGCATTTAAAACACATTTAACAATAGCATTCAATTCCGATGTAAAAATGGAAGAAGTGGGGGGAAAAGTAATGTGGACTCCCTAAAAGGTGTTAGCTGGATACTAACTGAATACACGTACAAAATTTCAGCCCTCTAGGTTTCCTTAGAGAGTCTCTAGACGTGTTAGAAAACAAGCAAAAAAATTAAGGAATTATTGGCGTAAAAATCGTGGGGGTAAGGGTTAAAAGTTGAAACCCCCAAAAAACAGTGTCTGGCTATTAGCTTAACCTGTACACAAAATTTCAGCCCTCTAGGTTTATTTGGGGAGATTTTGACCCGAACGAAACTGTTAAAAAACAAGAAAAATAATGTTCTTTTGGGTATAAAAATGGTGGGGGTAGGGGTTAAAAGTCGAGACCCCCAAAAGGCACCCCCTTGATACCAACTCAATCCGAATACAAAATTTCAGCCCTCTAGGTTTATTTGGGTGACCTGTGCGAGTGGTACAAACTTCGAAAACGTCGAAAATGCATGAAATTGTAGCTTAAAAATGAGGGGGGTGGGGGTAAAATATTAAAATCTCCAAAAAGCACAACCTAGGTACGAACTTTATCAACACACCAAATTTCAACCCTCTACGTTAATTCTGGGGGGCTGGGGGCCTGTTAGATCCAGCGAAAATCGTTTTTCCCCCCCGCTACTCCCACCAAATCATCCTAAGAAGCTGAATTTTGGATATGTTGTAGATAATTGACCGAAAAATTATTTAAAACCGGTTTGGAAAAGTTTTATTGCTTTTCCGCCCCCCACCACCCCCTTAAAGGTCGGGTCAGAAAAAAAATTTGCCCAAAATTTGACCCCACTTTGATAGTATGAGGTGCCTCGAAAATGAGCCCCATTTACCAAATTTCATCTCTTAACTTCCATAGGGGGGCCCTACACAAATTAAAAGGTGGCGGGAATATATATATATATATATATATATATATATATATATATATATATATATATATATATATATATATATATATATATATATATATATATATATATATATATATAACAGACATTTTTTTTCTACATATTCGTGTTCTACGGGTCCGAAAACGGATAGCGCCCCTACTCTCGCCTCTCGCAGCTCTTATCGTATAGACTGTATAAGTCTAATTTTCGGAGAAAATTCGACTAAAAACCACAAAAATATCTTCAAGTTAAAAATTTCTGTTTCTTCTTCATAATCTTCCTACGTTGAAAACACACTTGCCAACATATTTATCATCATGTTGTCAATAAACTATGTAATAAAATTTTTCAAAAAAGCCCAGAAATAAACTGTATAAAGTGGTTGGGTAATAAAGCAATTTATTATCCTGTTTTTGAAGATATTTAACAAAAGCTGAAAAAACTTATGATAAATATGTTAAATATAATCTTTGTTCAAATATTCTAAAAACGAAAATGAGAAAGACAAGAACATTTCATAAAAATAATATTTGGTAAAAAATTAATAAATAAGAATTTGATTTAACTTCAAAATCAGTATTCCAGCTTATTATTGATAATACATATGTTATTGATAATATGTACAGCTGGCCCACCGATTGGTAATCACAGATACAATGTTTGGTGTACGCTGTTGGGGGTTATTCATACTTGTATTTACTATTCAAACTGTTTATAATTTTATAACTATATTAACAACCATACACGCTCTGTATAGCTGTATAAGATTACAAAGCAAATTAATTAAAAAGGCTTAATTTCGGTTAGAAAAATACTTTTCGCAAGACATACTAGACCCATAAGTTAAATAAAATTGGTTTTTAACCTTTTCCTTTTGTAATTAAAGTTATATTTATAAACGTAATTGGAAAATACATTAACTTTATATGTAAGTGTACAAGCAATTCTGTAAGACATTATTTTCTATGTTATGTATGGTTGCTTTACCTCCTCTCTTTCGTCACTCACCCGACGAAATCGGGTCCAAATAGTCACGGCATATCTGTATTTCTGAAAAAAACCGATAAATATTAAAACTGTTTGCGTATTAAATACGTTTGGGTATAGGGGCTTTTACGTCACTCCGAAAATTATAATTAACAATTTTATTATTATTTTCTTTGATACCTAATTGTTTATTTATATAACTCCTAGCGTACTGACTCCTAATAAAATCTGCAAATATTCTCCTATAATAAAAGAATATTCTAAAAATATGTTAGAGGCAAAAAGAAGCCTAGCATTTTAATATACGAGTATTTATAAGGATAATTTATTTTAAATAAGATATAAAAAAGATATTTTGAAAAATATGTAAAAATATAGAGCAACTGATAACATACTAAGCAATCGCTAACGTCACTTTTAATTTTTGCACTACTAAAACTACCGAATAGTATCCGTCTAATATTCGAATGTTCGGTATTCGACCAACAGGTTAGGATATTCTTTATACAAGCTTAATATATAATTTTTTATCGCTACTCATTTTAGTTTATATTTTTATTTGGAATAAACCTTGAAAATTTGGAATAAACCTTATTTTTCAAAGAGTTATTCAGAAAAATTTGAAGAAAATTGAGGTGCGTTATCAGATGCAAATTGAACGAAAATTATCATGACTGCAAAATCGTACATAATTTCCTTGGTACCTAGAAAGGGAAGCTCGATGAAGCTTTGCTTCAATCAATATGTTGTTAGTTAATAATTAGGTATACAGCAATCCCCCGAAGAACGCGATTAATTGGTTCCGTGTTCTTTAAAACCGTGTTGTTCGAGACTACAAAAGACAGACATTCCATTTCAAGTGTGAAAATAAAAAACAAAAAAAAAACAAAAACGTTCCATTTAATTTGCAAGTTGTGGGTATTTCAAACATATTGCGGCTGTTAAAACCTACTTTTCGTTATCCAAAATTTTTGATAACGAAATGCTTGTTATAAATTGGTTATAATTGTTTAATTTAAGCTCTATTAGTTTCTTTGATTTGGTCAATAGAATATTTTAAAAAAAAATTATATTTCGTTACTTTTCGTAATCGTAAACTTTTGATCGTAAATATCTCGTAAACGGTGCATCGTAGCTCAAAAATAACGAAATTTTTGAAGGCTTAAACGAAACAAGTTGTGAGAATTCCAAATGTATTGCGACTGTCGAAACCTACGTTCCGTTATCGAAAATTATCGAAACCGAGTTATTCATCATAAACTGATAATAATTAATTAATTCAAGCACATTAATCCCATTGATTTAGTCACCAGTAGAATATTTCCAAAAAAATTAATTTTCGATACTTTTCGTAAGCGTAAACTTTTGATTGTAAATATCTCGTAAACAGTGCGTCGTAGCGAAAAAATAACGAATTTTTGAAGGTTTAAGCGAAGAAAGTTGTGGGTATTCCAAGCAAATTTGGACTGTCAAAACCTACTTTTCGTTATCCAAAATTATCGATGTCGAAAATAACGACATTTTCAGATAAATTTCTACATATTCGTTCATTTCTGTTATAAAATTCTCTAAAATTTTTAGTAGTTTTTATTTCCAGTATTATTTTCCTTTTATAATCACAGGTTCAATTTACACGATTTTTATTCGTGTAAATCAAAGCTACATGGATATATTCGCGTACATTGAGGACCGGTGTAACTTCATTTCAAATATCTATATAATAAGTGTACTTTATTCTTTTTCAAAGGAATTACTTAAAACTCGTGTTGTTTGAAATCGTGTAATTCGGGGGAAGGTACCCGTGTTCTTCGAGTACCGTGTTCTTCGGGGGCTATCTGTATTAAAAAAAGTTAAAGTTGTTAAACAAGTATTTTGGTTAGAAAATGGATTCCAGAAATTACAGAAGCAGGAACAATTAATAAATATATTCGGGAAAGCATTTGAATATCGTGTGTTAATAAATATATCTATTTTTTTATATGGTAAGCATAATTAGAATAAGATAGAATTACAATCATTTTAAACTCGAAAATTAAGATTTACATTATTTATTTACTATCCATGAGGAATGAAATTTGTCTACGCCCACATGCTAGTACCTATATCAAAATTATGTTTAAAAACAACTGATTTTTTTTACTGCAAACCGTAGGTACCTCCTTTATTAGTCGAATTTTCTCCGAAAAATTAGACTTATACAGTCTATACGATAAGAGCTGCGAGAGGCGAGAGTAGGGGCGCTATCCGTTTTCGGACCCGTAGAACACGAATATGTAGAAAAAAAAATGTCTGATATATATATATATATATATATATATATATATATATATATATATATATATATATATATATATATATATATATATTTTCCCGCCACCTTTTAATTTGTGTAGGGCCCCGCTATGGAAGTTAAGAGATGAAATTTTGTAAATGGGGCTCATTTTCGAAGCACCTCATACTATCAAAGTGGGGTCAAATTTTGGGCAAATTTTTTTTCTGACCCGACCTTTAAGGGGGTGGTGGGGGGCGGAAAAGCAATAAAACTTTTCCAAACCGGTTTTAAATAATGTTTCGGTCAATTATCTACAACATATCCAAAATTTAGCTTCCTAGGATGATATGGTGGGAGTAGAGGGGGGAAAACCGATTTTCGCTGGATCTAACAGGCCCCCAGCCCCCCAGAATTAACGTAGAGGGTTGAAATTTGGTGTGTTGATAAAGTTCGTACCTAGGTTGTGCTTTTTGGAGGTTTTAATATTTTACTCCCACCCCCCTCATTTTTAAGCTACAATTTCATGCATTTTCGACGTTTTCGAAGTTTGTACCACTCGCACAGGTCACCCGAATAAACCTAGAGCGCTGAAATTTTGTATTCGGATTGAGTTAGTATCAAGGGGGTGCCTTTTGGGGGTCTCGACTTTTAACCCCTACCCCTACCATTTTTATACCCAAAAGAACATGATTTTTCTTGTTTTTTAACAGTTTCGTTCGGGTCAAAATCTCCCCAAATAAACCTAGAGGGCTGAAATTTGGTGTACAGGTTAAGCTAATAGCCAGACACTGTTTTTTGGAGGTTTCAACTTTTAACCCTTACCCCCACGATTTTTACGCCAATATTTCCTTAATTTTTTTGCTTGTTTTCTAACATGTCTAGAGACTCCTTAAGGAAACCTAGAGGGCTGAAATTTTGTACGTGTATTCAGTTAGTATCCAGCTAGTACCTTGTAGGGAGTCCGCATCACTTTTCCCCCCACTTCTCCCATTTTTACATCGGAATTGAATGCTATTGTTAAATGTGTTTTAAAAGCATTATGTTTATTCTAAATACAAGTAGGCGAATAGTAATTTTAAAAAATTTAAAAAAAAGTGAACTTACTTTTATGACAAATGAAATACATACATATTAAGTAATTTAAAAATGTTATTAAAGTCACTGTTTATTTATAAATTAGGAATTTTGGATTTTTAGTATTTATAAAATAGAAATTTTGGATTTTTTTGGAAAGAAAAAATATCTTTATAAAGGCCTTCCAGTTTACTATTTAAGGTCCTTTTTTAATTTTTAAAACTAAAACATAAAGGCAATTAGCGGATAAACATGGGCAGGAATGTCCTCGTACGAATTGTGTTGGCTTTTTTTCTGCTACCTGTTTTCGGCACAAAATTGAAATTTACTGAGATACAGCCCTTAAATACTTAAAACCTTTTTTTAAAGCCTCGATCAGCCGAACACTCATCACCAGTTTTGAAACCAACAAAATGACAATTCGGTTGTAGACTTTCAATCACATTTCGCTTGTAGACATTCAATACCGAAGATGAAGGGGAAAATTCGACTACCGTGATGGGGCCCCGCTGCTCACGGCGTTTTTTTCTGTTCATTTTAAATTTTTGAAATATTTTTCTAATATAATCCACCTACTCAATTGACTTAAAAGACAGATAAAAATTTGATAGAATGTAGCTTTATGTTTTATTAAAATACCCACAAAATTTGTTTTGAAAAATATCAATCGTAATCTGATTTCTTTACAATAAATTCAGTCACAAAGGAAGATAAAAAAAAAATCTACAAAGAAAATACAAGTAAATAAAATTTAAAATGTATATAGTTACCTATACAATTTTAAATTTATTGTTGATATGTACAGTTGATAATTTAATTCTTCTACCTTCAAGATGAAAGTATTGAGGTTTGAGGTATTCTCAATTTATTCTGTTATTTTTATACGACACTCCTTATTTTAGAAACGCCCCGTCTTCATACACATGGGTATATACATATATACAATTTTAATATAACGGTATTCCCTATACGTATGTATATATACAAGTATTATTCTTATGATGTTTTTTATATTAAAATAAAAAAATAAAATAAAAAACATTATTGCCTTCGGCAATGTCATGCTTCGCTTACACCTTAGTCAGTGAGAGGAACGTGTTCAACATATTAACCCACTACTACATCGTATCGTCAGAAAAACAGAAAACAGCAGAATGGCTGTGGAAAAAGAATTTTAAAAACTAAAACGTTTGTAATATATTATTTTATTGTGGATTACAATGGATTACCTATAAATGGGAATTATTGTCTGGTTTTAATCTTTGCATTAACTTTAATATTTATATCATTCTATGTATAATGGTTTGTATACGTTTATCTATATATATAAAGGAGAAATACCACTGACTCACTCATCACAAATTCTCCAAAACTACAATA
The DNA here is from genome assembly GCA_035578155.1 of Brachynemurus nebulosus. Classification (NCBI taxonomy): domain Eukaryota; kingdom Metazoa; phylum Arthropoda; class Insecta; order Neuroptera; family Myrmeleontidae; genus Brachynemurus; species Brachynemurus nebulosus. Next base: position 32,407,018 of record JAPWDM010000004.1, read on the forward strand.
CCTACAAACTTGAAATTTGGCATGTAGGTGCCTATTGGGTCGTAGGCGCTCGCTAAGAAAGGGTTTTGCAAAATTTTTTATCTAACCGTCGAAATTTACGAAAAACCGTAAAAATTAATTTTCTATTGCTGTACACAGCAGTCTGTGGCCAATTTATCAAAAAATCATAAAAAGTTTAGATAGTTGCTAAGCATTTGGAGAAAAAAAAAAATTGGAATTTCTGTAAGTATTAATAAGTATTTCTATAGATACCATATAATATTATTTGTACCTATGACTACTATCAAATTACTTATTTACTGTAAAAAATAATATTATTTTCAAAAAATTCAAATAAATGGTTTGATAAATATTGATTAAATGTTACACAAACCCTTTTAAAATCTCGGAATAAATAAACGTCAGTTTAAAATTGATCCCCAGGAGTCTGAAGCAATAAAAATTACGCAAAATTAAATGACCAACGGTACTCCACTCCTAAAAATCTAAATAAGTATGGTTGTCTACAGAAAAGTCACAAACTGTTAAAGTTAGGTACCTATATTTCTGAAATAAGAATATGGCTAGGCTGAAGTCGTTTGACGAGCAGAGCAACTTTCAAAAATTGGTTCACTGGTGGATACGTAATACCTTATATTCTAATATAGACTTTTAAAGTAAACGGCTGAACTTTGGAAAGTAAATGGTTGGACTCTACCAGATTTTGCTTAAATAATACTGAGATCCTAAAAAATGAAAGCTCTCTAGAATGGATGGATCTTGACCAAATTTTGCTCAAACATTACCGAGGTCATGAAATAAACGAATGTGAAGTTGAAATGACCCCCTAGGGTGCTGCGGACCCAAAAATGGTCTAAAAAAGACGGCGAATCTTGACTAAATTTTACTTAAACATTGATATTTTGAAAAAATTAAGTGAGATTAAAATTATTGCCTAGGATTCTGGAGTAATACAAGACGCAATAAATTAATGGCTGGAGTATCTACGGAAAGTCTCGAGACATGAAAATTGAATACCTACAGTAGACACTCGACAATCCATCATGCTCGGGGCCGGAGAGGTGATAAATTACAGAAATAGACGAATTATGAAATATGTCTGAAAATGAAAAACAAAGAGAAAAATTAATTAAATATTTTTACTTATTTAAAGAAAGATATCCCTTTATTTTGAGTAATTCGTTGTTTAATGGAATTTTTACAACTAGGTACGATACACTTTAATTTTTTTCTATTTAAATTTTAAAAGTTAAGTAGAAAACCAACTACACTACGTACATTTTTTTAGGAGCGACGAATTGTTATAGAATATGATGAGTTACAGAGTGACGAAATATCGAGTTTCCATTGTACACTATAAATATGAATATATCTATTTTAAGATCATTGGATGAGCGGAACGGAACACTAGAAGAAACTGATTTTATAAAAAAATTTAGAATATCTAATTTAAATGTAAAGTGAGTTCAAAATTAACCCCCAGCACTATCTAATAGGATTAAGATTAAACGGTTGGATTTTGACAATATTTTATGAAAATTAAAAATGCTATAGAAATATGAATATGGTTAATTTAGGGTTATTAGGCGAGAATGATGCCCAGAATTTTAGAATATCAAATTTGAATGAACCTGGAGATCAGAATTGTCCGTCAAGGCCATCAAATAAGCCCCAAATTAATTGTGATATTAAAATTGTCTCCTACGGTCTTGGTGCCCCAAGCAAGGCCTAAAATGGAAATAGTCCTAAACCTACCTATTGATACGGCTATCTAAGTACATAAAGGTGCAGAAATTAGCCATGCTATTGAAATGTGAAGATTGTTACTTTAGAGTCGTTTGACGAGCGTAGCCAGGCATAATAAATAATTGATGTACAGAATTTCCGAATATCTAATTTAAAATTGATCTAATCATTTCACCAATAATTAAGATGATTTTACGTGGGTGAAATCACGGGCCACAGCTAGTGTTATATAATTCCTTCGAATAATTTATTGGTTATTCATTAATTGATGAAATTTCTGACACATTTATTTATAAAATCAATCAAAGGCTACAACTTAAGGGGTTAAAATACAGTGAAACAACTAGTTTTTTTTGTTTACTTTCAATACTTTAAAACTTTAACAGTTGTGCTTAAAAATTTTGTCTATTTATTTGAAGAATTTTAAAAGTTGCAGCAGGAAGATCAGTCTAACAAATAATGTACAACTAAAAAATATATTTTTACGTAAATACGAGAGCGAGTGCCGAATTTTGTGGCGGAAAAAGAGGCCATAATGTGAAGACATTTTAAAGAAGAAGATCCTTGGTACGGTGCAGAAATTCGCAAATTAACGATCAGATATGAAAATTGAAGACTCATTGAAAAAATTGAACATCAAGCTTCAAACGCCTTTTTATCGAAATTTTTTTCAAAACAGTATAATTATATGATATCTCCAAACGTAATTGATAAATTGATTTGAAATTTTAAACACGTCATAGGGTACTGTCGGGTAATAAGGCCCAAAGATTTACAAATAACTAATCGAATTATGCTGTAAAAAATATCATCTAGTTATTGACTGTTAGTACTAAAAACTAATAGAGACTGTCCAGTTTTCTATATTAATAGGTCATTTAGTATTAGTGACAATTCGATTTCTTGTGATAAAATTGTTCCTTTTTGTAAGATTTTACGATTTATTATAAGAGTTTAAAACATTTATTTGTACTTGAAAGTATCTTAATTCATAAGGTATGTATTTCTAAAATATTTTTACTACTTTTCTAGAAAATACGTTAAATTCTTTCAACACCGTAATTTTTTCTAACCTATAATGATATATTGCAGTGAAGTAAAATGGTTTTGTGAAGTCTGCCAAAAGTATTTTATCGCAGATATGCGCCATTGAATAATCTGTAGTAACTGGGTATACGAAGAATGTATTGACTTCACCGCACATGACGCAGATTGCATTTATTTTGCAATTGCATTTATTTCGCGGGCCTTATTATATGCATAACAAAAAATAAGGCCCACATTAAGGTATTAGAACAAAGGCTGTTTTTAGAGAATATTTTTAGTTTTATGTTGTTTTTTTATTATGTATTTTATACCAAGAGAATATAGTTTTTGTTTCTGCAAACCATTTCTTTAAATTTATTTTCCTTGTTTTTTATGGAGAATATTTTTTAGGGGGGCCTTATAACCCGACAATACCTTATTCACAAAGACAATAATTTAGATTTTAGCTACGATTTAACTGATATTACTTTTTGTTTAAAAATTTTAAACAGAAATGATACATAATAATGAAGTTTTTCCCCTTAAGGACAAAAAACAATGACGCTCGGACAGATCTGTTCGGTCCTTTAAATGTAAAGTAGCTGTACAAACTACTAAATTTAAAAGTTATACCAATAAAAAAAACTTAATAAATAAACAAAGAACTATGGAATACTTTTTCGAAAAATACCATTTAAACGCAATAACATGATCACCTTGGTTTTTTGTAAGCTATGTTACACCTTTTGAGAAAGAAAAAAGCAACTTGTGACAAACGCCAAGTTAATAAATAATATTCAAACATTTCAAACCGACTAGTAATATAATATGTATTAAAGTTGCTGCGGATGTAATATTCTAAATCATCTGCAGATGCGGGCGCGGATGCGGATTTTTCAAGAGCAACATCTGCAATTGAGGATATTAGAATTATATGCGTATTAAAAGAAATGAAAACTGGAGTTTGGCAGTTTTTCTTAACAAAGAAAAAATCAAAAAAGACAGACCAATAATTAAAATCTAAAAGACATTAATTGTAAATTTTCGTGCTTTATCAACATTTAGTAGCAATGGCTGTTAAATTAATTCTGCTTTATGAAACAACTGTTCCTTGAAAATATCCAATGCATTTGTGGAAGTGGATGCGAACATTTGCAACAACCCTGGAAATATGTATATGAAAAATAATAATTTGTAGGTACCAAAAAAATAATAAATTTACCATTTTAAAAGGTTATTTGAACCACAACTTATGTGCTTTAAAAAAACGTTTTCTGAAAAACAAAATAATTTTTTTATATCTTAAGCTGAACGTTCACTAAGTCGGCAGCGTGGCACAGCGTAATTCCGCTTTCAAAAAAAGTACACCTGAATGAATACAGATCCATCCACTAGATTGGCAGAACGTCGCGGAGATCTCTTGAGATTTTTTAAGGCCGAAGCCGCGCTTTCGCGATCTATGATAGTAGACGGTAGAGCGGTCCATGAATATCAAGTTCGGGCAACTCTTATGAGTTTCGGGTTTATGTTTTTCTTTTCACTTTTCTTTCTATTCTAACCCGCGATGTGCAAGATTAGCGTTGGAAAACAAAAATATACTTTTATACAATAGGTTGTAATTCAAATATATTCGAGTATATTTAAATAGAATTTAATATTTTAATATTAATAGAAAACCGAAAGAAGGTTATTAAAGAAATCAAAATATTAATTGTTGAATGGACATAAACGAAAATTGATTTTAAAAATTATAGCTAAATAATTTTACATTAGAATTGGATTGTTTGCTTGTTTATTTAAAGTTAAAGAGAGGGTAAGCTTAATTCGTACAAAAAAGGCATGTTTTTGTTATTATTTTTTGTGACGACACAGTTAAAATCTCTTTATTAAAACCATTGGTACATTAAAGTATAACATTCGAAGAATATTAAATAAATTTATTATTTAATAAATTTTCACGAATAAATAATAAAAAATACAGTAATGGCAGCAATCATTCGAACGTGTTTCGTAAAAAAAGTAGAATTGCGGTGCCCCTCATAACTTGGTGCTGGATCATCCGAAATAAAAAAAAAGTTCATTTGTTAGATAATAGTTTTCTTCAGGTACCTAACTCTGGGAGTGTTTTTCGAAATTTCAATTTTTCACTTTTTTGGAACACTTAGAACGGAAAAACACGATTTTTGCGAAAAAAATTGGCTAATTTGTTATTGTAAAATAAAAATTATTAACAAATTTGAAAAAAAAAACTCTCCAGCGTTACCTCGTAAATTATGTACAGAAATAGTGTTCAAAATTTCAAATGGATCGGTGCTGTAGTTTTGAAATTAGGAGGGGCACCGACTTTGAAAACGTGAGCTGTGGGGAAAACGCTTTAAAGTTGTGAACACTTAAAAATTATTGTATAAAACTTATATAGAATACTTACTGCTAAACTAAATTTTGTACCCTACACTGAAAAAATATACAGTACAGGTATAAATACGTTAGTACTTCCATTGAAATTTCTATAATTGAGAGAGATATATATATATAGAGAGCGAAACATCTGCTAAGTAACAATAAAAATGCTTATAACTTCGTCAGTTTTGCTCTAATCAACTTGAAATTTTTAGACAATATTCTTGAGATATTATGCATTCAGTTAAAAAAAATAAAAAAAAAATTATTTTAATACCTTACCCTGCCCTTAATATAAACGACAAATATACCTAATAAATAAAAATGACATCAAAGTATTTTAAATTTTAGTGATAATTATAGTAATAATTGAATTAGGATTAATTACTAATTATGAACTTCATAACCACTAAAAATAATATACGGTTTATGTAGCACTGCGCCGCAAATGGACAGACCTCCTATAAAAAATTTTACATTGTGCACACCGCGCTAGCGGACCGACCTAGCGGACGCTTAGCTTTATACTCCTAAATTAGGAAGAAATATATCTCTGATAAATTAAATTGAATAAAATTATTTGCTTATTTATGTAAAATTATAATACATGATATGATCGTGGCAAAGACCATGAGAACATACAAAAAGAGCACTTTTAAGCGCTAACTACAAAGTTACTTAATTATAATAAAAAAGGGTGATTCTCGCGTGAAGCACGGGACATTTTTGCAACAACAAAAAAATGCAATTAATAATAAACAAAACAAAATGTTTATAGTACGCAGAAAATGAATTAAAATTTTTTGAGCATATTCTAATTTTTATCTGAAATCCAGTACTCATGATATAAGGCATAAACTCACGTGACGCACGGGCCATCGTACGAAGCCAAGTTTATGTCTTATATTTGGAGTAGTGCATTTCAGATGTAAATTAAAATATACTCAAAAAATTTTAATCCAGTTTCCCCGTGTTATAAGCTTCTTGTATTGTTTGTTATTAATTGCATTTTTTTTTAAATGTTTTTGTTGCAAAAATGTTCCGCGAGAATCACCCAAAATTGCCTTTACATTACCATTTAAAAAATTATCAATTTCATTCAAATTAACATTTCTCTATTCATTTTCAAAAAAAACATTATCAAAATTAAATTTTTTATTGTAACAAAAAAATTATATTTCTTTTAATTTGTGAATCGATTCATTTGGTTTCCATCAAATTAATTTTACATTAGTTGTTTTTTTTCTTCGTCAATTTTTTAATCAAACATTTCCGAGAAGCGAAGAAAGAAATAAAATTTGGTTGATTATTTTCTAACAGTAAAAATGTTTTGTATTATTTTTTCATACACGTGTCTCCGTCATATAGAGAAACTGTCAAGCTTTTTTTTCTACACCTCAAGAAATTGTAATTACTTTTTGTTTTATGTTTTTTTTTTTGCTTTTTAAATGAAGCTAGTAAGGTAGGTATGTTGATAAAAATATGCAAGTAATTAACCTTGTTACATATTATTGTACTTTTTAATAAATTTTATTCTTTAATTATTATAGAGAATTTTGTTATCACGTGCTTGCTATGTATATCATTATCAACAAAAGCAATTTATTTTGACTATTAATTATAATTTTAAATTATTTAATTTTTGTAGATATTTGTTTATTCATTACTGTGATAAAATGGTTTAATTAGAATATTTAAAATTCAAAACTCAGATGGTTAAAATTTCATTAATAGAAGTAATTGATGCCTTTATTTTTGGTCAGTTCAGGGCTTTTATTTTATCACGAATGGAAAAGGTAGTATTTGAAGTGTACTTTGAGCAGTAAATACATGTGTGAAACATGGTTATAGATTTCAATATTTATTTGTTATCATTATCACGATTCTGATAATCATAACAAAAAATTTAATTTAGTTCTTACTTTGACATCGTTAAAATTATTTTGTTATAAGCACCGAACACAAAAAACAAAACCTCTCTTAACAACTGAATGCGTGCAGCTACCGGAAAACACGCATACGAGAAGCTTAGCCGATATGTACTGAAGACGTTTAAGTTGCGTACTAGCGAATACAAACAATAGGCCGCTATTACATTAACATTATCATAGATATATGTCAAAGATCTTTGATCAAATCTATGATCAAATATTAAGAAATATCTTTAACTATGGTTACAGAAATATTATATTATAAAAGCTGACTTATTACACTATAATATTTCTTTGATTAAATAAAACTTTGACAATTGACATATATCTATGACAGTGTAATAGCGGCCTTAGAAGGGTATAATTTTGCACCGTTCCCATTACCCGCTAGCTCTCATCACTCCTCGCTCCCCTACTTATATAAAATTAAATTAATAGCAAGCCATAGTTCATGTACGTATGTCTAAAAACAGTTTTAGAAAAGTAAAATGTCTCGGAAACAATAAAAAATATATTCATCACTTTCATTATCACTATCAACACTTATTTATATTAACTATAGAGTTATATCAAATTTTTGGAACTTTTGGATTGGAAGCGTTCCTTATAATTCTCTAGGATGGTAAGCCATACGCGTTCTTAATTTTAATTTTAATAGATATTTAGAATACTATAATTTAGCTTTTTTTTTTACTTTTCGAGTTCAAGTATTTTTTGACAATACCTACTATTGTGGAAAAAAAAATTATTTATTTCAAAAGGAAATTTTTTTGACACAATTCAGAATCGTTTCTTTATGTCAATAATCCTTTTTTGGGGGTAACTGATACAAAAATTTCGAATTAATTACATAATTATTCTTCTCAGCGCCACCAGTACAATTTGGAAACTGAATTAAGAAAGTGATGCTGACTTTATTGCCCAAATTTTAGCTCTTTCTGTTTGGATATTCATAAAAATTAAATTTGCAAAAATCGTGCTTTTATATCCGATATTCGACGGTACTTAACACTCAAAAGAAAACTGAAGGAAAAATATGATACAAAAGGATTATTAAGTCAACCAGATTTTAAATTTTTATAAAATTAAGTGTCTTCAGTTTCCAATTTAGTGTTTCCATGTTTTAAAATCCACGATATACATAAACTAAATATTCAATTAAATCTAATCCGATTACAGATAAGAAGTAGAATTATCCATTAATTAATCTATTAATGTTTAATGAGAAACACTTACATATTTGAAATTAACTAAAAGTATTATGACATCATTAATAAGTTCGAACTCCAAACAGCCTGATTTTTGTATACAGTCAGAAAAAAATCTGCCAGTTTTAAAAATTTCATTTTGTGTTAATTTGCAATTTTGTAAGTTATATATGACTTTATTTTATTTTTGAATCCTCTGTCGTGCAATGTTGCCAAATATTGCCAAAGCTTTTGTGTTAATAATTCATTTATTTCAGAAATTTTATTTTTTAATAATGTTTTTCCTAATTTTGTACGCGTGTTTATACAGATTTGCCTATTTTCAGTGCAAAATTTTGAAATACATAACATTTTTCATTGGAATATAACGAAATTGCTATTTCTCGTAAGAGTACCCATATGTATTTTTCCAAGTATTATAATGTATTTTTCTCCATGATGGATTTCCTAATCAACATGAAACTTCATAGAAATTTTTTTTATTCTGAAATCTATGGACATTTGTTAATTTTAACTGGGTTTCATCATTATTTTTTCTAGAAATTCAATCAGGCTTGTCATCCGTCCGGTTCTCAACCGGACAGTTCACACAAATTTAAAAAATACCGTCCTTGTTATCACTATTTTTGTTTGGTAGATTTAGCATACAAATTTTTTTATTAAAGGAAGTTTTTTTTGTGTTTTGCGCCTGGATGGGATAAGGACGAGCGCGCAAAAACTGTAGTTAAGCCTGTGAATAGGTTACATGGCGAAAAATTTTCATACCAACAATTCCATTTTCACAACAAATGTTGATGTCCGGTCGTCAAAAATTAGAAAGTTGACAAGCCTAGACTCAATGTCGTTAAGGGTGGAGTTCACGCCAGAAACGGCTAATAAACTAATTTTTTTCGAATCTCGTTTTTTGTTTTTATTTTGTTCTGTGGTTCTTTGCAAACACGGTGATATATAAACCATAGCCAAAAAATTTTTTTTTTCAAGTAGAAAAATATTTATTTGTGAGCCGCTGCACAGCCAAGTTGCTGCTCCTTTGCAGACAACGCTCGCCTTCCCTCGCGATTTGATCAGTAATATTTAGTTTTGGTGTATACATGAGTTATAGTATGCACTGAGATAATGTTCTTTTATTTGTATGCCTTTGTAGACGTGTCAATAAACAGTGAGTAAACCGCTTCTTTTGTTATTATTTTTGTTTTTTACCGTTCCCCGAAATTTGTGTTTCTTCCGACAAGGAAAATCATATCTCTAGTTCTAGAAAGGATAGAGACTTAATTTTTTTTTATTTCGTTCATAAACATATTGCGCATAAAGTGGAGTATGCTTTTTCCATTTGAACAATTGTAACTATTTTTAAACATTTTTTTTTTTTAATAAAAAATTGGGTTTTATAATTTTTAGAAGTTTGGGATTACAATTTTATAGTTAATTTTTAAAATTACCTGAAACCCATACTCAGCTTTATGGACAGGTCCTTTAGGAATAAGATAATGAAAAAATATTTAAAAAATATTCATTAGTTTTTGAGATATGGCGTTCCTTGTAAATGCTTAAAAACTTATGGAAAAGGGCCCCCCCCCGACAGGGAAGAGTAATGAATGTTTCAAAAACAAAATTTTCTATTTGAAACCCTCCGTAATTTGAAAAAAAAACTTTCAACAAGCAAAATAATCATAAATAAAAAAGTTGCTTTTTTATTTGAACTCCTCCCTTAAGTTACTATAGTTATTCTAATATAAAAATGATAAAAAAAAATTAGATGTTGAATTCATTTGTTGTATTGTTTAATGATGTCATAGTACTTTTAGTTAATTTTAAGTATGTATTGGCCACCTAAAGATTTTTACTCACACCTTTGGTGGTAAAATTTGAAGCTATATCAAGTAAAAATAGATCTACGTATATACCCAAGTCTGACAATATAAAATCTAGTAACTCGCACATATTTTGTATGATACATATTTCTGTCGACAATTAAACGTATACGTACATCTTTTACTTGATACAGTTTTTAATGTTATTACCAGAAGTGCGTGTGTAACCTTTGTGACGCCTAGATAGTTGGCTTATCATAAAAATTAGTTTAAAAAAAAAAGATAAAAATATTGTTACCTTTGAGTCCCATGATCCCCTTTTTTTATGTGAATTTTTATTATTGTCCATCGTAACAGTCATTCTTTACACTCGATTCCATTCAATACGAATTTTCACAACAAACAAAATTATATTAAAAATTTAACTAAATGTTAAAAATTGCACAATGATATGATTTTACAATAATTATTCCATTGTGGTAAACTAGAACACCGCGTAGTAGTAGTGCCGATAAATTATTTAGCCGTAACGCTATGCTAGCTGGCAACAATTACAATTTATTCACAGACACAATGTAAAAGAAAAAAAAAACATATCACAAACAGTAATGTAACAATTGTTAAGTAGTTATAACAATGAAGTTGTATAATTTGAATCGGTAACGTTGGTTCGGTTTAGGTTATCATCGATAATTTTCTTGCTGCAAGAAGTGTTGCTCCAATTTTCTGCTTGACGGCTGCTGGAACAAAACAAAGAAAATTTACAACTAACATATTTTTGTAATGTGAGACTGAATTATGTAGGTATATTGAATTTTAATGAATAGATTATTATTTTTAAACAATTATTAGAAAAAAGGTTAGGAGTATCTTTGAAGTTACTTTGTATTTAAACGAAAGAATAATTTTTAGAAGTATTTTATTTATATCACTATATCAGAAAACGACAGATTGAAAATTACGTACCGTAAAACCGTCTAGATCCGGACACTTTTTTACGGTTCTGTAACAAGTAAACCGCGGGAAGTTCAACCGCGACAGTTAAACCGCGATGGTTCGACCGACGACAGTTCAACCTGACGAGGGATCAACCGACGACAATTCAACCTAACGACAGATTAGCCGATGACAATTCAACCTCACGATAGTTCAGCCTAACGACAGTTTAACCAAACGACAATTGAACCGAAGAACAATTAAACCGGACATTTTAACTGCTTAACACTAATATATAAATTAACTAAATCCAACCTCAACTAACCGAACTCAATAAATTATTAACAAATTCAACCTTATTAACAAATTCAACCTAACCTAATCAGACACAACTAAATAAAACCTAACTGATCAAACTCAACCTAAACTAACTGAACTCAATAAATTATATATAAACCTAACCAAACCCAACTTGAATTAACCGAAATCAACAAATTATAAACAAACCCAACCTAACCTAACCAAACTCAACTTAAACTAATCGAACTCAACAAATTGTAAACAAATCCGACCTAGCCTAACCAAAACCAGTCTAAACTAACCGAACTCAACAAATTATAAACAAACCCAACCTAACGTAACCAAATACAACTTAACAGATTAACCTAACCAAACAACACCTAAAGTAATCGAATTCAATGAAAGGTAACCAAATCCAACACAACCCAACCAAATAATATACCCTTAATTGTGTATATTTAGTCTCAAGTCTCAAGGGAGGCAAATTTCATTGTTAGATAAAATTCAAATAATTTTGTTCTTATTAGTTAACAGATTGTACAAAGGTTAAATGGTCTTCAGTTAAAATGTCGTTAGGTTCAATTGTCGTCGGTTGATCTGTCGTCGGTCGATTTGTCGTTAGGTTGATCTATCGTAAGGTTGATCTGTCGTCAGTTGGACTATCGGGGTTGAACTGTCGCGGTTGAACTGTCTGCGGTTCACTAGTCGCGGCACCCTTTTTTACATTTTTGGGTTAATTTTATGTTTATACATGTTTCCTTCATAGATATCACCAATAAAAGTATTGCCATTAGCAAGAGTGTATATTATTTGTTATATCCCTGACACATTTGTTTCATTATAAGTTAAAAATAAAAAAAATAAAAAAATAATTAGTAAGTGTCCGGGTCTACACCCTAAATCGGTCTTGACCCCGACACTTACTTAAATAATGTAATAACATGCAAATTAACCTCTCCCGTCGGGATTAGGGATAGTGTTTTATTTCGTCTAATGTCTTTGAACCTGTCAGACTTCAAAATATTTTGTGGGAAGGGAAAGGGAGCAATGCATAGTATGCCTCTCTATGAAGTAAACATACGATATGACAACAGAAGGAGGCATAAACCGCGTAATTCTGGGGGGAATATTAACATATGGATAGTGGGAGTTACAGCTGGTGCGAATCACGACCATAGTGTAATAAACTGATGTGTCCGAGTCTAAACGGATATTTGGAGAAAAACGTTAACACTGCTTGGTCCATTACGGTTTAAAATGTTGCTTGCAATAAAAATCTCAATGTCGATAAAAGTGTCGCTTACGATAAATCGGCGGTAATGGCTCGATATGTAAAAATATAAGTTTCGATTGTTTTAATGAAGTAATTTATACACTACTAGCTGCTGCCCGCGATTTCGCCCGCGTAAGATTATTTGAATTATGGGTTAAATTACTTTTAAATCAGATATTCCGAAATTCTGTACAAAAGTAATTATTTGGCTTGGCTCTGCTCGGAAAATGATTCTAAAGTAACCGTTTTCATATTTCAATAAAATGCCTAATTTCCGCACCGTAAGATCTCTATGTAGATAGCTGTAGCAATAGTTTTAGAAGTTTTCTATTTTCCCTTTCTGGGACACTAAGGCTCTGGAAGACAATATTTTAACCTCTTTTAAATCTTTTTCGGAAATCTCAATAATACTTGAGTAAAATTTTATCAAGATATCCTCAGCTTTTTAATTTTACATTCGGAAATTTTCTACAAAATTAGTTCCTTAGAGAATTTCGCTCCACTCGCTCAGCAACTCTAGAGTAGCCATATATTTATATTTCGATAGCACATCTTGCATACAATTTGAGTCCTCTTCAGTTGAGTCGGTCAATTTCGACCTCATTTTACCTTTGAAACAAATATTCTGAAATTCTTTACAAAATCAGTTTCTTATAATGTTTCGCGTAGCTCACCCAACGAGGGTTGAAGTTCTATTCTTCTCTTTTTGAAGTTCTATAAGGCTCTGGAAAACATTTATAAATTTGCGGAGAGCTCTGAACTCTAAAAACGTTTCAGAGTCCCAATAGTATTTGAGCAAGATTTGGTGAACATCCGTCCGGCTGTTTCTTTTGGACATTTTTTAGTCAGGAACCATAAGGGGGAATTTTAAACTCAAGTAATTATAAATTGGATCTAATGGGTTTTTAATTTTCAATTATTTATGGAAAGTTATTTTCTTTAGTTTATAAAAGGTAATAACGGATGTCATAGATTTAAAATTTGTACAATATCAAACAAATTTTGTTGAAATTAATTTTTCCCACAAAAAGTTATATCAATTTTCTCAACTCTTATGATAGTTATTTTGCTCGTAATTATACTTACTTTTTAATATCAATTTAATTACAGTTATTTATTACTAATTTTAGTTTATAAATATTTTATTAACTACTGAAAGTTCAATGTTTGCTGAACATTAATCTTTAATCTTATAGTAAAGTTAGTAATTAAGTTATACTAAATTAGAAAGTATACACTTATCTGCTGCTGAGACTGTAAATTAATTTTAATTAAAACTATAAATTCCAGTTTACAATTAAAAATGTTGTTTTATGGTAGCAATTTTTAAAAAAAATAAGTATATATAATTTTTGTCATTTTAAAGAATTTTTTGAAATAATTTTGTAAAAAAGATCAATATGTATGAGTAAACGTAAGGTTAACAACCTGCTAACCTGTACGAAAAAATTTGATCCAAAATTCAAAATGTAATTTATTGCAAAAAATAATATTTAAATGCAACAGGTATTGCTACAGTAGAAACAAAAGTGTTCGGAATTTTTAATGACTGTAAATGAGTATAAAGTGACACATTTTTTTTTTTTGCTGATCTGTAGCTGACCGGTGGTTTTAATAAATTTTACAACTTACAATTAGTTACATGAACGTCCCACAAAATTTTCTTTTAAATAGTTTTGGAATTTCAATAGTGATTTAGTGATAAGAATGGAGGAAAACTCTATAAGAGTTGATTGTACTTGATGAAACTGTCATAGTCATAAAGTTTAAACAGCTTTTAAAACGAAAATAGTTTATTTATACGGGCACAGTACTAATCATTAACAAAATTGCTATATATACAGGCATGGGTAGGATTTCGTTCAAGTATTGTTTCGATTTGTTCAGACGTAATTTTACACGTACTTGTAGCAACCATGTAAATAAGACCTTACAGTAAAGCTTTTGTCTTTTGAATTGCGAATTACGGACTAAAACCAAGTGACTGTCAACTAAATGGCGTCCTGCAATAAATTTTCTTGTTTTTCAATTTAGACACTATTTAAATATCTTTCCGCATGTACTGCTAAATAATTATTAATTTTTCGATTAATAATTTCTAATATCAAAATAAGTACCTATATTTAAATTAACTTAAAATGTTTTATTCTTGATACCCTATAAAAGTTGTTTGTGCAATAAATGAATAACCAAAGTTAGATTCTTTAGAAACTAATGGGTAACATTTTAAAGAGAGAGTTCGATTACTTATCAGATGAAAATTAGTCTGATCATATCACAATTACTTAATTATTTCGATACTCTAATTGTAAGACTGATTAAAAATAGTTCATTATTTCTCTGTAATGGGAGTGGCTGGCTGGATTGGTTAATAATAATGATGCCTATTATATACCTTTCTTTGTGATTAACTGTTGATATTTCCATTTGAAAATATAGATACAGTTGTACCTACAATAAAAACATTCATACCTATGACTATATACCTACAGTACCGTCAAATCATCTAATTTTACCACAATTTTCGATTTAAATTTAAATAATAAACTGAAGATGAAATTAATTTAGTTCTATTTAACTGTTTTAATAAAATAAAATGAAAAAAATGTTTAATTTGACCCATAAATACATTTTTCAGAGAAAAAAAGAAACTACAGTAGGTTAAGATGTCAACGAAGTAATAACTTTACCTAGCCACGTATGTTAGTGAATTAAGAAGGATATTGTAAAATTGCTAAATTTACCACTGTTGTTTGCACTTTGTTGCTAATAAGTAATATTTAAATATTTTTACCCATTGTACTAGGCGTCCGATTCTAACTTTACGGAACCTATAGTAACCATTATTTAAACGAATTATTCCATAATACGTGCACAAATAAGTGTGAAAATTTTTTCTAAATATTTATACGACTATACAGAATTATCTATTCGAGTTTTATAGTTTCTTATATTACATAGACATTATAGGTTTTTAAATTTTTTTTATACAAAATATGGTATGGTAAAGTTATGTTCAATAACTAAAGTTAGAGGTGTTGACGGTACAGATTATAACTTATGTTAGTTTGAGCGAACAAGCAAAATAACACATTCGAACATTTTGCAATCAAAAAATCACATCACAAAGAAAACAAACAAATAAACAAATGCATAACAATAAAATAATAGGTAATATTGCAGGAACAAACAAATGAAAAAAAAAATAATAATGGCTCACTTTTATCTTATCTATGTTACGTATTACTCATATTTTCGGCGTTAAAACCAAAGAAATTATGACAACTATGTATAGAAAATCAATTTTTCTGTGTATATTTAATTGTTGACAAGAATATACCTAAGCATCCTGAGGTACAAGTTTAAGTCGATTCGTGGTTTTAGAAAAACAGTGAGTCATTGAAGTCAAAGTGTACGTAAAAAAAAGACAAAAACGCAGAAAAACCAAAGAAATATAAGTTGACTAAATAAAATTTATATATATATATATATATATATATATATATATATATATATATATATATATTACCAAATATAAATTAACCAAAGAAATGGATGTTATAGTTTTCGTTATCGAAAATTATCGATACTGAAAATAACGATATTTTCAAAATGAATGGAAACCTAATAAAAACCTTACATACGATATAGCCCAACTTCAGGACCACTTATTGTGACATTATTACCCACTGTCAATGTGTTAATATTAAAAGTGAGTGTATGTTAACTAGTATGTAATTTAAGAGGGTGACTCACCCCCTCTCCAATGTTGCTCAAACTGAATTTTGAAATCGAAAATTTCATTTCTACCTTATTCTAAATGTCTTAAACAATTTTCCATCAAGAAGAATTTCTTGAACTACCCAAGTGGTACGACTATTCGACACAGTCACCCCCCAGTTAACTACCCCTAGACTTAATATTAGGATATTGAGAAAAAACAGGTCAATTAGATTTTTTGACGTAGATTTCAAATCTCTAAACAGAATTTTTATATTTTTTAATTTTCATCCTCTTTTTGCAAAATTAACCCCTAAATTTTAACCCCCAGCCACCCCTGTTGACACAATTTGAACGAATTGCATACCAATAGATAGCTCTTTAAAAAAGAGCAATACTGTCAATTTAAACTTTTGCTCTATCTCTTACCGTTTTCGAGATATTTAAAAAATTAATTTTCACCCCTTCAAACCGTTTTTCCGCCGATAAAAAAAATACGTGTCGCTTATTTTTTAGTGTTCTACGACATATCTAAGTTTCATCAAAATCGATAGGTCCGGCCTCGGGCCCTTTACTTGTCAGTATATAAGTCCTGAATAGAGTTTCGATGTTTTTGGTATCGGTGAACAAACTGCATCATTTTATATAACACTTACGAAGGCACAACAAGTGACAGTGAACGTATGAAAGGATATTAAGCACTAGGCTTTGTGAAAAGTCGGCGTGTTTACCATATTCAGAACACCAGACGTAATATCTGTAAATAATGAGAATACACAGGAATCCTTAAAAGTTCCCATACTATTTAGGCATATGAGATAATTCGGCTCAAAGGACTAATGTTAGACAATAGGCCTTGTGGTAAATGAACGTGTCTAGCGCGTAACATTAGTCTAACGAAGGATTATTTTTTGTATTATATTAGGAAATTTTACTGTAATTTCCTCGAATTTCTTTATAGGAATTTTTATTGTATATAATATGTCCCCACGGATAGGTGGTACTTTTCATAGTATTAGCGAAAGTAAAAAAATTATAAAAATATATTTAAATATACGGAAAAACAGGAAACCAAATTTAAGACTTTTAGCGCACAAAAATATTTTTTACAATAATTTTTTTTTTTTTTGTAGTCGAAGGCCTAACTATCATGTATCACCTATAAAGAGGCTTTCGACTACGAATAGGCCTTCTTTTTGGTATAAAACGGCAAAAAAAATATTTGAAAACTGTTTTTTTTTTTTTTTTTAAATATTGTTTTGATTCTTTTAAATTCAATAATAAATTGCAGCAGTTAATGATTTTTTTAATTTTATTATTTTAAGTTTGAAAATTTTTAAATACGTGTACTAAACAGTGGTTCATGGTTCATAAGTAATCAGTTATTTAAAAAAATAAAAATAAATAAATAAATGTTTAAAGTATGAATATATGACATTAACCGTTTTGTTTTCAATAAAATACTGAAATGTTACTAAACAGTTAATGAGGAATGTTTTTTCGTTTTTTTCCCCAATATGTGGTATTTTGCTGATAGTCTTTCAGTATTCGAATATTCGTTGCGAGTCTAATTTGAATCATATAAAAAATGGTGGACGTGCTGATGATGTTGACACATACTCTAATCACGAAATGGTAGTAATGTCTAAAGACGGTTTAAACAATATTTCTAATGTTCGTTGTGAGAAACAGAGTGTTCCATTCGCATATCAATTTTATTTGGTAGAGTAGGCATACAATTTTCAAAAGAAAGTGTTCATTAATGCCAATAGTGGCTTAAAGGCCTAAAACTATATATTATCCCGGTAATAATGAATAATTTATATCATATTGAAACACTATGGTCACGAGTTCGCTACATAAATGTTCATTTTAAACATACATTGTAAGTATTTAAATGTTAGCAAGAACAAAAAAAATTTTTTTTCTAAACGATAGTAGTCACCGATTATATATTTTAAAATAAATGGGTGTAGTCACTATTAAATTGAAAGGTACAGATACCGACCACCACGGGCGGTTAAATTGTGGTGATACATTTTCAGATTCGTGATGATTTGTTGGTATTTTTACAGATTTAGATTGCATAATAAACATCTTTTTGTTTTAAAATTACAAATAAAAGCAAATTAATTTTAAATTAAAATCAATACAGAGACTGGTGAAGGTTTATTTGTAAAAAGTTAATGCCACAAAATTCTCATGTAGATAATTTTTTTTGTTATCAGTTTACTTTGTATTATTAGAGGAGTTTTAATCAGTATTCTTCTTGAAGTACTATAATCTAAGCTAATACAGAACACTTAAGATCGAAAAAGGTTGATGGTAGACGCTTTGGGTACAAGATCTGATTATTTACCACTGTGAATAACTGAATGGTAACTGGCAGTAAATTTAAACACTCCAGAGTCTTTAGATTATAATCCAAAACTCAGTAAAATATAGTGCAAAAATTGTGAAATTTAAATGAAACTTTCAAAGTCGAAAGCTCTGTAACATTTTTACAACCTTATTTAAGCATAATAAATAATATATTTTCGAAACTACGCATTCTAAATTTTTCAAAATGCAATAAAATTTTGATACAAATTATCAATTTCTTTATTAATCTGGACGAGATTTATATTTTTTTATTAATTTATACAAGTTCTGAAGGAAAAATCTTGGAAGTCTTATAGTTCTGTCAAGTCCGTCTATCATGAATGGACATGAAATTTTGCATTTATTGTTATGAGTATAGGTAAATCACAATTAATATACAGGAACAAACTTTTTCCTTAATTTCCTAAAGTACTTTCCCGTATTGGAAAGTGAAGATGCAAATTTTTTTCACGTACCAGGTCGTATGGGGTGTCGTTAGGAAGAGCCTGTAAATTGAATTTGAGGTTTCTTTTACCATTTTTAACTTCCCATTGGAAGTTATTGTAATGGGTTTGATTTTACGAATCGCTAATTTGGACATATATCCACGTTTTAAGATCACTAGAATCCGAATACATCGTTTTTAGCGTGATGCAGGGCCGTAACTAGGCTGGGGCAGCCGGGGCATTGCGCCGGGGCCCCCAGCCAGAGGAGGCCCCTAAGAGAATACAAGAAATTCCAAATTTCATTTCTAAATTTCTTGGCAAAATTTATGGGCGGTATTTTTGTAAAATTAGGGCACCAAACGAGCAAACGACTGACCAGCAAAAAAAAAGGTGGCAGCTTTTTTTTTGCTGGGGGGCGGAATTTTTTGTTTTACCCGAGACGGCATAGGGGCCCCCGAATACCTAGTCACGGCCCTGGCGTGATGTCTGTGTGTGCGTTCGTTAGTTCGTTCGTTCGTGAATTTTTTTTCGTCTCGCATATCTCGAGAACAAATGATGATATCAAAGACTAATTTCATTAGACGCGTAATTAAAAAATGAAGACCGGATGAAGTTTTCGGCAAATTCGGATTAGCGGTTTGTTTTTTGTGATAAAAAACAGAATTAACTTTATTAACATAACATAGACTATATGGATTTTCACAATTACATTATTATATAATGGCCTAAGAACCTTCCTTGATGTTAAGAGTGCCAGTAAATAATTATAAAATTTAAAAAAAAAATTAAAAAAAAAAAGGAAAGAAAACGAAATAAACTTTTTGTTAAATATTTTTTGTCTTGAGAACAAATGATAATATCATTTGTTTGATAAGGGTCTCCACCTTTAGGTACAGACGGCGAAGTCCCCGGTGTGGTGCAAGGGGCAAAGCCTCTATCGAGGCCCAGGGGAGGAGCCCCCTGAAATGAAAAAAGAATTATTTATGTACAGTAGTCTCTAGCCTTTAAGGACACCCAATGGGAAGTTGACAGTGTGGGTAGACATGTTCCCCCAAATTTTTCATATTTGTCTCCCTCTCTGTAAATTTCAAACTGTTGACTTGTTGACTTTTTAGCTTGTTAGACTATAAAAACTCAACAAACCTGTGGAAATCAAAATAAATTTTAAAATTTAAACAATTGAAATCCACATTAGTATGTATGCATTTAATTGGTGTCAGATACTTGTATTAGTATTATTTGAAGACCAACCTTCCGACAAATTATTTTATGGTAAACAGACAATAAATCTTAGAATTTTTCCTTCGCTGGGTGGTCTTAAGCATGCTCACAATTTTTTTAAAAATTAAACAGAGCCAGTGCTTATCTAAAATAAGTTGAATTTTCAAGCAATGAACGAATTTCTATAATTGTTTGAGTAGTTTTTAAGTTTCCATGTTTTCGGGGCATATGTATCATCAGTGAGTCATAAGAACTAAATATTTTACATAATCCAACTACGTAATTCGCTTGAGGATACTCTACTTATAACTAAAAATACTAATTACAGATTTCCGTAAAAAATGTGATAAAATTCTAAAAAGTAAAAATATCAAATCAAATCCTGTGTCTAAATATTTCAAAATTGGTTGGTAGAGAAAAAATTAATAATGTTTTACACAAAATTTTTAATTGTTTACATGTTATACAATAACTCCTTACCCATAATATTTTTTTAAAAATTTCCTACTATCACATTCAACCTTGATCAACCATTACAACACACACATTAAAACATATGTACAAGCCAATTTGTCAATTTTATAACTTGTTATTTTAACAAATGAATTGTTAAATATTATTTATGAATTATGAATCTCAAAAACCAAACGAACTGTATGTCATGTAAGTATAAATATTGTAAAAGGTATACGAATAATTACATTTTTAATTTGATTTGTCTATAAACAATGACCCAAATTTAACAATTTTTATAGTTTTATCAAATTACATATAATTTGCATTAACGAAAATCATGGTACAATAATTTTTAAATTTCAAAGAATACAAATTCGATAAGCGTAAAAGAGAAAAGAAAATCAAATTATCGGAATTAAAATAATTTAAAAATTATTAAAATTATTTACGAAATTTATAAAATAGTCAAATCAATTTCTACACTTGGTGTAAAAAAAAGTGAAACAAATTGTTGTTTTATAATGACTTTTAAAAAAAATATTTTTACTTTCATTAGAATATTATTTTAATTATTATGATTGGAAAAAAAAATTATGTATAAGTTTAGAAATTTGTAACTACAGACAGGAAAACGTTTGTCTGTGTTCTGTAATGCAAAAGTATAAAGTGTTGTAAATTGAAAATTAAAATGATTTAAAAATGAGAAAGTATTTCTGTTGTTGGTAATTATTTAATTTAACAAGATTTGTCATAAAATCTAAATTTCTCTCTAAATCATCTGACTTTTCAATAAAATAATCTGTTTGGATAATTTAATAATTGATTAGTTTCTGCAGACTGACAGATAATTTTGTATGGAATTTTGTTAATTGGAATATCTACCCATTTTTGTCAAAGGACGCAATTCAAATTTGCAAAGTAAAATTGATATGAAAAAATCAATGATGGTTTAGATCAGAAGTTTCCCACTAGAAATGCTACCCACAGTACCACTCTGCAATCTCGATTTCGTAATTTAAAGATTTTTCCGTTGAAAAATATCCTTTATATATAATATATCTTGTTACTGGCTATAAATAAAGACTTTACTTTGCAAAAATACCACTTTTATTGCTTAAACTCTTGAGTTTCGATTAATATGATCATCAGAGGCGGCGCAAAGAGTGGACGAAGTGGGCGACAGCCTATAGCCTCTCGCCTTTAGGGGTCTCGCATATGTAAGAAAGCTGGCCGAACTTAACTAAGGGTGTTGTTGACTGTTGAGCTTTTTTTTTGCTCGTCACCTATACTTTTCAGGGAGGCTTTTTTAAAAAATCTTGGAAAGAACCTCACAAAACGGATTCACTTTTTTTTTCTTTTGGTCGTCGCCCAATTTTTAAGGGAGAAATTTCAAAGAGAAAATTAAAGAGGGGCTCGTAAAACTTATCTTGCCCACTTTCCGTTTTAATCTTGCGCCACCTCTAATGATCATTATATTGATCGAAATATGTCATAAGAGTTTAAACACTAAAAGTGGTATTTAAAATTCACATAGTGTTTGAAAAATTATCAAACACTATGTGAATTTTAATTAACATAATGAATTTGCCATACACGCCAAAGTAAACCGAGTGTTCAAGTATCAGTTAAGCTGGACATTAAATGAACATATGAATATTGGTGTATGTATAAATGCGAACAAAAACGTTCGTCATACATTAATAATGTTTCACAAGCACTCGATAACATTAAAAAAAACGTTAAAGTAAAACAAAAAAAAAAACAAAACAAATAAAAGTGGTATTTTTGTAGTGTTTTAATTATTATACCTCTTTTCAGATAAAATTGATCATGAGTTTTCG
This sequence comes from Brachynemurus nebulosus, assembly GCA_035578155.1. Classification (NCBI taxonomy): domain Eukaryota; kingdom Metazoa; phylum Arthropoda; class Insecta; order Neuroptera; family Myrmeleontidae; genus Brachynemurus; species Brachynemurus nebulosus. The sequence goes on from JAPWDM010000004.1 coordinate 32,429,694, forward strand.
TTAAAAAATTAAATAATTCTTATATTCGAAACAAATCGATCTTCTATTCTTTTCTAAAAATAAACTGCAAATTTAAAATTTACATAAATGCAATAATAAAAGAGATAAAGCCAAGAAAACGGAAATTATTTAAATTCAAAGTTACGAAGCATGGTTAAATTTAACTGAAATAGACCATAATAGCAAATATGGAATACCATAAAGCAGTGGTTCTCAAACTTTTTGTTTCGCGACCCCCTTTGCATTTGAAAATTTTAAAGGACCCTCGAAATATGTAGAAATTGGTAGGAAATGTGTAAAAAATGGGTGTGTAATCTCTAATCAATTGTTTCTACGACCCTCAAAATAGTTTTCACGACCCTTACTTTGAGAATCACTGACATAAAGTAACGCTCAAATCTATTAAATTTATCTTGTTATTATATAGATTTTATATATCAGCGGTGTTTAATCTTTTTTACTATGCAAGTTTCCAATTCCTGGAAATGTTATTTAATTTCCGCATGGAATTTTTCTGTTGTTTTTAGAATTCTGATTTTGTAAAAAAAAAGTGGTATCGAAACTCTATAAGCAGCTTCAAATTTCAAGTTTTTAACATCGAAAGTTTCTAACATTACCAACCATTTGGTACAACTTATGACATTATCAAGTTCAATTAGTCCCTTCAAAAATGAAATGGATTAGACCAGTGTTTCCCAAGCTTCTTCTATAGCGGACCACTTTTTAACTGTAATTTACACGAAACACTGCCTCCAAAAAAAGAAAAAACAAAGACAAGCCTGTTGACTTACAATTAGATTCCAAACCTCGTGATCTTGAAACATAAACGGTCAACTAAAAAATTTAAAAAATAAAACTTTTTAATTCCCACGAAACAAAAAAGAGCAAAAAAAACTATTCATGCACCCAAAAGCGCATCATATTTTCGCCACTTTCTATAAAATTTTACAGCGGAAATTTTCAAGTTTTTTCACGGAACACCTCAAGACTCGGAACAGTTTTGCAGAATACTAGTGTTCCGCAAAACATACTTTGGGAAACACTGAATTAGACCGTTGGTATATTTTGGATAATTGGGAGTTTAATATATTTAGATCTAAATAAAAAAAAATTATCTGTACAAGTGTGCTATCGCAGTTACATATTTTAATTACAATTTTAAATAATTTTATATCGATTTAGGTTAGTAAAAATTAATATTAATCATTTCAGTATGTTGAATAATGAATTTAGGTAATAAAAACAACACATTTAAATTTAAAATATTTTAAAATTTTTGCACAGTTCTTGTTTTTTGTAATTATAAAAAAGGTAATTGTAAAAATGTACTTTTAACAAAATTTATTCAATGCTAAATCATTTTTTTATAACCAATTTATATATGGTCCATTACCGAGCAATTAATTTTACAGTGACTATAAAATTTTATTAACTGTTCAAAATACCCGTTATACTTTTTTTTTTGCCGAAGATTTTGTCCAATCGTAGACTGAAATAAAATTGGAAATAATTAATCTTACTGTTTTAAAAATTTAATGCACGGAATATTTGTTATAAAATTTTAAGGAATTATTATTAAATAATTAATAATTTGGAATATTTTCTTTAATTCAAAAAAAGGTATGAAATAAAAATAATGAAACAAATTAAGAAAAATTGAATGTATTGAGAATTTGATACTGATTTGGTTTTCTTTTGTTATTATTGACATTTTTGTTTTTGTCTTTTAATCGTTTTTTATGTCACCGAAGGATGACATATTAATCTCGTTGTGTGATTATAGTGGGGGAAAAATTAATAATAACAATAATAATATATATAATATATATAATATAATAATTATAGAGTTGTACATGCATATATTGAATAATCGCAAGAGGGCTGTCATTCTCACTGTACTTAAAAAACGAGCCAAAAAATCATAAATTAACACTTTCACAGAGGTGACATTACCTAATGCGTGTCAAAAACACGCACTTGACGATTTTTTTTTTTATGAATTTGATCCGATTGCATTACTTAACCCATCTTGTGCCTATATTTTCATATATTAAATCGAAAAAATCAAAAAAAAAAACTTGATTGTAAACATTGTCCACGTACGGGTAACATTAATGACTTTATTGGTAACAAAACGGTTTCGAATTACGTGATTATTTTTGTTATTAACATTGGTATGGGTAGTAAACCAGGAAATAGAAATAAATACATAATACATTATGTATGTATCTATAACAGTAGCTGAGTATAGCTCATCAATAATAAAATGTCTTTTCAACAAAAAACCTATTAAACGTATCAGTTTTCATTGGGTAGATACGTGCAAAAATAGTCATAATTCTTAGCATTCTTTACTCGAATACTATTTAAAATAATAGCAATGATGCAACATAAATATTTATTTTTAAGTTTTTGTTTGAATTTCAAATAGAATACAGTAAATTTTTAAAATAATCGGGAATGGAACACAGTATAAAAATAAGTACCCAGAATAATAAGTTCGTTCTTTTGCCTATTACTGATTTTTTAGCATACATATTAGTCCCGTTTCAGTAGTTATATATCTATGCCTCTAGGGTAAACGATTTAGAAAACGTAGATAGATCTGAGATAGAGAACCAACAGAAAGTATTCAATCAATTTTAGTAACCATAATTTCGTATGTCTTTTGATATACGAACATGCAATTTGAAAATTCGTAAATATAATACAAGAAGGAAAGTGATTATGAGTGCACTGTTAATTACAGGTAGGTAAATCCAGGGAACGGTTGCAATCAAAAAATTGATTCCACAATCAGACGCCTAAAGACGTAATTTTTAAAATCTGTTTTAAGATAGTTGACGCATTATGGAGCATTTTGACAATAATGAGTGATTTTTTAAGTATCTTTTTTTTTTAACTATTTTATGAAAAGTCATTTGAACCAATTCTGACGTATAGTTTATGAGATAAAATTACCTTTTTAATACACTGTTGCTAAAATTACCTATACATATTTTAAAGGCAAATCGAAAACCAACACTTAATGGAATGGAACCAACACCTTCTGCCAAAGATTAAATGAGAAGGAACTTATATAAAGTACTCGAACTGCTGAGAAACATTTAAAATAACAAAATTAACAAATTTTGACACATAGAATTTCAGTAATTTAATTTTAAGGACTGAGAAATGTATCGAAGATTATATGTGATCCATATTGATATTTTTTTTTTTTTTTAAATTTCAAATTAAAAATTTAAAAATTAAGAAGGCAAAGGAGAGAAAATGTTACAATTAACCAGTTTTAGTTTCCAATAATAATAAACTTTCTTGAAATTTAGTAATTATCTAACGTCCCGACCACCACTAATTAAAATGTGTTAATAATATTTGTAATACATTGCTATACCATAAATGTCCAGATGGTGGTGGTCCCGACCACCACCATTAAAAAGTGTTAATAATATTTGCAATACATTGCTATACCAAAAATGTAATACAGTCTAACATTATTACACGAAATATCTTTTTATAAAAACAGTGTAGAAATAAATGCTCTTCGGCACTCCCACCAATATACGTATTTAAATGTAAACTTCCTAAAAACCTTTACAATGCATAAGAGACAATCCTACGAGTACGGGTTGTTGGATTGATACCCGAGTTGGTTACTTTAGTACTTGAAATAAGAGGAAATCGTGACAAATTAATCAACACACGTATTCTTTTTTAAGAAACCTATCCATTTCGTTTTATCGTTCACAAATTACGATTCAGCTTTATTTAAGATTTAGGTTTGGGGAGACTGAGGCTAAATGGTAAATTTTCAACAAATATTTTTTCTTTTAGGCACTAAATCCTCGAACATATATATATGAACACAATTATCTTGTAGAGAAATTACTCCTCAACCACTTTTCATGATGAAGTTGTTGAGGAGTGATTTTTTACCATGAATTTTTTACCATGTAGTCCCATGGTGGGGCTAAATGGTAAATGGGTGAAACTGAATGTTTCAACATATTTCTAGCCTACTGAAACCACTTTTTGAGTTGTATAACGAAGTAAATATGTAAAAGGATATGAAAACGATGAATGATGTAAAGAAAAACGCCCATTTATTGAAAAGTACAACTTTTACAAGAAGGGAAATGAAAAATTATCAGTTTGACTTATTTTTGCTGGAAATAAAAGCTACTAAAAATTTTAGAGAATTTTATAATACAGCAGATAACGAATATGTAGAAATTTAGATATTTTAATTTTAAAAATATGGTTATTTTCGATATCGATAATTTTTGATAACGAAAAGTAGGTTTTGATACTCCAAAAACGTTCAGAATACCTACAGCCTGCTTCGCTTAAGCCTTCAAAAGTTTCGTTATTTTTGAGCTACGATGCACCATTTACGAGATATTTACGATCTAAAGTTAACATTTTCGAAAAGAATCGAAAACTAATTTTTTTGAAAATATTCTATTGCTGACCAGACCAGTGGAACGAATGGAGTATAAATTAAGCTGTTATAATCAATTTATGAAAAATAACTCCGGGTCGATAATTTTCGATAACGAAAAGTAGGTTTTAACAGTTGCAATATGTTTGGAGTACTTACAACTTGCTTCGCTTTAGCCAGTAAACCGACAAATAAGAAGTGAAAATAGAAGAAAATATAAAAAACCATTTAACATTTAGCCCCACCAATGTTTTAACACTTAGCCCCAAGGTACGATTTGAGCTTTGACAACGATAACGCAAATGATGACGATAAATATACAAAAAATTTTTCAAGATTCGTATCCACAATACATAAATAAACTAATATGGCCCACTTTGATGAGGGTATGTTTGAAAAAACTCCGTTTTAGATGAAAAGTATAGCAGCAAAGAAAATTACTTCGTCATTATCTTTATAAAGGGTTTTTGGTGATGTTGTATATTAAGGAAAGGATTTTTGGAAAATAATCACCAGTTGTAATTTGAAAAATTATTTTTATTCAGTGCGACGTACGTTTCGGGTTTTTTTTAAAAACATCCCCCTCCTCAGGCCTTATCAATAAAATAAAATTAAATTAAATTAACAATGTAGGTTATTATAGAAACAGCAAAAAGAAGAATGTTTTAAAATACTTACAAATAAAATTTTTTAAAAAATATCCTTTAACACGTCAATTTTAAGATAAAATAAGATTAAAATTAAAAATAGAATAAAATAAAATATTGAAGTTTACAGAAGTTAAAAACTGCACATAATTAGACAAAACAATTAAATTATTAATAAAAAACATAATGAAAACTAAGTAAAAATATAGTACTAATTAAAAACAATTAAGTAAAGTAAAAAACATCTTTCTAACAATGACAAATACAATGTCATTATCGAAACACATTTAAGGATATGTACACCATAAGGCTCAGATGAACTTCACATTACTAACGTCGTTTGCTTTCTAGTCAAGAAAGCCCTCTAAGGTCAAAATTTCAGCTTTGTAACTATTGACATTCAAGAGATAATGCAAAAACATGGTTTTGACAATTTACAATTTAGCCCCAGTCTTCCCTAAGTATTACAATTAAATTTTACAATCATTATGGGAAATAGTTTCATCGCCGATACTGATGAACGTATTTAAAAGTATCTAATAGCACGAATATTTCTGCTAACCAGCACCCCCACCATAATATTTTATAAGTGAGCATTAGCAAGTTCAATTTAAAATTATTGCTATTTACGAAGATTTTTATACATTACTGTTAGTATAATAAATCAATATTGTACAACATATAGAATGTATATCGAAATACCCCTGTCGCAGCATCCTGCATAACATAGCGAATTTCCATTTACAAAAGTACGTTTTATTTACAATTACTCTATATCAACTAGTTTCCGAGAAAAACGTACTTTTGTAAATGGAAATTCGCTATGTTATGCAGGATGCTGCGACAGGGGTATTTATGTAATCTTTTCTCCTCTTTTAAATAGTGTAAAAAAATTTCACAAAAATTCTTGAATAAGTGGAAATTTTGGCAAAAAAACAATTTTTTAACCATGTTCCTGGCATCGGACATGTTCTGGCTAACGAACTTGTCCAACGGTTTGGGACTTCCAATATTTTCATTAAATTTCGTAATATTTTCATTTAATTTCGTTCGAGAGTTATCGTGCGTTATATATATATATATATATATATATATATATATATATATATATATATATATATATATATATATATATTAGTGAATATTATTTTCGGTTTCTAGGGACCTCAAAACATAATTCTGCCATAATCCCGGATTAAAGTCGCGTCATGACAGTGCCTGTAATAACTGAATTCCATTCTGGAAATTCGCTAATAATTAATTCAGTTTATAGAAATTATATAACAATAAGGTTCAGTTAGGTTAGAAAAAATTTTGTTGGGTTCGGTTACGTTACAAAAAATTTCCTTAGGTTCGGTTAGGTTTGAGACCAAATGTTCTTAGGTTCGGTTAGGTTAGATCAAGTTCCGTTAGTTCAGTTAGATTAGAAAACATTTTCGTTCACATTACTCCACCCACCGCCGGAGGTTTCTAGAACCGCCCCGGTAGTGGATTTTCTTATTTTCTTATTTTCTCAAAAACTAGCTAACCTAGAATAATGGTTCAAAAACCTTTTTTATGTGATTTTTTTCCGTCTTTGCAATGGTGTATAAAAATGTGGCAAAAACTTTTAAATTATAGCAAATTTTGGCAAAAAACTAATTTTTTGCAAGAACAAACACCATGTTCCTGGCATCCGACGTGTCTGGCTGAAGAACTCATCCAAGATTTTTGGATTTCCAACGTTCTCACCAAATTTGGTAAACCTAGGACATTTCGTTCGAGAGTTATCGTGCTGATACATAAATACATACACATATATATATATATATATATATATATATATATATATATATATATATATATAAATTTTAGTGAATATTATTTTTGGTTTCTAGGGACTTCAAAACAAATTTCTGCCATATTCCCGGGCTCAAGTCGTGTCATGAGACCTACTGGAATAGCTGAATTTCTGGAAATTCGCTAAAATGTTAATACAGCAATCTAGCAGGTTTTTGTAACAGAAAGGGGGGGTGGGGGTTACACTCCTTTTATAATTCAAGTTAAATTATACCGTTTTACACATTTATAGTTCCCGCAATACACACATATATTTATGTACACTTACATAATAAAATTACATCGTAAAGTGCACCTCACATCTGAGGCGAAAGTAACTGTTGTTTGTATACATTTGTAAAGGTTTGTTCATTGTATTGCATTGTGTGAGAACTAAGTAAGTAATATGCCGCGCCGCGCTGCACCGTGCCATACCTGTTGGCCGTACGTTTTCTTTCATTTAAATGTTAAGGATAAATATTTTTATAGCAGGTACACATCATCACCTTGCTTTGCGATTTGAATTTGACGACGAATTAAAAAATCTTATTTCATGATTTCATTAGCTAATATACTCTGTCATGGAAGGTTATTTTCACCATTATGTGATTCATTTGAATTTATAATACATACATATATTGCAAATATTATTTAAACGAAATGGAATTTTTTCTGTTGCCAAATAATGTTTTGAGACCGCTGTTTAAAAAACTAAAATAGTCTTATAAGGATGGAGATTCCGTCTTCCTACTAAACTGATTCTTATGTGAAAAATGGCCTCTATATCTGGGGGCACGGCAGTGCCCCCGCCAAGACGAGGCAAAACAAAAAAAAAAATACCCCTGTCGCAGCATCCTGCATAACATGGCGAATTTCCGTTTATAAAAGTTAGTTTTTCTTGGAAACTAGTTGACATAGCATAATAGTTTGAAGACCTTTTTTATGTGATTTTTTCTCCTCTTTATAATAGTGTAAAAAAATTTTACAAAAATTTTTGAATAAGAGGAAATTTTGGCAAAAAGTTAATTTTTTTCACGAAAATTGCTAAAAAAGACATGTTCCAAGCATCGGACGTGTCTGGTTAACGAACTCGTCCAACGGTTTGGGACTTCCAATATTTTCACCAAATTTCATAAACGTAAGACATTTCGTTCGAGAATTATCGCGCGGACACACACACGCACACACACACACACACATATATATATATATATATATATATATATATATATATATATATATATATATATATATATATATATATATATATATATACATACATACATATATATATATATATATATATATATATATATAAATTTTAGTGACTATTTTTTTCGGTTTCTAGGGACCTCAAAACAAATTTCTGCCATAGTCCCGGGCTCAAGTCGCGTCATGACAGTGGCTGTAATAGCTGAATTCCATTCGCTAAAACTGTCAACAGTGATGTACTTATTTGAAAAATATGTATATTAGAGGTACAAATACATTCACACACATAGATATACGTATATATACATTTTGTACTATATACGTCGTTAAATTGGTTCCATATCAATATACATACCTATCACCAATGACACAAATAATGCATTTAAACAAAATATCTAGTAGTGTTTCCTAGCCCATGGGGTAGACGTACCCAAACTGGATCTATATTTTTTCTTTAAATAATAATAAATTTATAAACTTTATATTAACTTTTTACCGAAGTTCCCAATTTTTATGGACTAGTTTCCAAAGGATATTAGTCCATAAAAATTGAGAACTTCGGTTTAAAAGAACTTAAAAATAAGAAATTTATTTTCTATAAATGTGTACATGTTTGAAAGCAGATGATTTTATTAAAAAAATTCTCAATTTGATACATTATAAGCACTAACTGGTTTATTTCGGCTTTTTCAGATTATTTTGAATAATTTTGTAGATTTATATTATTAACATTAAATACGTCTAGAAAGTATTTTTCGTCCCCAGATTAATATTTTATTTGAGAATTGTTCACTTTTTACGGCAAGAATTAAACCAATTCTATCAAAGAAATTAAATTATTCTTTATTGATTGCCATCAATTAGTAGTACTCACGTTAGTATTCATATTATGCAACTAATAAACGTTAACTTTTTTTTAGCGTAGGTCAATCTTAAGGTCAAGAATATCCAAAACTAGCAACATGACACATGTGACCGATTTAGGGAAAAAGTAAACAGGTTTATTAATCAGTCTTATAATTTACTTACTTATTTCAAGATTTCACTTGAATTGAACTACCTGGAAACGATTCTACAATAAAATTGATAAGTAATCCGTAGATCCTCTATTAATTGAAATATATAGTTGTTTATATAATTGATTTTGTATTTTAAAAGTACCAAAAGGCTTTACTGACCAACTTTTGGTACATTCATCCTATAAAGATTTTGTTTCACGAATACATTTAGACATCTTTTCACCAATATAAGTAGGTATGTATGTATGTATATCCACATATACGTATATCTCACTACATATTACAGTTATATACATACATACACATTATATGATTATACACGTACAACATAGTTGTAAACACACTAAAATTATAGAAAATAAATTGACTTTTTTTTTCTTATTTTCTCAAAAACTAGCTAACCTGGAATAATAGTTCCAAAACCTTTTTTATGTCATTTTTTCCCGTCTTTGCAATGGTGTAAAAAAATTTGACAAAAACTTTTAAATTATAGCAAATTTTGGCCAAAAACTCTTTTTCACGAAAAATGCTCAAAAAACCATGTTCCTGAGCTCCGACGTTTTTGGCTGAAGAACTCATCCAAGATTTTTGGACTTCCAACGTTGTCACCAAATTTCGTAAAACTAGCAGTTTTTCCTGAAGCGCTATCGTGCTGATACATAAATACATAAATACATAAATACATATATACATATATATATATATATATATATATATATATATATATATATATATATATATATATAAATTTTAGTGAATGTTATTTTTGGGCTCTAGGGACCTCAAAACAAATTTCTGCCATATTTTCGGGCTGAACTTCGACTATGGCTAACACCATAATAGCTGAATTTCCAGAATTCTTTCTGGAAATTCGCTAAAAACAAACGGCACTGCTGTATCTTTTCTCGAAGCAATTCAGCCTATTTTGGACCCTGATAACTTCGGTCTGGATAATACTTAAAAGCTCGAATTGTCAGGGTAGAATGTAGTCACCAGCCTAATGAAATATACCAAATTTCAATTTTATAGCTCTATTGCTTTCGTTTTTATTAATATGTAAATTTCATTAAATTCGTCACTCACTCACTCACTGATGATCATCAGAATTATAGAGTATTTACCGAAGTCTTAGAAAGTTGAAATTTGGTATGTAGACTGGGTTTAGCATACAATTAACGAGACAGTTAACAAATCTATGATTTTCCCTCTTTAGCTTCTTATACATAATAAAATATATTGTAGGTATACTTGTAGATAATTAAAAAAAAAATTAAAGAATCAAATCAAATGGCTCTTGGTTTATTCTTTGTATTTGTAACTAGGAAAAAATTATTTACTTTTCTTGTTACTATAAGAAAAATTGGTGATTTTTAAAAATCTTTGAAAATCTTTGACACTTTATGACGTCAAAAAATGTCTTATTCGATTCTTCGTTTAATGACGGTAATTTACCTGCCCTATCTGATATCATAAAATAATGACATTGTAAGTAGAATTCTGATGTCCAGGAAATAGTCCCTGCATAAAGAAAAAAAAATACGAAAAACCTACAGAAAGAACTGAAAAGAGCTTCATATGTCCAGGAAATACACCCTGTAAAAATAAAAAATAAAAATAAATAAACACGAGCAACTTACAAAAAGAACTGAAATCCCACCAAAAAACATTTCATGTTAAAAATTTAGCCAAGACTCGCAACTATTTTACGCTTAAGAAGTTATGAGATCTAATGTAGCGCCAAGCCCTAAATAAGTCGACATCATGGTTAACTCAAGTTATAAGACTTGGCCGTTTTGCGAAACTATGGTAAATAAAACCAAACATTAAGAGCTCATAGCAGATTATTGTACTATGTGCTATATTTACCGTAGCTTTGGGAATCGGCCAAGCCTTATAACTCGAGTTAACCATGATGTCGACTTATTTAGGGCTTGGCGCTACATTAGATCTCATAACTTTTTAAGAGTAAAATAGTTGCGAGTCTTGGCTAAATTTTTAACATGAAATGTTTTTTGGTGGGTTCCTATTATATAATATTCCTATTATATTCATTTAATATATAAAAAGGTTTCGGCGATGAAATTCGCATGTTTTAAAATCTATTTTGTCTACCACATTATAGCACAATCTTTTGTGTCTTAAAAAAACGAAACGGCGACACTAATTTTAGGATCCAAAAAAGTTTTTGGCTATAAAAAAGCAATTATTAGAGTGTAGCTTTTTTGTTTACGGTACATGAGAGGACCCGACTAAAATAATACAGCACAGCCTTTTTGTTTGAAAAAAAGAAAATAGCTAGCTAGGTTTGTGGAAACATATGGTCAACCAAATGGCTGGAAAAAAACATTTTATATTACACGACTAATGTTATTTCAATTAATGGCGGAAATATTTCCAGGATGCAATAATTCTATTTAAGGTACCATCACAGTGTGACCGGCCGAAAAATCGTCAACTTTCGCGATTTTTTTCGGATGGATAGGATGGGGGAATGGGGATGAATTTTTTGTTACGATTAATTCTCCTATTTAACAATACAAAAATATTTTTTTTTATTTATTTTTTTTTTATAATTATTATAATTTTTTGAAAAAAGTGTCTTTAAAAAAGGGCGGATATTCGTGGCCACGATTGTGGTCGCAGTTTTCATTTGGAAAAAAAATCAAATAGATTATAAATCTGTAGGTAAGCCGCTATATACCAATGAGAGCTTTTTTTTGAAATTTGAAAAAACGGGGGCGGTTTGAATGAAAAGTACAAAATTTTTTATAGTTTTGATAATTTTATTTTTTAAAGCACCTATAAGTACATAGCGGCTTACCTGCAGGTTGATAATCTATTTGATTTTTTTTTTGCAATCTTGGGCACCAATATCCGCCCTTTTTTAAAGTAACTTTTTTCAAAAAATTATAATAATTATAAAAAACTAGCCGTATGCCCGATAGGATTTCCCATCGACAACATCTTCTTATTAGGTACTCACTTTCTGCTCACTTTTTAATGTTTTTCAAAAGCCTAAATCAATATCCACGTTTCTAACTTCAAAAATGACGAACTTCCCATATGAATTTTCATTTTCTGTTTTAACCCCTTAGGGAATAAATTTCTAGAAACAACTGACTTTTATTTATAAATAGAAGCCCAACGCCAATTTTCATAACTCCTGTGCTTAATTTCGTCCTTCTAAACCCGACAGTTTAGGTTGTGCGTTGTCTGTCAGTCAAAATTAAAGATTCATTAAATAAGATATTAATTCTTTTAATAGCCACAGTAACATATTTTTATATACCACTAACTTCAAAAATAACGAATTTACATACAAATTTTCATCCCGTATTAAACCCACTTAGGGGACGAATTTTCAAAAATCCTTTCTTAGTGCTCACCTACGTTATATAGGGAACTCCTATGCAAAATTTCATTCTTCTAAACCCAACGGTTTAGGCTGTGCGTTGTTTGTCAGTCAGTCAGTGTTAGAAATTTATTAAGTAGATAAATAAAAAAAATATTTTTGTATTGTTAAATAGGGGAATTAATCGTAAAAAAAAGTTCATCCCCATTATTATAATAATTATAAAAAATAAATAAAAATGAATAAAAAAATTTTTTTTGTTTTGTTAAATAGTGGTATTAATCGTAAAAAAATTCATCCTCAATCCCCCATCCTATCCATCCGAAAAAAAAATCGCGAAAATTAACTATTTTTCGGCCGATCACACTGTGATGGTATACCTTAAGAGTAAACAGTGGCCTTTAAACATTTCCCTAATGCTTAATAAAGTGTTGATATTTATCTGAATTACGGTAATGGTAGACTAACAATCGGGTCGGGAAACGACATTTCATATTACACGACCAAAAACGTTATTTCAACTAATGGCGGAAATGATTCCAGAACACAGCAATTCTATTTAATATTAAAGAACGACTTTTGAACGTTTCTCTCTGATCTTTAAGAAAGCGTCATTTATCTGAATTACGTGTTCGGCCAAGTGGTCGGAAAACCACTTTTCATATTAAATATAAATGTAATTTAGAAAACTGACAATTGTCATATACCATCGTATATGTGACTAGTCAGCACAAAATTGTCCGAGATGTTACCGGGCGGTGACTGATAAAAGGGCGGTTGAGAAACGCTGATTCAAACCATTTTTAAACTAAAATTCATGAGGTCCCCTTTCACGAGGAAGGGGCGAAAAATAAGGTTTTTTTGGGTCACTCTTTCACTTTAATAAAAAAAAAAAAACTAAATATTTTCTTTACTTCATGATTAAGTAACACAATATATATTCACTTATATTTCGTTTATCTTTATATAGAGAAACACCACCTTGTTACAAGATAAAAGATGACCATAAATAGCATATTACTAAAAATTATTAGCTGTAGAAAGTTATAATTATTACGGTGTATTTCTGACGTGAGAACTGCTCGTGATCAGTTAAACTCAATTTCAAAATGAGGCACAACACAATATTAATTGAAATATTAAAACCTTTTGTTTTGGAAAATAATTTATTTTAGCAACAATTTTCAATAATAATGCGACCACGCAAAATCATGTATGTCCCATATACGAAGTATATAAAAAAAAATATTATACTTACATAATAATAAGTGATAAAGGTCACATGTTGATCAAAAGTTGTTTCAATCTGATGAAATTTAGTTATTGTTGATTTAACATAACAACTTAGGAGAGTTGATATTTGTAAATTTTGTTAATTTTTATATTTATATAATTTTGTAATATGATCTAGTGTTATATGATTAAATTATTACCTAATCTATCATTATTTTAAGTGTTATTTCCTTATTATTATTTTATTGTCTGTTTCTGTAAAAATGATGAAAAAATATTTAATATTTTTTATTTTTATAATAATAGAAGCACATTTACAGGCAATGTGAAAAAAATATTTATGGCGTATTGTCTGGTAAAAAATAATAAGTTGAAAGTGAAAATATTTAATTGCTAATAAGTATGTATTATAAAGGACAGTTTAGTTAATTGAATAACTGAATTAATTATTAATTATTAATAACTGAAGCAGGTGTATCGAATAGTACATCTATGAATTTTAGATACGATAAACATTTACACGCGCCTTTTGCCTTTCCATGGCCTAAAAATGGTTGAATATCTTTAAGTTTCATACCTTTATACATCAAAAATAATTAAAATATTTTTCTTTCGATTTATAAATAAAATTTAGTGTCGAAATATAACCTACGTTTTAGTATCGTAAACTCGGTCAAACGGTTTTCATTTTGTCAAAAACAACAAAAACGAAAAAGTTCGGCAATTAAACCCGCATTAAGTCATAATTTTGTAGACAGTAGCTGAAAATTTTTACAATTCTCGGGATAAAATATTTCTGTGTTGTTTGAAATTGTGACTATGTAGAGAGCATACTCAGTCTGTTAAGTAAGATCGTGATCGACCATACTCACAAATGGTAAAAGTTTTTCTCTAAATATTTTGTGAGCAGATAGAGTGAACCTTTGTCTACCACGCACTTTAAAGAAAGATTCAGTTGTTTGTCTTTTGTTAGAATAACACGTGAAGAACCATGGGTGCCAAATACGTGACACGAATGCCAAATCTGGCATCGTTACATTCGACTGGCCGTCACAGTCGCCCGATACCAATCCGATTAGGTCACATATCAAGTACAAACTTCGAGAAAAACGCATATATACTTTTAAAGCAGTTAACTCCCGAGATTCGTCTCAATTTAAAAAATTGAAATCTAAGAAATTCGTCAATTTAACTAAAAGTATGCCTCGAAAATAGCGCCACCACCGGCGATTATCGACGCCGGTGGTGACTGGACACCTTATTAAGCTAATTGCGTCGCAGTCCTCATCAAGTGGAACGTATATATGTATTTCAAAATTTTTTTAAATAAATTTTTATATAAATTATTTTGAACACGATCTTACTTAGCACACTGAACATCTTATCATCACTAAAAGTTATTACTTTTCAGGGAAATTTTCCTATTGGAATATAAAGTTTTCTCAGGATAAAACGTATCTAGTCTCTTTATCTGTCCTCCAGGGTATTTCTGTGCAAAGCTTTAAATTGATTGATTAAGTTATTAAAACAAATAAACAAACAAATATAAGCAAATTCACTTTCGCATTTATAATATAAGTTAAGATTAAAATTAGCCTTTAATATTTCGGATTAATAATTTTTAATAATAATTTCTAAAGAAAATAGTTCATTTGGTATGGGCATGTGCAACGTCGTTACCCAATTTAATATCTAAATGGACACCTATAGAAAGAGGGGCCGACCTCGAAAAAGTTGGAGTGAGAGGGTCGAAGATGAAATGAGATTGACGACATTGTCAATTAAATTGCGTGAGGTCCGATATTGACTATTAAAAAATAGTCAAGTACGAGTAGACTACCAAATGCTATAATAGACAACGACGAAATTATAAGAATTCCCTGATTATGACTTACTGCCAGTGTGACTATTTAAAAACGATAGAGCAAATTTTGTATCGTATTTTTGAAACTAAACTTTATTTTAATGTCATTAGATTTTTCGGTAAACTTTTCGTAATTCCGTTTCGAAACTTTTGATTTACATTTTGAAACTTCGTTTTCTTTTAAACCTATAGATTTAACTTTATCAAAAATACGAAAGTACAATTTGGAAAAATATATAAATTTTGATCAAGTTTGTGGCAGATTATAATACTAAACTTGTCCTCTGAGCTTATTGATGCGAAACAGCAACGTGCAGCAATTTTTTACATCACCATCTGCAATATCGGCATCCACAACCCAATTATTTTATTGTGGATATAGTACGGATACAGATTTTTGCAAAGTGAAACACAAATCAGGTGGAAAACAAATTAATGGTTACTGATACAACACCGTTTTAACAGACGCTTGGAGACTCCTAATAGCTCCAACGGCCAATGTCAAGTATTCGCAATGAACAGTTAATCAACGAAGTCACCAATAATTAAAGCTTTTGTTTTTAAAATAATTATACGTATGGGTAATGAGTTTAAAAAACTGATAAACTTCAATTTTCGTTTCATTTAATACGCATTTAAGGGGGACCACTAGTGTAACATTTTGAAAAAATTTGAAATTTTTTTTGCACATTTCGATAGTCTATACCTTTAAAAATAACATACTAAAATTTCAAGTGCATATCTCAAATAGTTTTTGAGTTACAGAATCCCAAGAGCGGATTCTGATTTTCATTGTTAACTTTGAGGTATTGAGAAATGTATGAAGGTTAATAGTTCGGGAGTTTCTGGACGTGGCTGCCAGTCACAGGTTGTGGAGAAGATAGGCCCTGGTACATTTAAACGACTCATCTAGTTTTACTATGATCGTTATAGTGAGTACATCGTAACTAATTTTAGTAGAAATTCTCTACGTAACTAATTTCGTATCGTAACTAAAACCCTATCGTAACTAATTTTAGTAGAAACTACATTTTCCAAATTTGCTGCAGTTATAACTCGAAGACAAATCATCCGATCGATTTGATTCTTATTGCAGCTTCTTTTATATATGTTTCTTTGTGTCATGAACCTCCAGTTTTCCGATCGAATAAAAAATGTAATTTTTGCAGGCCAAAAATCATCAAATTTTTGCGCAAATTTTGAAACTTTTTTTAAAAAACTCCACCATTTTGTTAAATTTCAACTTCTTTTTTCGATTGAGGTTCAAGGCACGGGCAATACCATCTAGTTTAATAGGCTTTTTGGTTTTTTTGTTTTCAGGCACTGTGAAGGGTGCTGTCACTGCAGTAGTGGGGGAACTTTTTTTAAGCCTTGGGAGATCGCGACCGCGAATAACTCACTGAATATTCCAGTTTTTGGTCCAAAAATTTTATCATGAATTTATTATAATAAACGAATATATCCTTAAAATATTAAAACATTCCATACAGTAGTTTTCTTTAAAAAAATTCCCCAAAATTACCTTTTTTCAGACGGTCACACTAGTGGTCCCCCTTAATTCTATCCGGATTCATATTTGCAGATATTTTAAAATAATTTCACATACGCAATAATCCTTTTTTATGGAGTATTAATTTGTAGGTTACAAGGTAAAATAGGTACATAAGTATAAATGCATTAAGAAGATATCTCTAGGAGTCTCTCGTCCAACTTACGTAAGCCTCTGGCTATACCAGTACAGTGTTTCATGATAATATTACATTAATAACTTCCTAATAGAAAGCTGTTAAATTTCTAGAAAACTCCAACCATCTTCATTAATTCTAAAAATAAAACAAACCAATAAGTAGTAATGAACTTTTTATAAAATTTATTTATTATATTTAGAAAACAATAATTAAACGTGGGAATACTACACTTTATTTAAAAAATTTATGTCGTTTTAATAAAAACGTATTTTTTAGATGAAAAAAATAAAATTTCTAAAACATTATTATTACATTACTACAATTGTAATTAAATCTTTAAGAACAGGTTATAATACTTCGACAGGAATAACTATGCCTCTAAAAATGAGATGTGCAATGCCATTTATTAAAACATTCTTATAAATGTTTACAACTCACCAATACCAGTGGCAGTGCTGTATAATATCTACATACAAATATCTAAATTATAATATTATATCTAGATACAAATTTCAGTAATTTGTATCTGTATCTGTACCTAGATACTCTATTTAAAGGTATTATTTAGATACATTTGGAATGAAAAATGTATAGGTATATTTAACAAATTACAGATACAAAATACCGTCAGTGGAGCCGAATTTGGACGATTTTTCAGTTTTTTGGCAATAATTTGTTCAGAAATTGAAAAATTGTAATTGCTTCTCACATTTCTCGCATTACAGAGAGTACATACACATAAGTGATTGAATGTACTCTGTATCGGGCGCCTGTCGAACAAAGGATCGATGGTGTAATGGATAGCACATCTGGCTAGTTACCAGGAGATCCTAGGTTCGATTCGCGGCCGATCCGGATAATTTTTTCAATCACTTTGTGATTTTTAATTTACATATGTGAAATTGTTTAGACTTTATCTAAAAAATTCTAAAAAAATAATTTAAATGCTTTAATATCACGAGCATATAGGGCAGTAATAAAAATATCAAAATTGGTACTGCAACATTTTTTTTTTTTTTGGTTATATAGTGTTTAGATTCGCCTCTATGTGCGGGGCGAATCTGGACAGTGCTTTATTTGCAATATAAATCACATTCAGTCATGCATATGGGTAAAATCGGACATAAAAAGATAAAAATAGCTGAATTTCCAATCTGGAAATTCGCTAAGATAAATAACTACATCAGCGAATAACTTTTAATGGGTGGAATAAAACATTTTGGATTTAAATGAATTTTATTTCGATTTGCCTTTGAGTCTATCATGCAAGGTCGATTTGGGAACATGGAAATATTCAGCAGCTTGTCTGAGCGATTTTCTTTTATTTTTATTATTGGAAAGCAGGGGCGCAACAACTACAAATCTATAGGGGGGCCAACAAAAATTTTAATTATAAAATTTTTTGATAACGTAGTTCTCTGATAACAATTGAAAATGTTATAATAAAATGTCGTCTCCGAAAATTTTATTTTCAAATAAGAAATATTAGTAAGCCACTAAAATTTTTACTTTTTAATTTAAATAAAATAAATTGAAGGAAAATTTCCAGGTAATTTTAGGGGGTTTGGACCCCTTGGACTTCCCCGGTTGTTGCGCCTCTGTCGAAAAGAGCTCATTTTATGTTATCTAGACTACAGTTTATGTAGTTTATACCCACTTTTTTTTATATTGACGCACCATGATGTATGAATTCGCCTCACCTATAGGCAATTTTTTCTTAATCAATTTATTCAATTTATAAAAAAAAAAATATTAAGCACAATACAGCTTTCATTTTTGGTACATATATTGTCAAAAAAACGCAAACATTTTGTTGCCAGTCCCTTATATATATATATATATATATATATATATATATATATATATATATATATATATATATATGTATATATATATATATATATATATATATATATATATATATATATATATGTATATATAACTGCTTTTTTTTGTACAGCAGTTTCTTTATAAGATTTCAAAACGCGCGTTATTCTTAAAAATTATAAACAATGTGCCTGTAAAATAACAAAATACAAAGATGTCACGTTCACCGCTTTTCTTTGATGACTAACTCATAACTGACAAAATTCAGTAGCATAAATTGCTTTGTGACCTTGTACGGTCATAACAGTGACGAAGAAATATCGAGAGGCAGCTCTGTCTAGATTTGCCCCTACTGTCCAGATTCGCCCCACCTGATGGTACATTTTAGTCATATAAGATATTTAATATTTTCTAATTTACAGTAGGGGAGAGGTGTGTCAGTAGTAACAAAAAAATATACAGGCTAGTAACTTTGTACTTATTAGTCACAGAGAATTAAATTTTTGGTACAAGATACGGGCATTTTTCAGGTTTTGAATGAGCTGCACAAAAATATTTTATGTCAGTTCATAACTGAAATAACTGCATTTATGTGGACTAAAGTGTAATGTTACAATCGTCACCAACAGAGGATCAATTGTTACAGGGTTTAGGTTCAATTGTAACACTCATTATTTAGTTGAATTTACACGTTAGTTATTATAATTAATCCAGTTTTAAAAATCCTTCCTTACATATTGAGTAAGGAAGGTGACAAATAGCACAATCTCAGACAACAGCTCTGAAATTTTTCTCTTTCTATTACTCTTTTATCGGAATTCATATATATATATATATATATATATATATATATATATATATATATATATATATATATATATATATATATATATATATATATATATATATACATCATTGAATATAGTTCCTATCCTAGTTTTTCGTTTTGCATATTATATAGAATTTTTTTATTCTGAAAACAGTATGAATTAGATTAGAGACTGATCCAGCAGGATAAACTAATCGGGGACCGAGACTTCGACAATAGAAAGCAAGGCTTTGAAACGAACGATAATCGTAATCGAAAATCAATATTGTAGGTACCTATATTATACAAGTAAAACCAACTGATTTTGCCAAAGTGTAACTATTAATGAAAGGATTTTGTTTCATTTTTTATTTTTTTTATTTTTAATTATTAACCGAAGTCGTTACCTTTATTATTCCGATTCATACCTAAAGTATAAAGTTTAGTTTTGTTCAATTAAAATTTTTTTTTCAGTTATAACATGTTACAATCGACACTTCTAAATTTGTTACAATTGTTCCACCGCTGTTTCATTTTAGAAAAAAATTTCTAAAATATTAACTATGATTAAAAAAGTGAAACTACCTATCTGATAATATTATTTGATTGCTTGTGTTTAAAATAAAACCACTTTTCTTTCAATTGATGGGTTATTTACTGCAAAAATCAAAAAATTGTTAACGCACTCAAAATTTACGTTTAGCTTATATAAACACATTTGATATTGATGAGAGAAAACCGCCAAATGATATTAACTGAAAGTTTTGTCAGTAAAGCTCAATTTTAAAAGCCACTTTATGGTATAAAATACTCCTCAATAGGATTGATACATGTCTCGCAAATTTTAAAGTTACAATTGACCCTCTGTTACTACTGACACACCTCTCCCCTATACCTAATAAATTGTGACCATTTGCCAGAAGATAATTTTCATAAACTACGTAGCACCGTTAAAGTAATTTTCTGGTCTTCCCCAATCCTTACGTAGCCTTGGTCTGGTATTTTAGCACTAACGTGACATTTTACAAAATTCCAAGTTAATTGGACCACATGGTTTTTTAGAAGCGTCTTCCTCCCTAATACCTAATGATTTATCTTCACTAGACTTATAAATGCGTTTTAGTTGTATTTTTGTATCTATCCGAACTCGAGCACTTTTAAATAATCAGTATCGGATCTTACACCGACAATGTCATTTTTAAAACTGTTATTGATTTTTTTTAACCCACATAGAAAGTAAAAGGTTCATATTATTAACAAATCCAAAGGCTAATTTTAATACTAAATAAAAGCAAGAAATATTTTATTCTCAGACTTGCGGAAAATTATAACTATTGACCACGAAATCTACACTTAACGCCGGTTTAACATGCACTTAGTGATTTCTTTTAAAAATTATATTATTTCCATAATATAATCACCAAACTTTAGAAAATGGATCAAGTTCTTTGAAATAAATTTTAATTAATTTTATCGATGGTTTTAGTTTTCTGCGCAACTTGTTAATAAAGTTAGTCCCGTCAATGTGTTTAAATAAGCATGTTCTAAGCAGAAAGAAGTATCATTGCCAATGTCAGCCATATGCGGTGAGAATTTAATATAAAAAAAAAAAAAAATAAAAAAAAAATGTTAAATAAATATTATTGTATATTGAACTGAATGAGAATGTTAATTTAATAACAATCAAGAGGAGATATCTGGTTTTTTGTTATGTATCTATTAATAATTTTCTGTAAAAAATATCACTATTATGTAGAAAGTTGTATTTCTTTTCTTTAAAAAAAAATTCAATAATACTGAGGTCAAGTTTGTAAGTTTAAACAATTAAACATATTTTACCAACAGTTCAGTACTGCCTTAATTTTAATATAACTTTTGAAACAAACTACACAGCTCTTTCGCTATTTAAATTTAAGCGTTTTTAAGTTAATGTAAAAATAAAAATTTCTACTACGAAAAGAAGTAAAAGTACAGATTTGATACAAAGAACTGCCTTGGCCAATTTGAAAATAAAACTAAACCAAAAATAACCAAATTTTTTGATCATACTGTTCAATTTTAAAATGGTTGAAAAATTAATTTTTGTTTATAGTAGAAAATTGAGTGAAAAAAATTCTGTATTTTAGACTAATAACTATTCCAAATTCTTTATCTATAAAACCATCGAAAATAAGACGTTTTGTCTATTGCCTCTGAGACTACTAAAATAACGGAAGCATTGTGATTACTTTTGAAATGTAAATTTTATAAATTTTACGTTTTGAAGCCTCTTAAATAATTTTTGTTTCTTGTCTGCCTATCAATCCGTCTGTGTTCCGAACACCCATCAATTGGCATAACTAAATTTATTTTCCACCCTGATTTGTGTTTCATTTTGCAAAAATTCGCATAGATTCGTATTATATTCGCACTCAAATAATGTGGTTGTTAAGCTATATGTTAATCTCTCGAACTAATGGGTCAAGCCATAAGTGGCCCCCTACTAATTTCAATACAAGTAGAGTAATGACAGTTACTGCGCAGGTGTAAACGTAAAAATATGTTAACGTTTAGTTTATGGAATGGATTCTATGTTTTTCTTGTTACTATGGAAATCAAAAACTTAAACTATTTTAATTTTTTTTAACTATTATTAGTTCGAAACATTAAAATACATAATGTCTATTCATTTATTGGTTTCTTTAATTTTTTTCTACACTTTCCTTTGACGTTAAAAAAGCTACGCAGTTAATCTTTTCGTAATTTCCCTAGCTATATAGATAATTAGAAAAAGTTAACAGTTTATCCCATTCTACTTTTAAAATTATTCTTGTTTCAAACAACAATAATAAAATACAAGACAAAATTTAAGGTAAAATGCAGTTCAAGCACAAAATCACTTTTAAAGATTGGATAAAAGGGTGGTGTATTAGTACGAGGAAGCTGCGCGCCACCCCTCACTGACAGCGTATCTTTCCTCTTTGACTATTTTATTGACGTGTTTTTACAACATTTGGAAATTAATTTATTTATAGGTATTTATGTTCGCATAACTAGATGGGTATTGTTTTTATAATATTTATCTCGTATTATTATTTTTATGTACACAATTATTTACATGTTTAGTAAGCGATGATGAATAATTTTTTTCTTGAAGCAAACTTGGCAATGCCACTTTCACCTTTCATGCGAATAATTCGAATATACATTATTTATTAATATAGGTATCAAAATAAATAAAATAATTATGTATGTATAATTTAATTATCATAGATAGATACACTGCGAAACAAAAACGCCGTGAGCAGCGGAGCCCCATCACGGAAGTCGAATTTTTCCTTTCATTTTCGGTATTGAGTGTCTACAAGTGAAATATAATTGAAAGTCCACAACCGATTTGTAATTTTGGTGGTTTCAAAACTGATGATGAGTGTCCGGTTGATCGAGGCTTTAAAAAAAGGTTTTAAGTTTTTAAGGGCTGAATCTCTGTAAATTTCAATTTTGTGCCGATAGCAGTTAACAGGGAAAAAGCCAACACAATTCGTACGAGGGCATTTCTATCCATGCTTATCCGCCAATTGCCATTGTGTTTTATTTTTAAATATTAAAAAAGGAACTTAAATAGTAAACTGGAAGGCTTTTATGAAGATATTTTTTCTTTCCAAAAAAATTCAAAATTTCTATTTTATAAATAATAAAAATCCAAAATTCCTAATTTATAAATAAACAGTGACTTTAATAACATTTTAAAATTACTTAATATGTATGTATTTCATTTGTTAAAAAATTGTATTCACTTTTTTCTAAATTTTTTAAAATTACTATTCGCCTACTTGTATTTAGAATAAAAGTAATGCATTTAAAACACATTTAACAATAGCATTCAATTCCGATGTAAAAATGGAAGAAGTGGCTGGAAAAGTAATGTGGACTCCCTAAAAGGTACTAGCTGGATACCAACTGAATGCACGTACAAAATTTCAGCCCTCTAGGTTTCCTTAGAGAGTCTCTAGACGTGTTAGAAAACAAGCAAAAAAATTAAGGAAATATTGGCGTAAAAATCGTGGGGGTAAGGATTAAAAGTTGAAACCCCAAAAAACAGTGTCTGGCTATTAGCTTAACCTGTACACAAAATTTCAGCCCTCTAGGTTTATTTGGGGAGATTTTGACCCGAACGAAACTGTTAAAAAACAAGAAAAATCATGTTCTTTTGGGTATAAAAATGGTGGCGGTAGGGTTTGAAAGTCGAGACTCCCAAAAGGCACCCCCTTGATACTAACTCAATCCGAATACAAAATTTCAGCCCTCTAGGTTTATTTGGGTGACCTGTGCGAGTGGTACAAACTTTATCAACACACAAAATTTCAACCCTCTACGTTAATTCTGGGGGGCTGGGGGCCTGTTAGATCCAGCTAAAATCGTTTTTCCCCCCTCTACTCCCACCAAATCATCCTAGGAAGCTGAATTTTGGATATGTTGTAGATAATTGACCGAAACATTATTTCCAACCGGTTTGGAAAAGTTTTATGGCTTTTCCGCCCCCCACCACCCCCTTAAAAGTTGGGTCGGATCAAAAATTTTCCCAAAATTTGACCCCATTTTGATAGTATGAGGTGCCTCGAAAATGAGCCCCATTTACCAAATTTCATCTCTTAACTTCCATAGGGGGGCCCTACACAAATTAAAAGGTGGCGGGAATATATATATATATATATATATATATATATATATATATATATATATATATATATATCAGACATTTTTTTTTCTACATATTCGTGTTCTACGGGTCCGAAAACGGATATCGCCCCTACTCTCGCCTCTCACCGTTCTTGTCGTATAGACTGTATAAGTCTAATTTTTTCAAGGAAAAATTCGACTAAAAATTGTGTGCTCTAATACTGTTCTCACTAGTTTGATAGCAAAAAGTACAATTAACGCAACATTTTATAAAATAAAGTGTTACCTAACTAGTATATACAAACAATTGAATCAATTTTTAATCAGACGTTGCTCAAAAACGTCAAGATCAGAAATACCTATGGTAAAGTTTACTTCTAGTAAAAAACAAGATTTTGGTATAATCTACCACTTAATTATAGGAAGCTAAAAAATTAAAAATAAAAATAAAAAAAACGGGTAATAGCATTCAACATGTTCAATGAATTACTGAAAAGTTAAAAAAATGATTTTAACCGTTTTTAACCGTCGCCCTTCAAATGATTTTTCTTACAAAATATCAGCTGTCAAGAAGAGACATTGTACATGCAACAATGATACAATCCACTGTTATTATCTATATACTTTCATCTCTTTTAAGATAAGATGATGAATTTGCAATTCTCTTAACAGATTTACAAAGTTATAAATTATTTAAGATCAAAAAATATTTATGTATTTTTAATTAATAATTACTTGTAGAAAACTACTTTTTCAAAAAAAATATTACTTTCTACTTTTCCTTTTTGATACAATTTATAAATATATGTAAATACTTATATATAAAAATATGTAATTACCTATATGATAGGTTAAATCTTAATGTAAGTAATGCATTTCGCATTTCTTAAATGGAATTCAGTGTAATGATACCCAGGGACGAATTTAAGCATGGGTTATATGGGCCCGGGTCTAGGGTGACAAAATTAAGGGGACAGCTGCTGTGGAAAACTAGACTTATTTAGCTTATTTATTATAACCTGAAAATATTAACCCGAACTCGGATAATCCAAAGTGATACATATCTCGATTAGCGGTTTCCTGCCAGTAACAGAAATTTTAAATTTTTTTAATAAAACTTGATATTTTTCCCAGCGATAATTTTGCCCTATATTTCTTCAGATGCAAGCTTATAACATTCTGAGAAAATCTCAAGAATTGTGAAATGTATAAAATTGACACTCGCTGGAAGAAATTCTACGTTTCATTCAAAATTTTCAAGTTGCTGTTGTATTACGGGAAATTGCTAACCGAAATTAAAATTTCAGTAAAAAAGAAATAAGCCTTTCTTTGAGTTATAAAAATTCAACAAGAAAGGTTTATATTAAATTTACGCAAGTGATATAGGCGTAAAATTTGATAAATTTGGCCCTAGTTGTCAACACTTGAAATTGATTACAGTAAAATCTAGTTCAGACGTCGGCATTTTTTTGTTTTTTTTTTGTTTATGGGTCGAAATCAATCAAAATGTGACTATTAAAAAAACCTTTCGTGTCAGTGGTATTTTTGTTTGAGAACAGTCTTTTAGTGAATAGTAAAACAAATTTAAGAAAATTTTATTGGCACGCGCCCAGAGTCTAACCAAATAAACTATGTTTTAATCTATTGCCATCATCACTACGAGGAGGACCTCTAAGAAGACGCTAAAGTTTTTTTTTTTTATAGTAAATTTATAGTCAGCAACAATTTTAATATTGTGACTATACGTGTAGTGCCCTAAATATGGATATACATTTCAAAAGTATACACGGATAGCCCATAGAAACTAGAACATTATTTTTTTCGTCTATGAATGAACTATTCGTTATTGTAAAGTTATTTAGAAAGTAAAAATTGTCACTGGGAAATAGAAACTTGAACTGTTAACAAATGACCTTTCGTTGACATTTTTATAATTAACATTTGGCAGTGTTATAAAATGAAACTAAACCTTTGAGTATCGTTATCGTAGGAAAAATCTACTTTAGTTCTAATCATAAAATTGGATTTATTGTCAATAAAAATGAAAATAAACACCGTTTTTCCCTCATAATTTAAACGTTCAGAAAGTTAAAAACTTATTAGCACTAGACATATAATCGGTCGAACCATAAATTTTTGTTAATTGTTATCAATTAACATTTAACATTTCAAATAATTAAAAAAATATAAACTTTCTTTAGTTACTATGAATAACAATATGTTATAGGGTTGACCGGGGTAATTGTGAATTGGGGCAATTGTGAACGGCGCCTATAATTTCTAAAATAACATTAATATAAAAATCAACTCTTAATATGTTTTTCTGTCCTTTCTTAATATGCTATTAAAATTTCATAACAATTCTCCAAGTATTAGTATCTTTTTTTTTATTTTGAAAAAATCTTTGCAAAATTTTATGTATCCACCAATCCTCAAAAAAATTTTTTTTTAAATACATTTTCTTTTTTTAGCAGGTAAGAAATGGTTAAAAGTACTTTTAAAGAAGTGGTCTAAGTCCTGAGAGGGTTTCTTATTAATTGCTAAAGAAATTGGACAATTTGTCACCAATTCACAATTACCCCATGATTTTAAAATTGTGGGGTAATTGTGAACGTCATTCACAAATGCCCCAATTCGGTCAAAAATTTCAGTAGTGTCCTTTTCAGAGTTGAAAATGTTGATGAAGGTGCTGGTGACCTTATTGTACAAGTTTCCGTTGTACAAACAATACAAAAAAAAAATGTTTTTTCTTCATGTAAACTAAATGTATTTCCTTGAAAAAGTCTATTTTCCTTGTTTTTGTGTGAATACATGGAATTTTTTGATTTTTTATATGATAAAATGACAAAATATCATCAAAATATCATTTTTAGCTTGTAATAAATTTGTTTCTACAATTTTTGTTATTTTTCTTTAACCTTGATTTTTTGTAGAAATTTGAGGTATGTGTAACTTGCATTAAACAAAGAGAAATTGTGACCGCTAAAGTATGATCAAAAATTGGAAAGTGGAGTAAATGTGAAGAATTTGAGCTGGGCTTTACTCTGACGTACCACACTTCTCTTGTAATCCATTCTAAATAATTTTTCTGATGGCATTCACCTTTACCCCGAAATTCATAAGATTTGCAAAACCGCACCGAAGAAATATGAATGGCTTATAAAATTTTTGTTTTTCATACGAATTTGCTCAAAATTTGTGTGGTGCATTCTGAATAATGTAGAATTAAAAATAAATAAACCATAATGTGATATATAAAATAAAAAATGCTTAAAACAACGCTTTTATCTCAACTCATGAAAATCCATTTACAATTACCCCGGTCAACCCTACATACATCAACACAATAAATGAAATTTAAACAAGAAAAATTACAAAATAATTATTTAACATTTACATGATTTGCATCGAAAAAAAAAAAACAGCACAAAAAATAATAAATTCATAGAAAAACCACATTTATTGGACCATAAAATTTTTACAATATCAAAATTATTGAGTTGGAAAAATATTATCATGAAAATTAATTAACGTATAAAATAGGTAAACGTGCAAAAGTCCGATATTAAATTACAAACAGATATGTAGATGTATATTTTTTTAAATTTTTTATTTATTTTTAATAAAATATTGTGGTTGAAATAGACCAGGAAGTGGTACATATGTCTGTGAATAAAACTCGTGTCATATCTGTAGAAAAAACATGAATTCAAAAATTTCAAGAAAATTCCAGATTTATATTCAATTTTAAATTTTTATGTGTGGAATTGTAGTAAGAATATCATGATCTCAAAAATAATTACGTTACATGCACAAGAGTGCAATTAGAGAGTCATATGGATCAAGTGAGCATGATAAGATGCTCATAGTTAAAATGCTCATATCATAAATAAACTGTCAATTTTTGAATGAACGATTAACCTTTAATGAACTCTTTTTGCAGTCGCTTTTGATTAATTATTTAAAAATTTATCTGTTTTTATTATTTTATTAAATAAATTTTTCAAAAAATATTACTTCTGCTTGTTAAACTGGTGGTAACCTTAAAGAAGGTGATAAAAATATTAACAAAGAATACTAATTTATCCCTAGAATCATACGTACACGTCAAAACGACGTACGAACTTCTCTACCTGCTCCAATACTACGACTTGTTGTTACTTGTTTGCTGTGAGATTTCTGTTATCTAATTTATTTGTTATTATGACCACATATATTTATTTTGTTTATAGTCATTGTCGTTTTGTTTGTATTGAAATAGTGTCCGTTAAAAGGATGTCGATGTATGATTAACGTATGTTTTTTTTTGAAGACTTTGTACACTACATATAAAAGTTTTCCTAATTTTTTTTTTAAATTTATTAAAGATATATATGTTATAATTAATTTATTCAATGATTGTGATAATGTGAAAGATGATTACAGCTGTTTGACTTATAGAGACGACATAATACTGAAGTTTTAATATATTGAATCGAAAACTAAAGAATGCATTTCGAATGACTTAATAAAAGATTAACAATTTATTTTGTGGAAAATATTTTAATTTTTATTATTTTTTGAGATCATATTCGAAAAATTACTAAAAAATTTTAGAAAATTTACAAATGTGCCTAATGGGGAAATAACTACATATCTATAGGAATATCTATGACTGAGAAATTTCACATTCTGTAAAGTTACATATGTCCACTGACTCATAATAGTTCATAAATTAATTATTACAATTGATGTATTTATCTATTTTTTAATTTTTATAATGAAAATATGCTTTGATAAAAAGATTAAAAGAATTAATAAATATTTACATTAAGAAATTTTTCCAAATTCAATTTTTTAAATATTTTGTTCGCTTTTGTAGTATTGTTATGTAAAAAAAATGTTTTTTGCAAATAAACTCTAAAACTCTCCGTAAAAAGTCCATCCGTCAAAACGACGTCGATGTATGATTAACGTTTCTCGTAGACCAACGTATGATTCTAGGGTTATTCAAAAATTGATAATTCATTTATGATATAAGCATTGTAATCATGAGCATGCTAGCGCTCATTTATATCTTTCGTTGCTAGAACTGAAGCAATTATTATTGATTTTGGGATTTTTAGTGTGAGAAGCATATACATATACTAAACTTATAATTCTTTCTTATTATTAGTTAGATGCCCAATAGCTATGAGCCTATGATTATATGCATCGTTTGGTAAGTACTTTTGTATTTGGTGCTTGTACAATGATTATAAGTAGATAATTTAATGTGAAGTATAGCAATGTTGATGATGACATATCATCCGGATTCGAACTCAGATCTACTACACAAGAGCAGTGTTGATTAACCACCTATCTACGCTTTCAACCAATCCTGCAGTAAATGAACTAAGACAATTTCAATTTTGTTAAAGTAAATAATTTATTTTATGGTATAATAGGGGAAAAGAATTACGAGTAACTATATGTTCATTTTGCAAGACTCAAAATTTTTGAAATGGAGAAATAAGTATGAATGGTAATGTATGTACGTTTTTAATGTCCATTCTGATTACACATAATATACTGACATTACTGACGCAAAAATAAATTTAAAATTTGAAATGACGATTAAATAAAGTAAAAGTTTTAGTTGTTGAAAATTAATATAAATGTATTTTTCAATTGTAATTTGCTTAAGGCCAGCAGGGGATCAAAAAATACATAATTATTTCTATCAAAAATAATTTGAATTCTTACTGTTAATGCACATTTAACTTGACAAGAGAAAAATCGATTTTAAATTGCTAATGTGTAACTATAATTTTTGTTCTCACAAATGGGTAGATTAACAAAAAGTTAATTTTTAACTTTCAGAAATATAGGAGATAAAAAAAATTATCTATTTGATGTAATTGTCGCTATTTTTTCGTGTTCTAATAATAATTGTTTTTTGTTTATATAATTATAATATTATATATATATATATATATATATATATATATATATATATATATATATATATATATATATATATATAATATTATATACCAATATAAATCATACTTGATTGAAACATACTTATATTAAAATATTGGTGGAAGCGCAGAGATGTTATACACCGCGGCGGCGTGTACTCGTTTGTGAACTGAAGCATCAGTCTCGTATTTTAATGATAAAAGTTATTGTAATGTGGGTAATTTTCTAAGAAGTCAACTGCTAATGCAAATCTTTAGAAAGAGGAAATCGTGTTATTATATATGTATGTATAATATATCAAATCATTCTTTACGTCTTTTTAAGATACACTCTCAAAACATTTCTTTGTTTTAAGCTAAAAATTTCTTTGATTTTGTTTTCTTTAATTCAAAAACACATTTTTTTGAAAAAAAAAAATATTTTTTTAAATAAAAAAATATTTTTTGATTTATTTTCAGTAGCCGAAGAAATATTCCTTTGTATTAAAAAATATTTTCTTCGATTCAAAGAAAACAAAATCAAAGAAGTTGTTAATCTTTGAACAAAGAAATCGTATTGATAGGGTAGGTACTATTTTTTTTTTTTTAAATTTCCATCTGTTGAATGATATACCTACATACTGTACGGATATACTCTACAGATCACAACTCTTGACTGATTTAAAAAGAATTCTTATAGCCTGGAATGATTTCCACCATTAACTGGAATAACATTAGGGCCGTGTAATATGAAATGTTGGTTTCCGACCACTGAGTCTACATCAGCGGTTTCCAAACTTAGGGCAGGTTAATTGCAAATATCATCGTTGTTTTGATAAAATCATGGTTCTAAGAAGAAGCGCTCATACATAATTAACATAGAGCGGATATTGAAATTTTTTATAAATCGGATTAATTAATAATTAAAATATAAAATTATAAAATCAGTAAAATCATTGATCTTATGAACATATCAGTGTTATAATATGTTCATAAGATCAGTGATTTTACTGATTTTATAATTTTTATAAATTAAAATAATAATAAAATAAAAAATTATAATAATCCGCTCTACAATAATTACCAAATAATGGACATTTTATATTAAGGAGTTACATGGGTCTTTTTTAGCAAAAAAACACTATTTTTTCAATTTTTTTTACAATATAAGAAAATTTATTTCAACTTTTGGCATATTATTATATGGGCAATTCCATATGTGACTGACTCTACATTTGACACAATTTACGTTTTATTTTGCCTTATATTACGAATATCACTATGTTTACAGTTTCAATTTTAGCATGGTTTTATAGTTGATACCCCAATTATCCCTCTGTAATAAAAAGTGTGCACAAATAAAGTTGTGAAATATGATTTATTTAATAAAATGTAAATGTGACTGACACTACATGCAAAAGGAAGTCGCTTTCGAGAGTGTTTTTAAACTTCGAAAATCTTCCTCTGTACAGACGTTATAATTTTAAATTGTAAATTTAACCGAAGTATATGAAACAAACTATGGGAAAATGATAAAATGAAAGACTTTACTTTTTTAGAAAAGTAGTTATTCGAAAAATAATTCGTGACTGACACTACAGATCAAAACGTGACTGACACTACCATCACTTTGAATTGCAAAAAAGTAGTATTTTTAAATGAAATCCTAGAAACTGACACTATAGGACATAAAATAGGAACTTTAAAATAATTTTAAACGTACAAAAATGTACTTATTTTTATTATTTATTGCCTAAAATACAAAATTTCTTAAGATTTTTCAAAATCTGTAAATTTATAATAAATTCTATTCCCGTTAAAGATTCAATTAGGATTACAATAATTCTAAATACTTGCCGTGAAAATTTAATTAAAACACCACTATAAAATACACTATTAGCTTATACTTACGACAAAACATTGAAAATTACACTATTTCTAAAAAACTAAAAACAAACTTTTATTGAAATTTTGGGAACTTAAAGTACTATAGTGTTGCCATCATATTAACGTATTTTTACTACCAATAACAATTATTTATTTTTTTCAATTATGGAGCCTTTTCCATGGAATTGCCCATATATTATTTTGAGACAGTGTAAAAAAAATTTTATAAAAAAAAAAATAAACAATTAGGCCATTGGCTAATTTTTGAAAATCGCTGATTTTTCACCGTAGGCAGAGTAACTCGTAAGGTTAGTGCACAAAGTTTGGAAACCGCTGGTCTACAGTGTAATTCAGATAAGAACTGACACTTTCTTAAGCATTACAGAAATGTTTTAATTTCTATAACATTACGTCGTGCAATATGAAATGTTGTTTCCGACCATTTGGTCGATCAAGTAATTCAGAAATATCGACACTTCCTTGAGCGTTAGAAATTAATTTTAAATAGAATTCTTGTAGCCTGGAATCATTTTCGCCATTAATTGGAATAATATTAGGTCGTGTAATATGAAATGATGTTTTCTGACCACTTGGTTTATAAAATTCTTAAGCATTAGAGAAACAGCTAAAAATAATTCTTTAATTTTAAATAGAATTTTTTGTTTGAAAGACATTGAAAGACAGTTGAAAGACATTGTCCATTGATTTAGAAGATAGTAAAAAATTTGGTATTAATACATAGTAAGGAAATGATAATCATTTATGGTAAAAAGTATTCAAAGTATATAACGTAAAAGCCCCTATACCGGAACACCATTTTTAGGTGTGTAATTAAACTGTTCTATAAAAATTGACAAATAAATTAAACATCAATTTTTTTTTTCTTAATAAGCATGAAAGAAAGTTTTCTTAATCCAATGAATATGTTTCTAAAAAAATACAACCCAAAAATTTTTTTATTAATGTTTTTCTTTTACAAAATGTCGACATCCATATCCAAACAGAAAAATATTAATGACACTAGAAGTTGGGAACCGATATACAAATAGACGTGTAATATGAGTAATATGACACATATAGTGACATCTGGACGTCAAAGTAGGAAACATAGAATGGTTTAAGTATCAGACGTAAATAAAGGATCAAAATACTGTATTCAACAAAAATTGTTTAATATATATATATATATATATATATATATATATATATATATATATATATTTATATGTATATATATATATATATTTATATGTATATATATATATATATATATATATATATATATATATATATATATATATATATATATATATATATTTCTTTAATAAGAAAAAATTAATGCGAGGTGAATTTAAATTGAAAAATAAACATCCTATTAATAATAATTTTTGTTATCAGGGGTTTCTTTCAGAAATAACTTCATTAATATATAAATGTCAAAACTGTTTGGACATATGATCGCGTTCCGGTATAGGGACTTTTACGTTACATATAAATTAATTGTTACAACTTCGTTACCATCATATATGTATTTTGATATTATTGATATTTTTATTTAGTTTCATGTGTGAATAACTCGCTTGGACATAGTAAGTTTTACATAAAAGAAAGATTTCCTTCAACAAATAACTGACCTTAATCTTTTTAACCTCAAGAACAAACTTTGTATATTCTGAACTCCAATAAATAAAGAAATTTTAAACAAAATGAATTTCATTAGTAAATAAATGTGGGCTCTAATTAGAATGCTACTTTACATACAAAACACTACCTTGTCTATTCATACTGAACCAAAAAATCAATTAACATTACTGATTCATTAACAATTTAGCTTACTAATCTCACTATATTCTGTCATTAATTGTCACTCAGTCAATCAGTCTTTTTGACTTATTGTTTTCTAAATAGTGCTGTTGGTTTATAAATAAATGCACATTATTCATTTTGTTATTAGCAATTATTAAACAGGTAAAATATTATATATTTTTATAAAACGTTGTTTAAATGAATAATTAATATATCCACTTTCTAGAAGGCGTTGTCATCGATAACAATTCCAAAAATTTAGTGTAAACTTTTTCGTTTAACGTAAAAATTAATCAAACTATAAGCGGGTTAAATAGCCGCGAACTCTCCTGAAATTATATATTTTTATTGGAATAAAATTTTAATCAAATAGTCAAAACATCACAAATTTAATATGTATTTTGCATTTTTGTATTAGTACTTTCTTTGCCCATTTGCAAGTTATGGGTTCAGTTAGTTATTGTTATTCTGGTCATGTGAGAATTGTCGCCTGTAACTGCCACCAACGCCAAGCCACAATTTTATTCACACCATTTGATACGAAGCGAAGGTCATATTGTTGTAGGTCAATGAATACTTCTTGGCAGTTATTGACATTTGCTACATCTACCTATTTGTTACCGTGAATATAACAAGTCACTTTTTGAATTTTATGAAATTTTTGTAAATTTTGTCTGTTGTATCAGGTATCGCATTTTTTTTTAGTGACCATTGGCGAAAGGAAATAATGATTTAATTTCAATAGCAGAAAGAAAAGACGTGTTAAAGTTTCTACAAATTTACCTGTATAAATATTTGTCAGTATATAAATAGGGAATAATATTCCCTAAAAAGAAGAAAAAAAAGAAACTGTAACAATATCAAAAAGTACATGAAAATAGAATGTAAAATACCCCCTCACAGAATCCTGTATAACATAGCGAATTTCCGTTTACAAAAATTAATTTTTCTCGGAAACTAGTTGACATAGAATAACAGTTAAAAGATCTTTTTTTATGTGATTTTTTCTCCCTGTTTCAATGGTGTACGCAAAAATTTTTGAATAAGGGAAAGTTTTGGAAAAAAACTAATTTTTTTCACAAAAATTGCCGAAAAAAGTATGTTCTGGACATCGGACGTGTTTGGTTAACCAACTCGTCCAACGGTTTGGGACTTCCAATATTTTCACCAAATTTCGCAAAAGTAAGACATTTCGTTCGAGAGTTATCGTGCGGACACACACACACACACACACACACACACACACATATATATATATATATATATATATATATATATATATATATATATATATATATATAGATATATATATATATTTATATATAAATAGTGAATATTATTTTTGGTTTCTGGGGACCTCAAAACAAATTTCTGCCATAGTCTCGGGCTCAAGTCGCGTCATGACAGTGGCTGTAATAGCTGGATTCCATTCTGGAAATTCGCTAAAATCTCGACTTTTAGCCTTGGATTCTCAAACTGTATCCAAGGCCACAAATGTATATAACACTTACAATTCTCGCTAACAATAAGTAATATACTATTAATATATAATTTTGACTAATCAGAAACTAATATTCATATGTTAGTATGATTTTTGAGAAGACAGAGGAGATTAGAAGTAAAATCAGTATAAAGCGCTTTATTTAGTAACATCAGAAATGAACTTCTAAAAATACAAAGTATAAAACTAAACTTTTTGATTTTAGTAAAACTTTTGCATCAGACATAGCTTTATTGCTGTGAATTTTCTTGGAGTCCTCAAAGGGAAACAGTGATCTAATTCAAATCCTAGAAAGAAAAGAGCACACTGTCGAAGAGATATGGATCGCAAGGAAATTTAATTTATTCTAGATATTATTATTTTTTTTTTTTTTTTGAATAAATATCAATTTTTTGTTAAGGAAGCTGTCAATTTGTCGTTAAAAAAAAGCCACAAAACCTTGAACACTTGATTCAATTCGAAAACATTTTTTTTTTATTCATACTTCGTATTTATGTGTTCAATTCCTTATTTATTTGTAACAAATATCTAACTTTCAAAAATGTTTTCATTTATGTAAATTTTTGTTTATTCATAAACAGGTGCATGTGTGTATATGTATAATATGATACAAGGAACTTGCGAAATCCGAGAGAATTGCAACAGATCGCAAGAGGTTTAACCGGCTTATTGAATCAATTAATATTTACAATAATTAATATTCAACAGGCTTATGATTTTAATAACTAAAACATGTCATTTTAGACGATTTATTCAGTAATTTTGTTTTATAGTCTATCATTTATATTCAGCGGAATCAACGAATGTGTCACATAGCCATAAGGAGATGATGCTATTAGACAGACACATAGCTAGATTTCTTGTTGGGAGATGCCTTGAGTTGTGCGAACAATAAGAATTGTTAATATAACTATGTTTATAATTATAACAAAACCTTGGGGAGAGTCACCAAAGCCAGCTCGAGGACGGTGTAAACGATGCGATTACGCTAGACTCCGCACTTCTGAAGACCTGATGCCGCTGACTTACAAAATCAAAATTTTAAATGCGGCCTTTGGAAACGATATTGATTTATTTGAGGGGCGGGGGACGGGATAACGTTAATTCGGCATAAAAAAGATCCATTTTTATGTCACTGAAGGATAACATATTAATCTCGTTGTGTGATTATAGTGGGGGGAAAATTGATAATAATAATAATAATATATAATATAATAATTATAGAGTTGTACATGCATATATTGAATAAACGCAAGAGGGCTGTATTCTTACTGTATTATAAAGTTGTACATGAATATATTGAATAAACGCAAGAGGGCTGTATTCTCACTGTACTTAAAAAACGAGCCAAAAAATCATAAATTAACACTTTCTCTGAGGTGACATTACTTAATGCGTGTCAAAAACACGCACTTGACGAATTTTTAAGAATCTTTTTAGACGCTACATCAGGTAATACAAATTTAATTATGTTCTACAGGTAGGTAATGCATGAATTAAAATAATCCTTTTTAGTTATTAATATTCCTTTTAATTGTTTCTCTATTGGTTTGAAAAGTGTTGCCATCTCGCTCACTAAAACTTTAGAGATATGAAAACTACAGTAGACATGTAAGATAAAATGAAAAAATAATAAGCAATATAAGCATCGAAAACACAGAAAAATGTTTTCTGATGTTATATTTGTTAGTAGTTTCCAATAAGTTTTAAATTTTTTAAGAATTTGAATAAAAAAAATACTACACTTGTAGAACTTACGTTGAGACATTATTAAGTCAATTCGATCAAATATCAAAGACAATTTTACAAACATCGAATCATTGATCGTTCGAAATAGAAAGATTGTAACTCCCAGAAATACTTTTTTTTCAAATGGATACAATTTTAATAATAGGAGTCATAAAGCTGTTGGCTTTTATTTAAAGTAAAAAATAAGTTACAAGAGTTTTTCTATATCTAATTACCTTTATATTTCCAAGAATAACGAAAAACCCACAAAATCTTTCAAAAAACTCCACACTGTTTTTCCAGTTAAAACACTGATCAATCTCAACAATTAAATGATTAAATTGTTCAATTAACAAAGACAACTGAAAACTTTAAAAAAAAATTGAATGAATCACGTTAAACGTTTTTTCTCTCACACGTAAAGAAGCAAGTAAACAAAAAACAATTGCAAATATATTTAACAAAATCAATCACTACGTCTTGTAATTCACATATGCGGCGTATTCGTTTGTCCGCGGAGTCAAGTTACGATGAATGACTCCGTGTACACTCTTGAAGAAGTCAACTGAATCAAAACATTTATTTTATTTAGCCTTTCATTCGCGTTGTTGTTTGATTGTTGTACATAAAACAACTAGTTTTACTTCTGCGATACAACAAAACGAACAAGATATTGAAATGTGGGTCGATTCTGTCTCTCGATTTTTTTGTTTTAAATAATTTTTAGAAGGGGAAAGAAATATGCGTTATTAAGTGATATCTTTAATATGTGTATGGTTTGATTGTTAAAATATATTTTATAGAACTGTCTAATTAAATATATGATAATTATAATATTGTGATGGGTCTATGTATACATTTGTATATCTATATCTAGTTGAAATTTTGATTAGTGGATTCGCTAAAACAAGATTTTATTTAGGTTAACTCCTACTCCTTACGTGGTTGACTCATTTTTAGTAGCCTAAAATTCTACTTTCTTCTGCATATGTGTTTGAAATAAAAATGCAATAAAGACAAATTAACAATAAGCTTTCTATAAAATATACATTTCGAAATTTTTTGTATGTCTGAAGTATAATATACTGACAACTTGGCTCAGTAATCCTAATTCCAAAAGAATTCTTTCATTTTTCAACTAAAAAAAGTTTTTATGAAACTGATGGTTTGTAAATTTTAATGATTTTAATAAAAAAATTTAGTTACCAGAAAATATTCTCGAATATTTTTTACCTATAATAAAATTTAGAGATTTTTCTAAACAAACAGGTCAATTGGTATAAAGCACATTGAAAAAGTTATTCAGCAGCCCTTACATTAACGTTGATACAATTCTTGGTAAACTAAAGTGACTCAAAATTAGATCTGAGGGGCTCAGCTTGTCAAATAATGCATCCTATCAAAAGGCAAGATTTTTCCTTCTCCATTTATTGTTCTGTCATATAGAAGAAGAAAAAGAGAAAATTAAAAATAGAAAAAAAAAAATTACAAAAACAATGAAAATAAGATAGATTGCAAGTGCGGGTACAAAGAAGTGGTTACTGGGATCACAAGCTGCTCATCTCTAACTGGTTGGAAATCAACTCAAATTTCACGTTTATTTAATGACGTCATCAAGTTTAATAAAATGTTTCAGTGTCTTAAAAACCGTAAATACAATGACAGAATAACGAAAATAGAAGCAAATTATAGATTTCGAAACTCTTTTTTTTATTTTTTTTACCAAAATTAACCCTGTAGGAGCATTAAAAAAAAAACTTCTGTTGAACCAGTCATATTTTTAAAGAAAATTTCGTAATTTTACTAACAAAACTAAAAAGTTCACACCTAAATTATACTAATTCACTTATTCGTATATTTCCATAAAGCTTGATTTAAAGAAAAAAAAATAATTTGAACACGTCATCAAGTCTATTAAAATGATTCAATGCCATAAATTTATAAATAAAATGATAGAATGATGAAATCGGATGCGAATTATAGATTTTGGAAGTCGTTGTTTTCATTTTTACCAAAATTGAGCATATAGAATCACTATAGGAGCACATTCCCACTGAATCAGTTAATAACATAATAACATAATGCGTTTAACGTCCGTTTTTGAGACTATTCAGTCTATAACAGACGCCACCCACATCATTATTTGTACACTTTATTTATTCGTTACAAATTTTTTATTCATTACATTATACATTTATGATGTGGGTGGAGGACAAGGAAAGTGGTGTGAGGGCTAGGATTTGGTAGGTATGCGTCTGCAGCCGTCTTCTGAAGGAACTATGCCGATATTCATCTGGAATTGTGAAGGGAAACTGCAGAAAACCTTCACAAGCATAGCCGGCCGCGGGATTCGAACCCCAGACCTACCAGTCGGCAAGCGCTTAGTGCACAAGCACGCTCGGCCACTCCGCTGGTTGAATCAGTTATGTTGCTGAAATAAAAGCTGTAGGTGAATAAGCATAGGTAGAATACCGCCGTATGATTTGTGGTAGGGATGATCGATATTCATCGATGGTAAAAAAACGGCGATGTTTAGGGGGGAAAACATCGATGTAAAAAAATCTATGTTATGTCCTCGATAACATCGACACATCGATGTTACGAGAATAATAACGAAACATTGATATTACTCTAAGCTATCCAGTATTTATAAAGTCCTGTAGCTGATTTAAAGAAGATCCAATACTTTTATGGCAAGTTCTAGGATCCACTTATCCAAAATTGAAAAAAAAAATGCCATTAAATATTTGTGTTTCACAGCAACTTCAACAGTTTCAGAGACACTTTTTTCAAAAGCTGGGCAGGATTTGTATATACAAAAGAACATATTAAAAGGGAAACTGCTAACAAAGTGATTTTTTTGCAAAGTGTACCAAATAAATACTGGCAATGTTAATTTTTGATAAATAATAGATTATAATGGTTGTTTATTTTGTTACCTAAACATCGATGTTTTCGAACATCGATGTCTTTCTTTCAATATATATCGTATATCGATACTCTTGAACAGTGACGTAGCTGAGGTGACTGGCGCCCCTGGCCAGAATTGAAAGTGCCGCCCCTCTTTGATAAAAGAAGGGGGAGGCGGTCAGTAACTTAAAAAAATCCGCCCCCTACTCACAATCATATCATATGTCTCTTCTCCTCTTTTGCCCAAACTACAGCCACCTGGGCTTCTGGGCATGACTCATCGAACTTCACGGAATTACACGATAATGACGTTAAATGACGATAAATTTATTTTCCAGACTTGTAGAAATGGTAGAAATCTTATTACTTTCAAATTATAGCCTAGTTTAAGACTAGCCAGTGTAGCCATATATCTTATTTGTTATTTCAGGTGATACCTATACTTTGACGATTAAGCGAAATCGTCACGGCAGCGCCCCTCTGCTTCGGCGCCCCTGGCGGGGGCCATCCCTGCCACCCGCTTGCTACGCCACTGCTCTTGAATCGATGTTAACATCGATGTTTTTCTAATATCGATCATCCCTAATTTGTGGTGACCCCAAGGGGTAAATTTTTAAAGGCTGAAATTTAGTAAATTTCAATCTTATATCGATAGCAGTTAGCAGAGAAAAACCAATACAATTCGTACAAGGGTATTCATGCTTATCCATCAATAACCTTTTCTTTATTTTGGTTGCAGAGTGAAAAGGTAACTCCAAATTATCCCAATTCAACCAATGTATCTATTCGAACCACTACCATAAAAAGTTGATTTGAGAAAAAATAATTTTTTTAAGTTGATGATTT
The DNA here is from genome assembly GCA_035578155.1 of Brachynemurus nebulosus. NCBI lineage: Eukaryota > Metazoa > Arthropoda > Insecta > Neuroptera > Myrmeleontidae > Brachynemurus > Brachynemurus nebulosus. The sequence continues at coordinate 32,470,861 of JAPWDM010000004.1, forward strand.
CATTAATTTAGTACCTTTAAAATTGTTAGACTTGTAAGACCACGCGCGGAATCAGAGGGTATCATACCTCTCCGCTCACTTTGAACGGAGATAAATTTGTATTTTTATCAGTTTTTCAATTATCATCTCAGTTTCACTGCAAACGTAGATGCTTCTTATAAACACTCTATCAAAAATTTTCGCAGTATAATTACTATCCTAATTTAAGAACTGGATTCATTTCTGAATCGATAGTGAACAGAATTATGTTAAAAACCAATCGAATAAAACAACAGTTTCTAACATTTTTATATATTATGTTATTTAAAAGAATTTTTTTCTTTATTGTGTATTTGTTATCAGATAGAAAGGCCCAGAGAGTATCAAAGTAATAATTATGTGATATAGATCACAAAAACACTAATCCCGTTACTCTTGTCATTTAAGTAACTTTCTTTTCTATACATCTGCGCCCACTTATAAGTAGTTAGTTATTCGGAAATCATATTGTTATTTCTTGTCGGTAAAATGTATCCGCGATAAATTATATAATAATCTACAGTTAATTTCAAAAAATTGTATTTTTAGCGGCTTGCTTGTAATGTTGATCAACTATATTCATATCCGTCAAAATTTCAAAATATACGTTTTATGTATTTTTCGACGCTGACCACAAATGTAAAATTCCCTAAATCAAATTGTTGAATCACCAGAGGATTGAAAAACCTTTTTCTAGTCAAAGTGCTATAACTCAAAAGCGGTACAAGATAACAAAAAATGGAATTTGCGCGATAGAATTCGCGCATTTTATATTACCGTCAGTTAGGACGAATGTAGACGATTTTTTCAGTTTTTTGGCAATAAATTGTTTAGAGTTTATCTAAAAAATTCTAAAAAAAAATAATTTAAATGCTTTAATATCACGAGCATATAGGGCAGTAATAAAAATATCAAAATTCGTACTGCAACATTTTTTTTTTTGGTTATATAGTGTCTAAATTCGCACCTATGTGTGGGGCGAATCGAGACAGTGCTTTATTTGCAATATAAATCACATTCAGTTATGCATATGGGTAAAATCGGACATAAAAAGATAAAAATAGCTGAATTTCCAATCTGAAAATTCGCTAAGATAAATAACTGCATCAGTGAATGACTTTTGATGGGTGGAATAAAACGTTTTGGATTTAAATGAATTTTATTTCGATTTTCCTTTGAGTCTATCATGCAAGGTCGATTTGGGAACATGGAAATATTTTAATATCAGAAAGCAAGAGCGCAACAACTACATATCTCCAACCAAAATTTAAATTTTTTGATAACGCAGTTCTCCAATAACAATGGAAAATGTAATAAAATGTCGTCTCCGAAAGTTTGATTTTCAAATAAAAAATATTAGTAAACCACTAAAAATTTTACTTTTTAAAATAAATAAAATAAACTGAAGGAAAATTTTCAGGTAATTTTAGGGGGTCCGGACCCCTTGGACCTCCCCGCTTGTTGCGTCTCTGTCGAAAAGAGCCCATTTTATGTTATCTAGACTGCAGTTTATGTAGTTTATACCTACTTTCTTTTTATACTGACGCAACATGGTGTATGAATTCGCTTCACCTATAGACAATTTTTTGTTAATCAATTTATAACAAAAAAAAATTAAGCACAAACAGCTTTCATTTTTGGTACATATATTGTCAAAAAAACGCCAAACATTTTGTTGCCAGTCCCTACTTTATATATATATATATATATATATATATATATATATATATATATATATATATATATATATATATATATATATATATATATATATATATCGTTTTCCGACCACTTTTACTGAAATGTACAATTCAGGTAATTATCGATATTTTCTTAAGCGCTACAAATAAATGTTTAAAAGCAGCTCGATAAATTTAAATAGAATTCTTGTAGCTTAATATCATTTCCGTCACTTATTGGAATAACATTAGGTCGTGTAATATGAAATGTCGTTTCCCGACCATTTTGTCGACCATGTGTATCAGATAAATACCGACACTTTTTTAAGTAGTGCAGAAATATTTAAAAGACATTCTTTAATTTTAAATAGAATTCTTATAATCTGGCATTATGTCCGTCATTAGTTGGAATAACATTAGGCCATGTAATACCAAATGTCGTTTTCCGACCACTTGGCAACCATGTAATGGAGATAAATATCAAGACTCTTTTGAACACTAAAAGATACTTTAATAAATAATCATAAAAAGAGACAATTCAAAAAAAGGTTGACTGACCCCTTTCCTAATATACAGTTTGTATGTGATCATATGATCTAGATACAATGTATCGGATCAATCTTTTTCACATAACAATGTTATACATAATTATTAAGATGAATTATTAAAGGAAAATGAATTTAGTTAATAATACCCCTGTCGCAGCATCCTGCATAACATAGCGAATTTCCGTTTATAAAAATTAGTTTTTCTTGGAAACTAGTTGACATAAAATAATAGTTTAAAGACCCTTTTTATGTAAATTTTTCTCCTCTTTTAAATGGTGTAAAAAAATTTCGCAAAAATTTTTTGAATAAGTGGAAATTTTGGCAAAAAATTAATTTTTTGCAAGAACAAAAACCATGTTCCTCGCATCCGACGTATCTGGCTGAAGAACTCCTCCAAGGGTTTGGGACTTCCAATGTTTTCCAAATTTCGTAAAAATTGCATACTTCGTTCATATATAAATTTTAGTGAATATTATTTTCGGTTTCTAGGTACCTCAAAGCAAATGTCTGCCATAGTCCCAGGCTGGCTCAAGTCGCGTCATGACAGTGGCTGTAATAGCTAAATTCCATTCTGGAAATTCATTAAAAAATGGCACATAACATACAAACCTGATACAAAATCAACGAAATGTATAGGTTTCCCGTTTGGATGTATACATACGGTTTACATGTTAATTGATAACACTGAATTCCCATAAGGAAAAAGTGGCAATTTTGAATTGTCCATTTTTGCTTGGCAACAATAAATTATTATAAAAAAAAAAAACAGGAACAACATTCCAAAAATTTGCTAATTTTTTTTTTTTTTTTACGTTAATTTTTCAGTAGTAGTTAATGTTTGAAATGCTAGTTGCAATACTTAATTCGCTATCAGATATAATAAACGTAGAAAATTTTGGGAACACAAAATCGCTAGAAACATGTACTTTGAAGTCAGTCAATTCCTTTATGACACTGGTAACATTCGATTCAATTGTAAATTCGATTTCATCAATTTTCTCTTTCATGACATCAAATACAACATTGCCTTCTTCATCTCCTCTTTCTTTTTTTTGTTTTTCCTTCTAGATTGTTAATTGCTTCTAGATTACCGTGAGAAATAGTCGATTATTTCTTATTTGAACATTTTTATGAAGAAATTTTTCTTAAATGTTTTCTCTTTTAATAGGGCTTGAGTTTCTCTTAATGAATTAAACTTTCTATTGATTGTATAATATTGAAGCTTGAGAGATGGGACAGATATTTCTTGATGTATATTACTACCTATAGTAGATAGATTAAAATATGATTAAGTAGTAAAAAGTGAGTTTTGTAATTATACTTATGTAATAAAATCTTGTGGTTTAAAATGAACTGGACAAATTCTCATTGAAGGCATAACTTTTTTACCCATTTTCTGAATGTTTATCTATGCTAATCAGCGACCAACCAATTCTTCTTTGTTATATTACGATTGTAGCAACATTTGTATATCATTCTTGGGACCTTCTACTGTTGCATTCAAATACACAACAGTATACTTTTACTTTTTCGTGATGAAAATTCCATAATTTGAACAATTTTCTTGTATCAAATTTGAGTAAATTAGGGTAAAATATTTTTAATGACAAGTCATAAAAAAAATTACAGCTGATTAAAGTTCACTTGATTTATATGAAATGTACAAATACCCTTTCCGCAGTAGTTTATTTTCGAGCTACCAGATAGCATATCAAAATTCTCCGTTTTCCAATAAATATGTGTCTGACATAAAGTCGACTTAGGTGGGTAAGTCTAAAAAAGTTTTCATAAACATTACGGTAACTTTTTTTTGGCTAAAGTCGAGAAGTGAAGATGTTAAATACGTGTTATCCCGGTCACTATCTAGTAAAAAAAATACATTTTCATGACAAAATTTTTATTATCACTTTTGATTGACCCGGTACTTTAGTGGAAGTATACCTATATCACATTTGACCGAGCCAATATTTTGGTTGAAGTATGCATAACTTTTGATCCATCCTATATACTTTAATCGCGGTATGCCTCACTTAAGTCTGCATACTGAGCATTACAGAGTCCACTACTTTTTAAATTTCAATTTACTAAAATTCTTTTTTTAACTTGTTTAATTTAGAAATGCGCAGTGACCATTTATTATATTAATAATTCATGCGCCTTACTAATCACTAATCAGCATAGGTGTAGTGACTAACATAAATTATTCCTTTAAAAGTTTTTATGGAATATGTACTTACATTTATATTTTTGGTACTCTAATATAATTTCTTTCTTATATCATCTGTGAAACTCTATATGGTAAAATTATTTTTGTCAAGATGTATCTAACCTTTTTTGTTTGAATTAAAGTGTACTTTACTACACAGTATTTATAATTACATAAAAATAATTATCATCCATAATGATCATTTGAAAATTGTACTTTTACGGTTTATAAACATACAAACATAACTAACTGGAAAAACTAATCTATGTTTGATATAAATCTTTTACTTTAATTGAAAGATTAATTAATCAACAATTAACAATGATTCTTTTATTTTTTATTTTTTTAATTTATTCGTTTGCGTCTATCCGACGAAAAATCAATGAATGAATTATGTAGTTTTTAAATAGATATTTTAGCAAGAAATAGTTTTTAAATAGATATTTTAACAATTTCTATTAACATTTTTTTTTTTTAAATCGACCCAGACATTAAAATGTGGGAAAAGTTTGGTCAATAGACCAAATTAGACTCTTTTTATTTATTTATATTTTAATCTTTCCTAAATTTGCTTGTCATAACTGAAAAATGCATAAATGCATGAATTTTCCCACATTATTCTGAAACATTAGTAAATATGTTGTTTACTGTGACCATTTTAGACCATTGCAACAAAAATTAGAAAGAAAAAATATTTTTATAATCTTCTGTGGTAGCTCTTTCAAATGATACCGCATACGATATATTAATTTTTTTTTTTACCAAATGGACCTCCAATTTTAATACAAAATAATTTTTCTTCTAATCCTTGGCCAGGTCTTGCGAGAGAAATGACGGGCCCCCGAGCACTATAAAAAATTTTCATAACATTTGTTTTCTCCAAAAATACAGTTGACAAGCAAAAAAAAAAGTTTTGTTACTTTGTCCGGGTCCCTAATTAAGACTCTGGTCTCCTTTTTAGACCCAGGCCCCTGGGTAATTGCCCCACCTGTCCCACTCTCGCCGGCTCTGTCGTTGACTAGTGATATATGTATAGATCAACAAGACCTAACATTGTGCTAAATTTCAGATTCCTATGTTAAATAGTTTTCACACGAGAGTAATAAGGTGGACCTGAGAGATTATTTCAGTGAATATCCAACCGAAGTTTAATCAATTTTTATGTTACAAGGTAACTAGCAAACAAAGTGGCAGGCAAAAATTCAGAAACAAACTGTTATTTCTTCTACTTTGATTTTGAGTAGGTAATCCTCCTAAGTAAGTAAGTTTTTGAAAAATATCTGTAGTAGGGTAAAAGCCCCGTTTGTGGAACGGTATCTAATACTGAAACAGTTTTGACATTTACATATTTATTTCTTTAATTAAGTAAAGAAACTTTAAATGCGAGGTGAATTTAAATTGAGAAACAATCATTCTATTAATAATAATTTTTGTTATCAGACGTTTCTTTCAGAAATAATTTCATTAATATGTAAATGTTCATAATTAGATACCGTTCCACAAAGGGGGCTTTTACCCTAAATGTTTATTCCAAAAACAAAGTGTTAAATTATTTTAACTGAAGAAAAACAGGGAATTGTGAAGTAACAAAAATGATAAATGTTAAGAAAAGATATATTTTTACTGTATCTTTATCAAATTTCCAAATATAGCTTACAGTGAAGTTGTACTAATGATAAAAGTGACGAGAACAAACTCTGATTTTACCGATCAACAACAGTAACAACTTCTAATCGAAAGGTAATTATTGATCTTATTTACATAAAACGAAGTTTTCTAGTTCATTAAGTTTAATATCGTCGCAACTTCCTGAGTTACAGTAACTTGTTACGTGTGAAAGTGTGATTTTGACACATTTTCAATAAACTTTCTTACTACGTTATAATACCTGAGTCATGATTTCTAATAATTTGAATTTAAAAAATACATTGCCAATTTTAATGACAAATACAGTGTTACAATTACTATTATGGGTATATTGCCAAATGGTTACCATTATATTTAATAGTAAAATCAAAATGTTGAGTAATAGTGTGTTTGTTTTAATTTACCTATTTTTTTGGTTAATCAAAAAATAAATAACTAAACAATTTAAAAGCAATAATAAAATAATACTAAAACGTAATTAGTTTAATGGTTTTGAATATGTTTGAATGCCTGAATGTTGTGTAAATTTTTTGAAAAGTTAATTGACTTTTGAAGTTAACTTTATAAAATAATTATATGTACATCCAAATGTAGAAATCATATTGTGTTAAAAAATTACATTACAAATAATAATATTATGTTGTCGATTTAATAATCATGTCTGAAAGGTTAGGTATTAACTGATTGATTGATGTTCTGTTTTAAATGGGACACTTTGTCCCAGTAATTTTGTTTATATTAGCCCAGTGCAATTAGGTTTATACCTCGGACTCCAGTTATAATGGATGGATTTGAATGGTTTTGGAATTTTTGAATTTCTTATGCTCAAAGGTAAAAAATTTACCTCTTGAAATCTTCCGCTTTTTTTTAAGGGTAGTTTAATGAAAATGACGTTACTTTTAGTATAATATATACTTTTTGCAGCTATATTTTTATTTTCTTTTGAGAATTATTTAAATTCTATATAATGTATACAAAGGGATAGCAAACGTCCTTGAAAGGTAGGTATTGCATGTATAAGAAGAATGGGAATAGAGTGGGAAAATAGTGATAGCGAAGAGTTCGAGGGATAGATGATTCTCTACTAAGAATACAGTCAGGGTTGCACAGATTGGGCGTATTTCTTCAATTTGGACGGATTCCATACATGTCTTGCGCTCATAATTTGTATTGGGCAATTTTCCACAATTTGGGCTATTTTGATAGTAGTCCATATGATAACTAAAGATGTTTAAATTTTTAATATTTTTCTTAATTTTTGAAAATTTCAAAATTTTTCACCAATAATATTCATGGATGACATCGAAAGTGGAAACATCGAAGAAAATTAGTTTAAGCTAGCTGTACCCGCCATATCGTTTGCGCGACGCATTGTTATCAACTCAATGAAAAGTATATAAATGTAATAATTATACAGAAATTCCATAGAAAAATAATTTTTGCGTAGTGCATGCACATGCTGAAAATGGTTTTTTTTTTATTTTCCCGTGAGAATGAGACTTTTTCCTGGATAAAAAGTATCTTAAATATTGACCCAGGTAATAAGTTATCACCACACCAAATTTCATCAAAATCCATTCAGTAATTTTCCGTAATGTGTGCACACGTTTAAAATGGTTTTTCTATTTTCCAGTGGGAATGAGACATTTTCCCGGAGTAAAGACTATATATTAATAAAGGGGACTCCTCCTTTGGGCCTCCGATAGAGGCTTTGCCCCTTGTACCACACCGGGGGCTTCGCCTAGGGATGTAAAAAAATAATCGATTTTTATATTAATCGATTATTTTTTTCTTATAACCGATTTTTAATAATCGATTCTCTAAATAATAACAATCGCTTTTTAATAAATCGATTATATAAATTACACTCTATTATTTCCTTATTATTTAAGGTGAAAGCTGAAAGGAAAACTTGGTTTGTTTTTTAGTTTTAAAACCAGAAGGTTGTCATTTTGGTTATTTTTGACACTTACCATTTTAACTAATCTTCATTCTAAATAATTGTTAATATTAATTAGGTAGCTTTATTATTACATGTACAGAAAAGTATGCAATTTTTCGAATAATTAAAAAAAAATCGAATTTTTCGCAAAAATCGATTATTTCTTCTAAAATCGATTTTTTACAAATCGATTTATATTAAAAAGTGAAAAATCGATTCCTAACTTCGCCTTCTGTACCTAAGGGTGGGGGCTCCACCTTTATCAAACAAATGATAACATCATTTGTTCTCAAGATATGCGAGACAAAAAATATTTCACAAAAAGTTTGTTTCATTTTTTTTCTTTTTTAATTTGATAATAATTTACTGGCATTATTATTATAACATCAAGGAAGATTCTTAGACCACTTTATAATAAAGCAACGGCAAAAAGTCCATAATTATAATCTATGTTATGTTAATAAAGTTGATTCCGTTTTTTTATCACAAAAAACAAACCGCTAATCCGAATTTTCTGAAAACTTTATCCGGTCTTAATTTTTTAATTACGCACCTAATGAAATTAGTCCGGAGTTGATATCGTCATTTGTTCTCGAGATATGCGAGACGAAAAAAAATTCACGAACGAACGAACGAACTAACGAACGCACACACAGACATCACGCTAAAAACAATGGATTCGGATTTTAGTGACCTTGAAACGTGGAGATATGTTCAAATTAGCGATTCGTAAAATCGGACTCATTATAATAACTTCCAATGAGATGTTAAAAAGTTCATTTTTGGTTAATTTTACAATTTTATTTTTATAAATAAAAATATCCCTTACACAGCATCCTGCATAAAATAGCGAATTTTCGGTTACAAAAATTACTTTTTCTTGGAAACCAGTTTATCTAGACTAAGTTCAAAAACCTTTTCTTCATCAAAAAATTTTCCCATCTTTTTGATGGTGTACAGAAAAATGTAGAAAATTATAATTGTAGCAAAATTTAGTAAAAAACTAATTTTTTGAGAAGTCCGAGATCGGACGTGTCTAGCTGAAGAACTGTATACCTATATATAGGTATTGCATAAGTATCAACAAATATTAAGTATACGAAGAGAAAAATCATATAATTTTTGTAGATAAAATTTCAGAAAAATTACCATGCTCTCTTATAATGCATGCGCGATCGACGACCAAAATAAAAAATATGTGCTAGCATGGTAAAATTTGATGTGCTAACACAACTTTTATCACACTCTTATGCATATATGTTATAGTTTAATTCTTGTTGTCGTACTCTTTCATTTGCGCATCTGACCCGTAACCTTATGTTGCTTAGGTTGTACCTGTAAAAACTTCGAAGATGCCCGATCTTTTCCGACTTTCGATTCTTTATGATGCATACAAAAATGATTGCCAACAATATATTCTAATACTAAAGATAGTGATGTAACAAAATGATGAATTAAACGGTGACATCCCCGTCCTCTAAGACAATGTAATGAATACTGCTTGCTGCTTGTAAGACAGTCTAATGAATCAAAGTGCTTGGTCCGACCCGTCCGACCAAGTTGGTCGTCCACACATATGGTTGGCTATGTGACTTGCTATGAGTGAGGTACATTTCAACAGCGTTCACAACACACACAACCTTCTTTCTCTTTTTTGCTTTCTACTATTAGCAGATAGCATTTCAAATATTATAATACAGCATGGTAAGAAAAACAATTAAAAAATATTTTTTTCAGCAATGGAACTTTTTACTGTGCTGTTTTACAAATTTTACGGAGCTAATATTACGGAAACAATATTCTATCCTTTAAATTTTATATGATTAATTATAATTTTTATATTTTTACCGTACAAAATTGAATCTATTCGCCTTTTACACGTCCATTGTAGTGCTGAGCACAGTAATTTTTATATGAATTTTCTCTCCGTGTAGTGACCTATATTCAAGATTATAATTAAAAAGTATGATTTCATTATGACATTTTAGTTGATTGGGGCGAAGCTCTTGAGAAACGACTCAAATGTGAGTCGAATGTCTGGGCGAATTTTCAGCATTTAACCTTGCTTTATAAGTCACTACAACAAATTCTAAGCTATGATAAACTATGATTTAAAAATGGCAACGAAAATAGGAGTCCCTGAACACCTTTTGTCCAGTGGCGGTTATTCCAGGTATGCGGGGTAGGCGCCGCCTACCCCAGCTATTTCTAAAAAACTGAAATAAATTCATAACAAGAACGTAACATTGTTTACAAAATAATTTAAATACACAATTTCAATAAGATTTACTTTGATAATATTGCACATTATTACATATATTGCATATTAGAATATACATAATTATAAAATGCATAAATATTGTAATATTGTCCGTAGAACGTACATATACCCATTATATACACGATATACACTATACTACTATAGCATATCTATAGCCACTTTATCCAGCTATACATACAACAATATTATTCCACATGCACACTGCACAGTTACCATACCTACGATACCTACCATGGTAGGCTCTCTGAGCAGAGCATATCCGTGTGTACTGAACCTGTATATGTTTGTATATATTATGTAGCTGTATTAGTTGTTTATAAACCCTGTTGGTACTTTCACAGAGTAGGCGATTTTTTCGGTGACTACCGTACATACGATTACAGCCGAACTAATCAAAACTTAATTTGTGTTCTAGTCATATCACGTTTTAGGGTTTTTAGTGGTTTTTAGCATGCTTCTTGTATACCTCTTGTAAATTTATCGTTGCTGTTCCGTTGCGGTTTGATTGTTATTTTATTATTAACTGTCTTTTTTTAAAATGACATACTACAATAAAGTATTAAAAAACATTTTTTTAAAGGAATATTGAGGAAAAGAATTTTTTTGAGTAGGTATATTGAAGATAATTTAACTTATGCATATTTAATCCCATAAAAATATTATCGGTTTTTTACTTTTGCTGTGAAAAAAAAAGTTAGAACCGATATTTTATATTTTTTTAAATAAATTTGTGTTTTCTACAATTTTAATTTGTTACCTAAAGTAATTTAACTCGAAGAATTGTCAACTAGCAAAAATACGACAGCGAAGCAGAAATATTTTTGACAATAAATATTTTTTATATTATATAAACATAAATTTATTACAACAAATACAAATCTCTCGTGTAATATTAAGTGAAAAAATATGATTTTTTCGAGTGATAGATCATTGCTAATTTATCCTTATTTTAAGGGTTGATAATTCAGAAAAAGCATTTGTACATCAGTTTTAATAAAGTTTTTTTTGAATATTCTAGGTTAAATTGTTGTTTGATATCAAAAAAGCTTTTCTCTTGTCTATTCTCTGTGAACAAAATTGTATGGGCAACTGCTAGGTGCGAAAATTTTCCCAATGTTGCCAAAAAATATGAATGGAGTCACGCTCATATGCAAGCATGTATTTCATTGAATGTATTTGGTTTTGTAATAATTGATGCAGTAAAGAAAATATTTATTTCTTCAAAGCATAACAAAAAATCACTAAGGGTCTCATGAAACGCTTAACTGATGCTGTATATTTTTTGGCTATGCAAGATCTTGTATTTCGTTGACCTGACGAATTCTCAGAATTATCAAATTCAGGAATTTACATACTATTTGTAAATTTACTATTTTGATATGATGAAAAATTAAACTTTCATTTAGTTTACTGCATTTACCTTACTTGTTTGATAATGGTCATTTAGAAAACTCACATTCGTTTTCTAGGAACATTCTAAGAATACGATGAAAGATGAAAGATGAAAGCAGTTTAAGTTAATTTATATTGAACAAAGCTTTCCTGAAATATTACAGTTAAAATCTAACGTGCTGAGTAAAATTAATTTTTTTTTTTATTTCTTAATTATTCGTTTATTAATTTTTTTTTTAAATTTCTACATGCAGTTAGTCCTTTTTATCCATCTTTGTGTTCAATGTATTTTCGCAGAAAAGTGTAAATTTAGAGCAGGGGTGGCCAACCCAAATGATCTTGCGGGCCACTTTGGAAGCACATCATAACTCCACGGGCTGCATATAAAATTATATGTTCCCATAATATATTACGTATTTTTTTTTTTTTTTTTTTTTTTTTTTGATACATTGGTTTTCACTACCATGGTCTTTATAAAATAAATATATTTTGTATAAGTGTGATGAATCTCACGGCCTGCGGGTTGGCCACTCCTGATAGAGTAGGAATTATTTACGTACAATACTTTACGATATTTTTTAGTAAAAGAGTATTTGTTAGTATTAGACTTTACGATATTTAGTAAAAATTCGAAAATATCATTCCGCTTTCTCTTTAATACTTCTTTACACACTAAGTGTGGTTTATCTTTTCTGAAAGCGCATACCCAATCTTAAAGCTCACGAGCCGCCACTGCTTTTGTCTAAACAATTTTTTTGTATTTGGCTTTGTCCAATATGGTACGATATGGTAAATATTCAGGTAAGTCGATTAAAATAGCCCACCCTGTATATTATGACTTCGACATTGTTAGTATACGCTCAGTAATAATATCAATATTTCGAAATACTGACAGTATTACTGATCGTGTACAGGCCGTCTAAGGCCGAAGGCAAAATTTACTTTTAAAAGAAATAAAAATATTGTTTCATAAATGAAGAACATTTGTTTTTAAATATAATTAATTTTTGCATATTTTGTAATAGTTATGAGTGAATCAATAAACGTTACAAAAATAATATTATCGCAATAATTAATGTTTTTTATTTATAAATTGAGGCGTTTACTTTACATAATATATACACGAGTGTGAGTTTCCATATATTTTAGGTTGCGTGGAAGACGCACATATTCACATAAATTACATAAATTAAAAAAAATGATTACCTCTCTGTATAAATATTCAATTACCTACCTATTTATCGGAAAATTATTTAATTAATCAATATTATATAAATTAAATAAATATGAATATCTTGTCAAATAAGTAGAAATAATTTTTTTAATTGTACACATTATGTTTTAATTCATATATTATACCGGTCAAGTCAGCTGAAAATTGTCTGACGTCATTAACAAATGAAGCAAAATTAGACGTACATTCTAAGTTACCACAGTTATTCTAATATAAAAATAATAAAAAAAGGAAAAAGGAAAAAATGATTTGGAGAAGTGTTATTGAAAAAAATAATTCTTGAAATAAATAAAGTATTAACCTAAAAAGATTTGACAGAGCTTAAAAGTGCTAATATAACAACTCATGAATGAAGACTATTTCACTGCAATAGCGTTAGATTTGGTGCTGAAGAAAGAGCGGAAGAAAAGAAGCTAGTGGAGTAAGGTTTGGCTTCTTAAAAGAAATTCATTGTCGCATATAAATTTAAGGAAGAAACTTCGCATAAAACCATGTGATTGGTTGAATTATTTACGAGTGAATAAAGATACGTATCTCCTATTCCTTCCTGATTTTCATCGTCGCCGTCCATGGTATTAACACTTGTTACAGTCGGCTGTTGGTCGCTGGCGAACGAAAAGAGATCATAATACCATAGTGATGGTTTGTATACTTCCCCAGTCCCTGCTCCACTTGTTTCACTGTCCTTAACTTTCTTAAGTCCTTTGTTGTAAGTTGAGCGTAGGGTATTTATTTTAGATTTTACCATATCGATTTACCACCGTATTCTTTATATTTCTTTAATAGAAGAGTGTAGGCAGCTTCCCTAATATTTACATTGTAGTAACGTACATCTAACATCTGTCTTATTCCATAAACACGGTAAGGTTTTATAAATTTTAATAAATTCGACAACAAAATCGTGATCCTGGTTGGACATAGCGACAGTTGCCTATATAAAATGTGCACTTTGTCAGATTTTCAAGAAAACTGACGTGAGTAAACGGACTGAGGCACGATGCGCTTGTTTACACATACGATTTCTAAGATCTGAAACGAAACTAATAGGTCTATCCATCCTGTCAGTTCTCAGTCTCCGTTTCAGTTCTCCTTTCCGACTTTGATTTTTACACGTAGGAAAAACTGACAGTTCGACTGAAACTGAAACTGAACTGAGAACTGATATGACCGTCTAAAAGTCCCTAATTTAAATGAAGTATGGCAGGAGATTCAAAAATAAAATAAATTTGTGTTCATAAAACGTGTACAAATCGAGTAATTTTAGAACTGTTTGTTAGAAAATCGCAAAGAATTTTCAAATTAATATCTTACACGGGACAATACTTCCCTTTTCGCCAATATTAGTGAGTCTACTAAATACCAGCTAGTGGTTTACATGACTAAAATATTATAGTACAATCAAAAACTACGCTCATACCAAACAAAGAAAATTACCTAATTTTAAAATTGAAATTACATTAATTCTGTATCTGCTTTGCACTTTTGTTGTAGATTCAAAATTTTACGATACCTGTCTATAAAATAAAAATATATAAAATATTTACTTGTGTGGTACGTTAAGCAGATGCTCGTGAGGGTGTTCTAAGTAAATAATAATTTTTATTTTAATTGCATTTAACAATTTCCTATTTTCAAATAAGGCTTACATTAATTACTTTATTAAAATGTAAATAATTGCTTTTGAAAATGATGGATAGATTATATTTAAAAAGAAACAAAATACTTATAATCTAAACATCTGTGCATCTTTTGCAATTTATCTACCTAAGAGGAAATATTCAAATAAGAAACTGAAATCCGTAAAAACATAAGCGTGCGTGGTTTTTCATTTAAATATATTACAAGGATTAGTGTATTTCATTAGAATATTTCCTTTTTGTTTTTTATTTTATAATTTACTAACAATTCGTAAGATTTTTAACGTAGGATGATAAGCGGTAACATTTGTATTTATGTAATTATGAGTGAATCATCAAATTTTTAAAAATAATTTTGTTCTCGATGGCATCTCACAATTTTTTTTTAATAATTAAGTATTATTATGATAGTTATATATTTTGTAATAACCGGTATTTTTTTAAATTTTCAGTTATTTTGGAGATTTCTTGATATTTCAAAGAGAAAATGAATTTTTGATGAATACTTTCAAGAGATATTTTGAAAAAATCGAGTAAAAGCAAGTCGTGCCTGCACAATTAGGGTTCACTGTGCAGTCAATAGAACAAATTTATTCTTTTTTTTTAACGTTATATATTTTATCCAAATTTGCTTGTGATATCGAAAAATGAGTGAATTGTCCCACATTGTGCTGAAACATTTTATCACAATACGTTGTCTGTTACTGTTTCCCTTTGTTATTTAAATTTTTTTCAGTTGTTCACTATCGAAAAAACGCGTAGTTATCTATGACTGGATATCTGCTAACCCTATTAAAATTTAAATCTTAGCTTTATAAACCTAGAAAATCAGGAGGGACGATTATTTCGAGCAAATATCATTAAGGGGGAAGGGTTCTCCAGTACTTTCAAATTTTTCAATTTTTGTTTTGCTTTAAAAGTTCATTTGAACCTTAAGGAATATATTTCTAATATTTTAATCCCAACAGAAAGATTATCTTAGATAACGATAAACTGCTTTTAACTCTACTTTTCAAGAACGAAAACTTTTTAATAGCGTTTTTCTCAAAGCAGGTTTTTTTCCGCGCCGCGCCGTGGAACATAACTTAAAAAGTTATTAAGGTATTAACTTGAAATTTTGGACAGATATTCTCTAAGATATTGGCCTTTGCATATACCTAAAATTTTGCATAAATTATTACTGTAAATATTGTTTATAACAATTTGTTTATAAAAAAAAAGTGAATTTTTTTCTTTTTGATTTAAAATTGTGAAAAAAAATTTTTCTCATTAGAAATAGGTATATACAAAGCGTAATGACTAATTTTCATAAAATTTTCTTGACCTGTTGAATTCAGTTGATTACCAGAGGCTGGGCATTTCACGGCGCAAATTAAAAGAGCCAACTTGGAAGAGCTGTAGCGCCGCCATTTTTTATTTTTTTTGCATAAAAATTTATGAGTGAATACACCATAACATGTACTATACTATATAACTTCATTTGATACAATAAATGTATCCAGTTTCTTAAAAAAAATTATTAAAAAATCTGTTGTCTGGAGGACCCTCCCCCCTTAAGAATCTGGACCAAAGATTATAAAAAAAATATTTTTAGAATCCTTAGAGGTGGTAACTCTTTCAAATGAAAGCTCACACCATATATTAATTAAAACATTTTTTAAAAACAGACTTACTTCCCTTCCCTTTACTTTTTAGTTTCAAAAAAAATTTCTTTTTAATCGCTAACTGACGATATTACGCGCGTCGTCAAAACTTAACATTACGGGTTCGAGAAAAACCTCCATGACAGACGGATAGACGGACATTAGAGTGACCATATAAGAGTCTCATTTTTCCCTTTAAAGTACGGAACCCTGTAGATGAATCAACTGTATATATGTTTGCAAAAATTAGTGTTACAATTATGTGTGTTCAATATTTTGTTCTGTATTACTAACCCTTTAATAGTGACCGTTTAGTGATATCGACGATTCGGTTAAATTATGAAATTTTAATCTTTGTTTCTAAGACCACTAAAGTAGTGGAAGCATCGTAACCACTTTTGAAATATGAAAATTTACCCCCCCCCCAAAAAAAAAATGAAAATTTTCACGCATATTTGATGTTTTAGAGCTTCCTGAACAATTTTGATTGCGTATCTGTCTATCGGCCCGTCTGCCTATCCATCTGTGTGTCCAGAGATCTTACTAAGTGGCATAACTTCGAAATTAGTCAGTTGTTTTTTATTAATGTTTTTAGAAATTGTGCGGTTTGATTTCTAGATGGTTCCCTACGAATTTTACCGTAATCGGAGCAATAGTAGTCATGACGCTACCGTGACATCATATTAAATGTCAATAGATATCTTATTACTAGTCTCATTTCGCTGAAATTCTGAGAGGTCCTCTATTTTGTATAGTCCCCTATTTAGATATTTTTACTTAGATTAATCTTTTAGAATTATTTATATATAAGTATATATTTAACATATTTTAACTCCATACTTTTTAACTGTATGTAATTTAAACTTAAAATTAAACCGAGAAATAATTATTTTATATGACATTTAATCGATCGAATGATTCAGTGTTTAATTAAAATCACCTTATGTGTAAATTTTATGTATTCAGTTTAGGTACATATTAAACAAATTTTATTACCGTTTTGTTTTATGTAACCATTCGATAAATGATTTGAATATTAATTACTTAATTAGCTACCTATATAAAATTTATTAGTCCAAGTAAACAGATGATTAAAAAAAAAAATTGTGCAAAAATTGCCACATACAATAACATTTGTTCGTTTAAATTTTCATAACAGAAATATATTTATGAGTAACTGCGACGTTCTCAAAATAATAATTGCCAAAAATTAAATATTTGGTTCAAGGACCAAAACAATTATATTTCAATGCATTATTTTAAAAAATTTCCAGTGGAATTCTGATAACAACAATTATTTTTAAAAAAAATATCAAAAAGTATAATTTTGGAGAGGGACTTACTTGTTAATTTTGTTTGTACAATAATGTGTGCACTTGTAATTTTTTAAACCCTTGGAATACACAGTTCCAAGTATTATGGGCGCAAGCTAAAAAGAACTTTTTTTATCTACATCTGCATTTATCTTTATCTATCATATTAATAAATAGAAGTTTACTCACTCACTCATATAGAAACATAATTACTTGGTTTGGTTGGTAACTATGGAAATAATACAGTTTATGTTCCCTTCACCTCAGTTTCTGGAGGTCTTTTGAGCTTGCGCCCATAACAGCCAGACTATTTTTTTATTCTCATAAAATTCTTTTGTAGAAAAAAAAAATTGTAAAAAATATTATTTTAAAAAGAAGAAAATTTATCTACTTTTTTTACGTATATCATTTTGACACTGTCATAGGCAACTACGATTAACTTTTTAATTCAGATTTGCAAAATAGCTATTTATGCAATAAGTACATAAAGTTAAATAATGTAAAAATTGCATACAAAGCTTTATGTTCGAAGTGCTAAAATTCCTAATTATCGACAAAAATAGAATTTATAAATCTGACACCTATATATTCCAGATAAAAAGTTTATTTTATATACAGTTGGCATCAGGGGCACAACTAACGGGTGGGGTGGGGGGAGTCCAAGAGGCCGGACCCCCGCCTAAAATTCCGTGGAACCCTTATAAAACTACATAAATTTTTCTTCAATGCGTTTTATTTATATTAAAAAATAAAATTTTTAGTGGTCTACTAATATTTTTTATTTGAAAATCGAATTTTCGGAGATGACATTTTCGATAAATTTTCTAATATTATCGGAGAATTGCGTTATTAAAAAATTGGGTTATTTAAATTTTAGTTTCACCAATCACCTATGTAAGCTCAAGATGAGGTGAATCTTCTATATATAATAAACGATATTCTCTTTTTTTTATGTCGGAAAATCTAAAATTATACTCCTAAAACTTAACGGTTAACAAATTAAAAAAGAAATTATTTTTTTTATGCTTTAAAATCATGGACTTCATTGCATTTTATTTTCTAAATGATTCATATTACAACTGAATAAACAAAAATGAAGCCAATTTGAAATAATTTGAATATAAATTTGAATATTTTATTTCAAATTGCGTTTCAAAATCTATTATTAAATCAATTTAATTCATTAAAATATGTAATAATAAAATTGGAAATGTTCAATAAGTAAACGCAATAATACCTATAAAGTCAGTATCTACTTACCTATATTTACATGTGTGTAGGTATGTAGGTTTGTTTCAAAAATAATTTCCTATATTAATCAAATTATATTACCCAAAAATCGTGATTACTGATACTGACTGTGAGTCATAAATTATAATAAAAGAAAGTTATATTACTGGCAGCGTTATAGCACGCGTGTATATACGTAAGTAAATGATAAAATTAATGGCACAATAAGCGCAAAAATGGCTTATTTTTCACAGTGGAAACATTCAAGTATAAATTAGTGTATTTTGATCTAAATTAATATGTATTAAGAACTGCATCATAAACTGGGCCATCCAGAGATAATCATACTTAATGTTCACAAGCAAAACACAAAACATCTAGAGATAATCATACTTAATGTTCACAAGCAGATCGAAAATACTGAAATTTAAAAAAAAATCCCTCTAAATCGCTACCAGTTACATGGGCCAGTGTCGCAATTAGTTCTGGCAACAGGCAGTATAGGTATATATTTTCAGTCATTGTAGAGATTCATTTATCCATATATGTAAATTTAAGTGTCAAAGAAACCAATTTTTTTTTTTTTTTTTTGGTTATTGTATTGTATTTCATTATTTGGCACACTTGCCACTTTCAGTTAAATATTATTTCGGAGTTATATGAACTCAATTTCTTATTCAAAAATCAAAAATTAAGTTTAATAAATTCAGTTGCTCTTGAAGTCAGAGGACCGAGTTTTCGATGAGAAAAAAGTCTATCGAATCAAACAATATTAGATTAATGTAGTTCGTTTTAATTTCATTAGTTCTTAGAACAATTTTTTACGTTTTTTTTTTTTTTTTGAAAACTTAGATTGACCTTAGACCATAAAAGTTTAGATTTGAGGGTGTTTAGATTTATATTTCTTTTTTTTTTTTTTTTTTGAGGAATTCAACTCAAGTAAAATTTTTTTGTATCAAAAATTCACGGCCAGGTATGAACCAACTGACGTACTGGCGGCGAAGGAAAACAAATTATTTTTCTCGAGCTTTTTACACTTATTCGTTTAAAAAAATAGTTAAAGCTTCAGTTGAATATTTACGATTTATATTTACATGGTAATCTGAATTTATAAAAAGGTATCACCTGCATAACATCGCTGGTGGGGGCGCTGGGAACGTTAGAATTTCCCCCCCCCATTTTTTTATTCAGTTACATAACAAAATACATATATAAAATATTTAACAAACGGTGGAAGCGCGGTGTGTAACGTTATTAACGTTATACACAGCGCTTCCATGGTTTAAAATATTTTTTAAGATTTTTCTTAAAATTTTCATTTTACAAAATTTTTGTCAGCATGGTCAAGAAACACCTAATTTACACCTAATTCTCCATACTTTAAATTACTGAAAACACTCTTTTTACCAATGGGACGGCTAGGTTTACGTAAACCTAGCCGTCCCTTTTGTTTTTCACGTTATCTCGAAAACGGTAAGAACACCTAATTTTTTATTGGCACACCTAAAATACATATATATATATATATATATATATATATATATATATATATATATATATATATATATATATATATATATATATATATATATATATATAAGATTTTTTTCTACAGAATCGTGTTCTACGGGTTCGAAAACGAATAGCGCCCCTACTCTCGCCTTTCGCGGTTCTTATCGTATAGGCTGTATATAAGTCTAATTTTTTCAAGAAAAAATTCGACTAACAAGATTCTTTAAGTCTGTTCGAACTTAGAACTTGTTCGACTAACAAGATTCTTTAAGTCTGTTTATATATATATATATATATATATATATATATATATATATATATATATATATATATATATATATAATTTATATATATATATATAGATATATATATATATATATATATATATATATATATATATATATATATATATATATATATTATTCCCTCCAGATCATTCTAGGAAGCTGAATTTTGGATATGTTGTAGATAATCGACCGAAACATTATTTCCAACCTTTTGGAAAAGTTTTACGGTTTTGTGCCCCCCCCCCCCAGCACTCCTCTAAAGGTTGTATCGGATCCAAAATTTGACCCCACTTTGATAGTATGAGGTGCATCGGAAATGAGCCCCACTTACCAAATTTCAGCTCTTAACTTCCATAGGGGGGCCTTACACTTGCCAAAAGGTAGCGAGAATATATATATATATATATATATATATATATATATATATATATATATATATATATATCCTTCCGAATGAAATATTTTCCCAGAATAGAAAGTAGCCTATAACCGTCTCTGTCCCACAAGTTATGTCTATGCAAAGTGTCAAGTTGACTGATTAAGCTGTTGAGGCGTGATAGCAAGTCAAACATAGAAACAAACAAACTCACTTTCACATTTATAATATTAAGTTAGGATTAGGATTAAAAAGTAAGACCTTTATTTTTTTCATTGTTAGTTCTCGCGGTTTTTGTAAACTTTCGCAAAAGTTTCACGGTGTAAGTACCTAGCCAAATCATATTCCAAAACAGAATGTGATCACTTGATTTTGTAATTCACTGTAATTATCTTACCGTAAAACGTTAAACAAACAATTGATTTGAGTATATACTGTATGTACGTATACGCGAGTTCAATTTTTATTATAAAGGGACACAAAAGTCACTGTGTCAGACTGTCTGATAAATAATAAAAATACATATATGGAATTTCAATATTGTCTTGTGTTGAACAAGACACAAGAGACAAGACCTAGCCTACGTATGTTTATACAACAATAACTAGCAACATACCTATTTTTTTACGTTTTATAACTGATTGATGTCTTTTATAGATATTTAACACATAACGGGACGACAATTTAAACGGATACCGGTGCTTTTATATAAATGGTCAATAATTGTCGATTATCTGTAATTAAATAATATCTCTTAATTACATAATGTTAATTAACGACATTAATTTTAGTCCAAATAAGTAGCTACATACACGATTAAAGTAAAAAAATTAGCACGACTTAATTGAAAAAAGTGGTGTGTGTTTTTGTTGGAAATCAGGCACAAACATTAATCCCGTAGGCAGTTTATGTAGCATAAACTCAGAACCTTGGAAAGAAACGGTGGACTAGAGGAAAAAAACCACATTTTTATAAAAAAAAATTTCCCTCAAGAAAGTGAAGAGCAAAAAGAATCTTCTTTTACTTCTTTCCGGGCCCCCTACCGATAACTACGGTAGGGGGCTCGGGCCTCTTCTTCAAATCCGCGTCCTGGGGCTGCAACCTTGGCTGCAAAACCAAAATAAAATTCAAAAACAAAATTACTTTGTCAATATTTGAAAATTTTATTGTGAATGCATTTTTCGATTCGTACAGCCATTTTCTAGTACCGCATGAGACTTGTGAATGCATTTTAGAATGTAATAGCCGGAATTTTACACACAATTTATTGAAATTAATACCAATTTCCGCATAGTAATTTTCAATTTCTGAAAAGAATTTCCACAAAACAACGCTTACAACTGCAGACAAAAAAGAATTTTTTAAGTAAAACTTAATTTATTAGAATCCTTACGAAATTGATAAACTATATACATTACCTCTAAAAAAGTTACCCACACTTTTTATCTCTTTCTATTTACCATTAACTGCAATAGAATCCAAATTATTTGTTACACTTTCTATTGCATAAGTTTTAAAAGACAAATTTAAGTGGAAATCTCCCAGACCCTGGTCATATTGTTTCCAGACTGAATACACCGCATGTACAAACTGACTAATAGATAACTCGTTTTGGTTATCGAGCATTTATTAAGGATATGATCGAGTTATGATACAAAGCTCTGCATTGAAGGTTACATATCTAGAATTCAGAGAATAGTCTATCCTCGGACCCCCTTAAATTCATCTAGAGTTGTCAGGCGTCCGGATAAAGCCGGACACAGCCAGGCTTCTTGGTTGCGTGTCTGGCCTCTCTGGCTTTTGTTAGGCTTTTTAAATTTGACCATTTTTTTTATTTTTTTTATTTACATTTGTCATGTGTTGATTTCTGCTCCACCCGTGATTTGATTAATGAATACTTTTTAATTATTTTTGTAATTCAGATTGCTTTTCAGAATTCTTTTTGAAATACAGATTTCGAAAGAGGGTTTCAAAATATTCCAAATGACTTAAATATAATCCCAGTAATTGATTTTTGTATAAAAAAAGCGATTTAAAGGGAAAAAAGAGCTTTTTTTATTTAATTGAATTTTGGTGCGAAAACACTTAGTCACGTGTCAGTAACGTAACAGCACGAACCAGTCCGCTTTTTATATTTTATAATTATGTAGTAGGTATAGTCATTATTGTCGCATCCATGACATTAAATTTTATATACATTTTATGTTGATCTGTCAATTACATATTGCCTCATTTTTAATTTAATAAAAATGGAATAACGTTTTGTTAAAGCTAATAGTACAAATTTACCAAGAATAGATTCGTTTATGGTAGCAAACTTCTTTGCTTCGAATCCCAAATACTAAAATGTGAGTATCTTTTTTAAAAACATCTTTTTTGCAATATTAAATCTTTCGTGCTGTGACGTCACATGCCCAAATAAATCGTTTTAATCATTTCAGCCGCTAATTCCAAATTCGTAATTTTTATTTAGAAAAATAAAATATTTATATTTTTTTTGAAAATTAATATAAATAGTTGTTAATCATTATTATCGAATTATACGCTGTGTTATTCACTGTATTTTACTATCAAATGCTACATCAGTCAAATATCCAATCAAATTTTTAAAATTTGACTTGTAAAGAGTTTTACAACTCAATTTTAAAAAAAAAAGAGCTTTTAAAGCAGATGTCTGCCAAAGAAAAATATTAATTACTTTATGTTACAATAAATTTAAAGTTTATTCAGTTCATTAGTGTTTTGTTCAACTTTGTTTTTCATTGAAAATTGCAATAGTAGTTACTGCTAACTACTATTGCCATATTGCCAAATACTATTGCCATTCAATTTTATTATTTTAAGGTAATTGATAAAAAAGCCGAGTTTTACTTTTAAAAAAATGGTCGTGTTATACTAACAAGGGAAGGTTTTGAAATATCAATTCGCAATTTTGATGAAACTTGGTATATATATATATATATATATATATATATATATATATATATATATATATATATATATATATATAGTACAAGCAAAAATAACAGACCCGTACTTTTTTATCTGCCACCGTCGCCATTTAAGGGGTGAAATTAGCCCTCAAAATTATGGTAAAATTTCAATTTTGCTTGATAACTTGAAAACGACGGCAGATAGAAAAAAACTTTAAATTGACAAAACACTTTATTTTTAGAGAGCTTTCTATTGATATGTATAAATCCAGAGTCGGACCTACTGGAGGGGCTGTTCAGGTAAAATTTTGGGTAAATTTTGAAATAGGGTGGATATACTTTAGTATATTAAAATTTAAATAGCATATATGAAAACTACATGAAAAATACTAGTTCACCTGTTTTTGCTCAAAGTTGTAATTTAAAGTATAAAATCTCAAAACTGGATGAGGTGCCAATCGTAATTTTACTGACAATCAGCAAAATCAAAATATTTCTATAAGGTTTTCAGCAAGTAAATTGTCTTGTCATTAATAACTGGCTAAAATATATCAAATTATACTTGTTGATGTCTGACTAAGACTTTAAATTTTACACAAGTAATACCAGAACATGATTTTGTTAAGTCATCAAGAATATTATTGCATACAGTTTGGGAAAAGGGTGGTAAAAAAGTCGAAAAAGTTATTCAATCTCTATCAGCAACAACACACAGTTATACTATACAGTATACAGCCAACAATTTCTCCCTTATTTTTAGTTTTAAAAGAACGTACCGAGCAACTGTGTCCTAAAATTCAGCAGTTTTTATTTAAAGCAAAGAATGTATATGTTTCGACATCTAAATCAGGCAAATTAACAACAGAGCACCGTTAAAAAATTTTTAATATTATTTGACTCGTGGAGTGGTCAGTGTCCAGCTGTTGTGAAAAATATCATTCCTCAAGGTCAAGAAGTAAAAATATTAAGCATACCGCTAAAAACAACAGCGCTTTTCCAACCATTAGATGTATATGGCTTCCGGTTTCAGAAGAATTTCGTTCGAATATTGTCTGATTCAATTCTCATATCAGATAGTGATATTGATCTACATTCTAGGAATAATATATAATAAAATTACAATCCCTAGCACATAATCAGTTCTCATCACCCCGCTTTAGAGATGCATTTAAATACGCCTGGTACAAGAGCGAATACATAAAACAAAGACCAAATCACTTCTTTAATCCCGTCGAATATATTTTCTTTAAAACCGATGTTGATACTCAACCGAAATGTCATATTTGTGGAGAACCAACTGCTGTAAGCTGTGGTTGGGGTCAAAAATTTCTTTGCTTAAAACATTTTTTTGAACAGTATCATTATTGTGAAGATCATAAACCATAGAATAATATACGCCTTATTTTATTATTGTAGACTATTTTAAATTAAAGATATTAAAACTTTTATAATTTTTCTTACATTCATGCCAAATTAGAACGAAATTCCTTATCCTTATTATTAGACAAAAGAGAACTATTTTATAAACTTAATTTTTTCTATAACTAAATATGCAATAATATTCTTGTATGACTTAACAAAATCAAATTTTAATATTACTTGTATAAAATAAAGTTTTAGTCAGACGTCAATAAGTATAATTTGATATATTTTAATCAGTTATTAATTACAAGACAATTTACTTGCTGAAAACCTTATAGAAATATTTATATTTTGCTGATTGTCAGTAAAATTACGATTGGCGCCTCAATTTAGCTGTCCAGTTTTGAAATTTTAGACTTAAAATTACAACTTTGAGCAAAAACAGGTAAACTAGTATTTTTCATGTAGTTTTCATATTATATTCTATTTAAATTTTAATATACTAAAGCATATCCACCCTATTTCAAAATTTACCATAAATTTTACCTGAACAACCCCTCCAGTAGGTCCGACCCTGGATTTATACACATCAATAGAAAGCTCTCTAAAAATTTCACCCCTTAAATGGCGACGGTGGCAGATAAAACAGACACGGGTTTGTTATTTTTGCTTGTACTACATATATACCAAATTTCATCAAAATTGCGAATTGACATTTCAAAACCTTTCCCTGTAAGACGAAAAAATTAAGTGTGTCCGGCTCTTTTTACCCAAATGTCCGGCTAAATTGGCTGATCTGTTCGGCTTTTCGATTTTAAATCCATCCAATACAATATGATTTGCTATAAAAATATGATTTACACTAAAGAATTCGTTTTGGAATTGGCAACCCTAAATCCATCCAATATCAATATGATTTGCTAAACATATTATACGCCTTCTCAAAGGAAAAGTTAGTTTGGTATCAATTTAAAATAACACAAAAGCAGATTTAAAATAATACTAAAAATATGTTATATGTATATAAAATTACTTGTTTCTGAAAATATTAATAAATGATAGCATACATCAACAAAGCCAAATGAAACATATCAGTAATTAATAGATACCTACTTACTGATCAATACAATGGATTTTTTTCTTGCAGCGGCTATAAATTCCGATCCAATGAACTTTATGATAAAATTAAATTAATTAGCTGCTTTCCCTTTTTGTTCTCCGATAATTACGATAATTGAAAATTTGGAGATAATTATTACTTTATTATTATTACTCTATAAAATCAGTAACTAATTACTTTTGTTTAACTGTATTTACAAAACAATTTAAGTTTAAAAGAAACGGTCAAGAGCGAATTGGGCTCGCGCAATCAGGGTTTCGTACGAGAAATCTTGAAAAAATGACTTTTCTTTCTAAGTCCGTCATTTCGTTGTTTTTCAAGAACATTTCATAATTCTAGTTCCGACCCGAATGACATATCTATAAATTAAGACTAATTAACAATTTTTGATTTCAAATGTCTCCAAGAGTCAAAATCACCCGGGCCATCAAGGTGCGCTTTTTTTTGAAGCGCGAACTTCAAGTGATAATAATAATAAAACAAAATTTAATTACAAAATTTAATTTATTCAAAAAAATTAAAACATATTAAAAATTCAGAACTTTTCATTTGTTCTTTCTCAAAAAAAATAAATGCCCCTAAAAATAGGCATAAAAAACAGCGCGAGTTACCAAACTACCACCTTAAAAAATATTATTAAAGTCAGTTTTAATTTATAAAATATGAATTTGGGATTTTTTGGAAAGAAAAAATATATTCATAAAGACCTTTCAATTCACTGTTTAAGGCCCTTTTTGAATATTTAAAAATAAAACACAAATAAGGCTATTGGCGGATAAGCATCAGTAGAAATACCCTCGTACGAATTGTGTTGGCTTTTTTCCTGCTAACTGCCATCGACATAAAATTGAAATTTACTGAAATTCAGCCCTTAAAACTTAAAGACTCTTTTTAAATCCCCGATCAGCCGGACACTTATTATCGGTTTTGAAAACACCAAAATGACAATCCGCCTGTACCATTTCAACCACATTTAGATATCTTGAAAATACCGAAGATGTAGTGAAAAATTTGACTCTCGTGATGGGGCCCCGCTGCTCACAGCGTTTTTTTGCCATGCGCCCTAGAGCGATTGCTCTACCTGCTCCATTGTAATTACATGGCGCAAGAGTAATTTTAAAATACGGGGTCGGCGCGACCATATAGGTGAATTAGGCGATCGCCTAGGGCGCGAGAAATCGAGGGGCGACAAAAATCTGAGGACGTAAAAATTATAAATTTTGTAAGCACTGTACGTATTTTTGTTAACTAAATTCACTTTCCCTTAATAATTCATCTAAATAACATACAAACTGAATGGTGTTTTCTTAGAAAAATATATTAAGAAAGGGGTCAGTCAACCTTTTTTGAATTGTCTCTTTTTATGATTATTCATTAAAGTATCATCAGTTTAACAACAATTAGCGCAAACTATCGCTTTTAATGGGCTAGTTCTTATATTTTCTAAGCTTAAGACTAGTAAAAGTAGAATATAATCTTAGTTTTTTGTTTCTTGTTTTGTTATACTTTTTTCTCTGTTCTTTTGTTTCGTTATCTTTTTTTATTTATTAATAAACATTTCTTCTTTTTGTAAATAAATAAGCATTAAGTATTTAAAATGGCGGACTTCGAAAAAAAAGTCATCTATGTCGAAGTCCGCCATTTTGTTATTTTTCGATAAAACTTCATAATTCTAATTCCGACCAGAATGACATATAGGTATATAGATTAAGACTAATTAAGAATTTTTGATTTCAGATGTCCCCAAGAGTCAAAATCACCACCAATCCACGTGTTTTTTTTTTTGAAACGTCAATTTCAAGTGATAATAATAATAATAAAACAAAATTTAAGTTATTTAAAGAAATTTTTTTTGTACCCTTAAGATGTAAATAAAAACATTAAAAATTCAAAACTTTTCATTTGTTCTTTCCCAAAAAAAAAAAAAAATGCCCCTAAAAATAAGCATGAAAAACAGCGCGAGTTACCAGACTACTACCTTAACCCTAGAACGACAAGGCTCTGTTATGGGACAAATTTAGCAAGTGAGTGTCGTATACGACACCTATATATTTTTTTTTATTTTCAAATTAATTACCGGTTCTAGTGTGTTAAATCGATATTTAATTGATGTCAGTGTTAATGTCTATCTGCCCAGATGGTTTTCAAATTTTTACTAAAAAAGAAATTTGTTACGTTATCATCAACTTGTACATTATCAAAAGTTATACCGCTGAAACAAAAAATGTAGGTGTCATATATGACACCGACTTGTCGTTCTAGGGTTAAATTACCTTAGAGTAAAATCAATATGTATAAAAAACTTTTATAACTTTTTTCTATCTTTTCCCTTATTATATTATTATTAGTTATTTATTACTGTTTAAAAGATGTGCTGAAGAACGTTCTTCCGTCTTTGTTTTGGATTTTGAAATAAGAATAAGTTTTTATGATGATTTCATCTTATAAAAATATTAAAGTAAGTCGTTATTTTGCTAAAAGTATTTAATTTTTTATGACTTTTACCGTTTTAAATAAATAAATATTATTTTATTGCTATCATTATTTGAAGAAATGAAACGGAAACAAAGAATCAAGTTGCATTTATTTACTGTGAAAAAATTTTGTTAGACTATTTAACATATATCTAATTATCGTAGAGATAGGTATATGAAATTTTGGTTAATTATATTTTTAAAGAATTACATAAAATATGTTTAGCGGTAAAAAGTAGTGTGTTGTAATTATTACTGCAAATTTTTTTAATAGTAAAAATAATTTATTGCTAAAATAACAAGCTTAGTTCAGTTACAACGGCAAAACTTGAACTTGCAACATAAATCATAGTTACCAAAACTCTTTACACCAAATTCTTCCACGAACTATGTGTAATTTTAATCAGGGCCGGACGTAGCATAAATGGCGTCCGGGGCAGGATCAAAACATAGCGCTCCTGTACAAAGGAAATATTTCTTTTTTCCTTCCAAAAACAAGGAACGAGCAAAACAAAAAGACTCACATACCTAATTTTGGCGCCCTCTTAAATCACTTTTTGGCGCCCCCCAAAACCTGCCGCCCGGGGCACGTGGCCCGGCTGCCCCCCTAGATTCGGCTCTGATTTTAATGTGTGTTTAGGAATAACTGTTTTGATGTGAGTAGGATATAAAGTCAAATTAGGCTTGAACTTGCCTGTAGACAACAGTACGATTCAACAATTTATATAGTTGCTGGGTTACCGTAAACTTACAACGTAAAAGAGTGTTAAATAATTGTTTCAGTTAAT
The DNA here is from genome assembly GCA_035578155.1 of Brachynemurus nebulosus. Classification (NCBI taxonomy): domain Eukaryota; kingdom Metazoa; phylum Arthropoda; class Insecta; order Neuroptera; family Myrmeleontidae; genus Brachynemurus; species Brachynemurus nebulosus. Next base: position 32,500,483 of record JAPWDM010000004.1, read on the forward strand.
GCCTTCAATAATAAATTATAATAAAGATTCTTCCCGGTGCTCCCACCATAATTTATTTGAATGCTAAAGATTAAGTTGACGTCACAAAGTTGAATTTTCATTATTTTTTCGAAATTGTACATTGTTCAACTGGTTTCTTCATTATACAAATTTCAACATTTAATTTGAAAATCTAACTGACACAATAGAAATTCGATTTTGGGTGGTGTTTTGATTTTACCTTGATTAAAAAGCGAAAAGCGCTAATAGTAACCATTACAGTCGACGCTCGTTAATTCGTAACTCGAGGGACTCTTAAAATGGACTCTTAAAATAGTTCAATCAATCAAAATGTGCTTACAATCTTTCTGTCTCTTTTTCTCTGCAACTTTGAATTGTCGAGTGTTTGACGCCGATGAGCTCGAATTAACGCGTCGTTTTGTTACGTAGCAATGATTTTTTCGTTCGAATTACCAAGTGCATAAAAATGTATTGATTTAGTTCGAAATATAAAGAGATTTTGTAGGGAACTCGTGATAACTTTGAATTATAGAGAGGTTCGAATTATCGCAGATTTGAATTAACGAGAGTCGACTATATTTATTCTCTGTTAAGAAAAAAGCAAAAGTGGATTTATAAATAAAATTTTTCAAAATATCTAGTTTTTCAAAAGAGTGGAGACCTTTTTTTAGAAGATACTTTGGCCTAAATTCTAAATTAAAGATATAGTAAAAAATCCCACTTACTTTTACACTGACTTCCATCTATTCACCGGAATTAGTAAACACTTCCTTCATCTTATGTAAAAAAAAAAAAAAAAAATCAAATCACTAAGTTTTCTAAGTTGTAATAAGTAATCTCGAAATATCTAAAATTATCTGGTTTTTGTGGCATTTGTTTTAAAATTTATACAATAAAACAATCAAAATAATACACAGCAAGACAAATTGTTACACTGAACAAAAAACATTATTTAAAAATATTTTAGATGCTTTTTTTTTTGTTTCGAAAAAATTAAATTTTGGCTTTCAGTTGTAAAAATACCTATTTATTTTTATTTGAATTACAAAAAAAAGACTTGAATGCAACATAAAGAACGTAACCGGTTCGGTATAAATATTTTTAGTAAAACGTTACAATGTTACTCAGCAAATTCTGCGTTAGTGCATGCAGAGAGTGTAGTGTCCGGAGATGCGAACTGACTGATTGTAATACTTAATTTTATTATGAAAATACCTTTACAACATACTACCATCAGAAAAGTATACGAAAAAAAGCAAAACATTTGGTTCAGCTGTTTTTACAAACATATTTTCATTTTATTCGTGTGTGTATCAAATTATGTATACATATTACACATACATAATATATTGCATATACCCGTATTAAAACTACAGTATACTAAAAAAGTATGCGTCCATTTTCGTTTGTCATGAACGCATAAACATTGAATTTTTATCCATTTTCATTTGGCGTAGCATATCTAGTGCTAGAAAAGTTCTAACTATAATGCTAGGGCCACACTAATGTTAACGTCTAACGTAATGTCTAATGTCTATAAACGCAATAATTATGGCGTTAATATAACGACTTAAACTACGCGTAAATTGGTTGGCTACACGATAGCATTTAACGTATTATCTCGATAATTATCGAGCTAAAACAAAAATGGATACTATTTTTGTTTTTAATTAATATAAATCTTAATTTTAAATACTGTTAATTTAAAAAGGGAAAAATTTTAAATAATTTTTATTTTAACTAAATTTAAAACAATGGTATGAACGCTTTTATTTAAATGATATTGATGATATACCGTATTAGCCGTATTACATAAGTACATATACATGTAACATAGACATGATTGTTCTTGTTGCCTGGAAATACATAAATAGGCATATAATGTACATATGATACCTATCGTACATATGTATGCATCCAGCGTAGAATGATGTGGTAGAATGTCCAGGCATGTGTAGCCACCATTTTTAACGCCATAAATGACACGCTAAAATCCTTTGATGTGCCAAAAAGACCGTTACCCGAGTTATCGCCTAATGCCTAACGTCATTATTAATGACGTTAATAAATTAACGCGTTAAGTTCTGGTCATACCTGCATTTAATGTCGATTAACGCGATAATTAACGGCATTAACCGTTAGTGTGTCCCTGGGGTACAATAAGCAATAAGCCCACGCCACATTTCATTTACTTATTTGACAACAGATGTCAGTGGCATAAAAAATTTCCAGTGTTTATTTAGACAGCCAAATAAAACCTGGAATACGCCATTATGGTGTTCCAGTTTCACCCATATCATTATTTTACAGTTTGAAGAAAATGGTGGGGATCTAGGATTGAGAAAGTATATCGTGTATACGCCTGCAGCCGTCTTCTTAGAGAAATTATGCCGATACTCATGTGGAATTGTGAAAGAAAACTACAGAAAACTTTCACAATCATGGTCGGCCACAAGATTTTAACTCTCTATCCAATGTGCGTAAGTAAATGAAACATAATCATTATGGCCCGGTATATTATGTTGATGATGACTGAAAATTATAGTCTTATTGCAAGAGAATTAAACAGAAAGTACATTTGCTAGAGAAATGTGTTTCATAATGTTATGAAAGAGAGCTTGCATTGTTTCAAACCCAGAGGGTTTTGATTCAAAAAAATTAACACTCGTTCAGTAGTCGAAATAGTCGATTTTACGGTTAATTTTTTTGGATTAGAACCTTATCGTTTGTAACGATGCAAACTTCGTTTTGTAACATTATGAATTTACCTAACTGTTTTATTTATTTAAGTTTTCGAAAGTCTCGAGTATAAAATACTCAACCAAAATGACGGAGGATTAAGTTGAAACGAAAAAAAATTTGTTACAAGCAAGTCATACTTGTAAAATAGTCTCCCGTACAATAAACTGTATTTATGTACGGATTCGATGTAGCACACACTAGAATTTTTCAATTTTGATAATATTGTCTCAACTTACGTCCCCTTAATGTTCATGGTGTTTTTGCCATTTATGAATTTACCCTCTGAAATTAAGCTGGATTAGCTCCCAAATTCAAAATAATGTTTTTTTTACTTCACGTCTATAATTAGACCTCTACACTGCACTTCTGCTAAATTTCTTTACATATTGAATAGTTTCAAAGAAAATCATCTGTAACAGACGGACGAACAGACACTGAAGTGTTCCCATTTATTTCGTTTTATTAGTTTTGGTACGGAACACTAGAAACACGTATTTTCTCACTCAACGATGATTTTTTTTATTTACTGTAGATGGTCAACGCTTCCTTATAATATTTTAATGAATTGTATTTTTTCAACATTTTGTAACGTACTTTTTTACGCCGTCAAAACAAGGTCATTAAATGTATCGTTAGGAAAACCACTGTAGTGTAACACTTTTTTCATTTCAATACACACAGTGAATTTAAATATATTTATTATCAGAATTCATATTACAATATGTAATTATGGATACATACATAAAATCTAAATAAGATTTTTTCGTAGTTACTTATTTTTAAAAATTCCTTGAAAAATTTTTAGTTATTACTTACTACTAATAACTAATTATTGTACCCGCTAGTGTTTTTCCTAGTATTAAGAATTTCATTTTTTTACAAGACAAAAAATATGAACCAGAATTATATCTCCTATTCTGTCAAATATTAATCTTGAACTCTTTTGACTCTTATTATATTGTTGATTGATTTATATTTTCATTCGGTCTACATATACTGTCATTGTTAGGCAACTAATATTACAGCTGTGTAACGAAACTTGTCAAAATCCGAATTTATTGCCAACTGGTAATTTTAGTGTCGATGCACATATCCGTTTATTTAACGTGCGGCGCCACAAGTATGTGTGCATCGGTATGCATCACACAAAAAAACTGAATTACTTTAACAATGGAGTATTATAAGATGGAGATCTGACTTATATGAGAGGAATTAACAAAGTTGGTCAGGAAAATGGTAAATAGAAGGCTTTCTTTTTTTACCACCCGCGGCGTTAATAATGCTCGAATACTGATGTGAATATAGCGAATATAGTAACATAAAACGGATAAAACAGAATGTAACTACAGTACTTACTCTTAAATGAAAACACGTCGGGACTGGGGAAGTGAGTGTTTCCATTTGAGAATCATCAATGTCGGTTGATGATATTTAATAATAAAGAAATACATAGAAATTACATATGTATGAAATAAACTCTTATAGTTTAAATTATTTTATACATCGGATATCCAATGGTACTGACTCCGATTTTACCTAATGACGTCAGCGAATTATATAATATACAATATAAATGATGCAACGCAAAGAAAAATTGTTAAGTTTATTTTAAAAAAGTCGTCAAGTGCGTGTTTGACACGCATTATTTAGGGCTACTCAGGAATTATGTGTTGTATGTTGTATGAATCATTACATGTTGTATGATTAGTAAGAAACCTGCAAAAAATTTTGATAATTATACCATAGCTACAAGTTAAGGATATTATGGAGGTACTTAAAAATGGTGACAGTCTTATGAAAATTTGTGCGAATAATGGTTTTTCTAAATTTAATCGACTGTGAAAATTTAAATTAGATTCACTACAGCGTTTAAAAGTTATTGCAGGTTTAATTTTTGCTCACTTTTAACATGCAGTCTAATTGAGTTTTCAATAGAAACCGAATATAAACCAGCTTTTAATGCTTAGAAAAAATGGTGATAAGGCTCTTGTTTTTGTTTTAGATGTTAGGAAAAACGCTTATACAACTTTTTTACCCCCAAATTTACCAAAATAGCCCCTCTAGTAGGTCCGACTCTGGCTTTGTATATATCAGTAGAAAGCTCTCTAAAAATGAAGTGTTGTGTCAATTTAAAATTTTTCTTTATCTGCCGCAGTTTTCAAGTAATCTAGCAAAATTGAAATTTTACCCTAATTTTGAGGGGTAATTTCACTTCTTAAATGGCGACTGTGTCAGATGAAAAAAATCGGGTCCGTTATTTTGGTCGACCCTACGGGTTGTCCCCATTTACTCTTTTCTCGTCTCTTTTGATCCCAATTTTTCATAGAGAAGAAATTATACGATTTTTGTTAATTTTTCAAAAACCACCAATATTTTTAAATTTTTTTGGATACTGCTGATAAAGTGACCATCTTCGCGTAAATTTTTAATATATTAAAGATTAGGTACTCATAAAGTAAATACAAAAAAATACAGTGTGAAGTCTGAATGCGTACCTATTCATCCTTGTCTACGGTAGCACATTTTTTATTGACATAAATATTAGAAACGCAGGAAAAGAGACCAGGAATCAACATAGAAGTGGATTATGGTACGATATATTTTCTGAAAAAAGTGCTTAGGACCAAAGTTATAGAGTTCAAAGTGATGCACTTGATGATGACTTTGAAGTTGACCTTGAGGTCAATTTCCAAAGTCATTTGAAAATCATTTAATATTTTTCAAAAGGAGTAGCTTACTTTTCACCCCTAAATGGTTCAAAGTATATTCGAACGAATTTCACATGCAAGATAGAAAATAAGTGATCAAGAGGTAATTTTGAAAAATACTTGCTCAATCGCAATCGGAAAAATAATAGTTAATCATATGTTCAATTGAATTCCTAACATGATAACTATAGAGTAGCAATAAAAATTTTAAAAAATTTTGAAAATTTCTAATATAACATAAAGTTAATGTTTAACTTACAATTAGAGTGATATTAAATCTTTTCTTAACTTTACTTCTAAAATTACTTACAAAAATGTTTTCTTCTAATTTTTTCTATAAATCAACTTTGAAGATAGATTGAGTCAATACATGAAATTACTGCTTATAGGTACAGGATATGGTCAAAGTTCGGCAATGGCTAATCATTTTCAACTGACCTTGAAAATCGATTTCAGGGTCACTATCAAGTGCATCGCTTTAAATTCTACAAATTTGGTACTCAGCCCTTTTTTCAGAAAATATGTCGTTTCAAAAATATCTAGCTATAACTGTTTTCATCTACAGAGGTTGAATGGTGTTTTCTACCCCTAAAAAGCGTATTTAGCCGAAATAAAAAAACACGTATTTAATATTTTTCGCTGTTTAATAAGTATGTTAAGTTTCATTCAAATTGGCGAGTATTAGTTGGGTAGTGTTATTTGTCAGAATGTTTTGCCGATCTAGTTTTTTCAATATTTCTTTGCTCGTTTTCAGAATTTGTATTTTAATTTCTACGGACAAATAACTCATTCTTTTCTTCGATTTGAGTAACTTTTATTTGCTGATGTTGACCATTAATTGATCGAAACATATCAAATATTTTTCAATGATTTTTTTAGCGAATGTCGAAAATTTTGAAAATTTTTTCACCGTTAGTAAGTTAAAGTATTTGAATTCATTAAGTAATTAAATGATGTCCACAAGAACCTTACGGACTACCATAAGTTATATGAGATCCCTAGGACCCGTTTTTTACTGTTAGGATAAACTTTTTACTAAAATTATTTTAGATGAATAAAGGTTATGTTGTATGATTTCCGCCAGGGTTTACTGTTCCCATTATTGTAAAAAATAAACTAACCGACCGATTTTGAAAATTTTTTCACTGTTAGAGAACTAAATTATTTTAGATGGATACAACTATGCTGCACAAAGTCCGTTCGGGTTCTTGGGTCCCAAAAATATCAAAACTAATTACCCAGCCGATTTTAAAAAATCTTTTACTCTTAGAAAGCTAAACTATTTTAAATAGGTACAGTTCTTAGATGAGATCCGCCAGTCCCCAAAATTTGGAAATTCGCTATGTTATGCAGATGCTGCGACAGGGGTATTTAATCTGACAAACACAAAAATATTGCAGATCCATGGTAACGCGATTTAAAAATGAAATATTATTGATCAAAAAGTGTCAGAGATCACATTGATCCTGAGAAAAATTTCTCACCATACTTGCCCCATGTTCGGTAAATCTGTTTCCAGCCTATATATGTATCCGTGTATGTATTATTATTAAAAATGAGTGTATGTTAACTAATATGTAATTTAAGAGGGTGACTCACCCCCTCTCCAATGTTGCTCAAACTGAATTTTGAAATCGAAAATTTCATTTCTACGTTATTTCAAATGTCAAACTATTTTCCATGAAGAAGAACTTCTTAAACTACACAAGTAGTACGACTATTCGACACAGTCACTCCCTAGTTAACTACCCCTAGACTTAATATTAGGACATTGAGCAAAAATAGGTCAATTAGATTTTCTGACGTAGATTTCAAATCTGTAAACAGAATTTTTATATTGTTTAATTTTATCCCCTTTCTGCAAAATTAACCCCTAAATTTTAACCCCCAGCCACCCCTCTTGACACAATTTGAACGAATTGCATACCAATAAATAGCTCTTTAAAAAAGAGCAATACTGCCAATTTAAACTTTTGCTCTATCTCTTACTGTTTTCGAGATATTTAAAAAATTAAATTTTTACCCCAATTTTTGGAGGGCGATTTCACCCCTTCAAGCCGTTTTTCCGCCGATAAAAAAAAATACGTGTCGCTTATTTTTTAGTGTTCTACAACATATCTAAGTTTCATCAAAATCGATAGGTCCGGCCTCGGGCCCTTTACTTGTAAGAAATACGTATGAGCAAATGACAGTTCCAATTCCTTTTGGCCGTTCATATTTGCGAAATTATTTATTTCCGGCAAACATCGAAATTACAGTTGACGTGCTCTACAATTTACTCGTACCTGGCGACTGTATCCGAACGTGTGTACTGTGTACAATCTAAAGCAGCAAACACTCTCGGAAACCGCGTAATGTTATAAAAATTTTCTTTAACTTGCGCCTTTTCGACGTCAGTTGTTGGAAATTTAATGAATTCTTCACGCAACAAAGCAATTTTGTGTGACACTAATTTCACTACTTTGCTAGTAGTAGCTTTGAAAACTCCTCCTTAAAAAAAACATTATTTCTGAAGATAATGTACTATTCCTAAAAAAAAGATACATTAAATACTACTTAGTTGAAATAATTATTATTTAAAAAACAGCATACCAGTTCGTTTTGTGTTGTATTCGTGGGCGAATTTTTTCCAAAATAAAAATTCCTTTCGCATTCGAAATTTTGTGTAAAAATCCAAATCGTCGCAAATATTAAAATGATTTGGATGAAAACATATTGTTTTTTTTTTTTACATAAACGTTAAGTCGTACAAATAGGTTATGTTATAAGAATCTTTTGACAAAAAAAAAAAAATTTATTTTAAAAAGATTATAAAGGTACGGACACACGACACACTTTTGGTGTAGAAGTTTTTTTTTTACAAAAGGACAGAAAAGTTGATTTAAGATACTACCAACAAGGTAATCCTAAATTGTGAGACGCATCCAAAAGATAATACAGAGATAATATTATATTACAACTCTAAGAAAAAAGTAAACGTAATAAAATTTTACAAGTTGGATTTACACTATAGCAAAAAATGAAATAAATTTTTTTCAGTACGAAACTGCCGTCTTGCAGCAACATTTATAAAAATATTAGTTTTCAATTCAAAATAGAATATGGCAATACAAAATACGATTTAGAAATGTTAAATTATAATCTAAATCAGGTGTTGTGTGAAATGTCTGACACTATTCTATTCGCCGTGTGTGACACTACTGTGTAAACAACCTCAAATATTTGCTAGAGAAGTCTAGCAACTCGAGTGTATACAACTGTTCTAGCCTGATCTAGACTGCAAATTTACTTGAACGTGTAAACCAACGGGCCAAACTACTATATGATAGTTAGTATTCCGACTGCAGCAGAAAGGTGACGTAAAATCTCCTCCACTTCGCATCAATATGCTGTGTAAGTACAAACTGTTTGTAGTGGTTTAGGCTTGATGTTTGCTTCTGTGTGAGTATTTACACACACAATTACAAAACACGTATTATCGGACAAAGCAACGTGCAGGTCAAGTAACAATGGTCTTACAATACATAACAATCGTAGTGGATTCGATGACCGACACCGACTGACTAAATGCCTTAAGCTGTGACAGACCAACAAATGACTCCAAGCGAACTAAACTTTTTTGATATTAGTTTGCTTCTAGTGTTCTATAGTGTAAACATTGCACACAATAATGCTAATTTAGATGTGTCGTTATTTTGATGTCTCGTGTATCCGTAGCTTTATGTACATATGTTGTAGGTACCTATCATGTATTATATACTGTGTGACACTTTCAAAATAGAATATACTCACTACATATATAGGTAGCATGTGTAAATTACGTATGTATATTTTGAGTAAAATTTCAAAACGTCAAATATTAGGGACCGAGCTTGACGACATTATTGCCACCTGGTGTCAGATTTAGAGAAGCATTTCGGGCATGACATAGATATAAATAACTATTTTTAAATATTTTGGATATCATGTCTATAATGTTATTAAATGTCAAATTAAATTTTTTTAATATTTAAAATCCTTGAAATGCTCTTGCTCATTGTATTATCAATTAATGCTATTAGTAGGATTAATATCAGTATGAATTTCATAATAAGATATTGTTGTATTAAAAGTTGTTCCAATTTTCTTAGTAAAAGTAAGTACAAACGTTTTGCTGATGTGATTGTGTTGGTATTGCAAAACTGCAGATTTAGAATTTGCAAAACTGCGCACAAACAACTGTACCATAACAAAATCAGAGAATTAACATAGCATTATAATATAATACCCCAGTAATAATAAACTCATAATAGTAGTTGTCATACAAAAGAATGTTTCGAAGAATCTACCAATCCAAATTATGTGTAATTTAAGCAACATAGATGGGATAAAATGTACAGAAATGCAAGTTAATATTAACGTGAAGAAAACCTTAAATTCAATCTGTGAGGTTAACATTAAAATTACCTTAAAAAATAAAATGAAAGATCGTTAATCGTCGAAGTTATGATCCATATGTTATTAATTCCGAAACGAAGCTTTTATTCAGGTTTTCATGAGCTAAAGTCTAAAAAAATGAAAAAAAAAATATAATAATATAATGGGTGTTACCAATGGCGTGTTTAAATTAAATCCCACTCCCCACCATCGGCATTTCCTCACATGTTTGCTCTAAAATATTAGTTATAAAAAACGTTTCTTGAGAATAGGCATTTATTTAAACCCAAACTCTTACTTTCCTAAGAACTTTTATTTTCTGTGATACAACTCTGAATAGTCTGTTTTCCATCAAGTTGCTTTCTATTGAAGAAATCAGTCGCGTTTGAGTCGTAGTATTACGTAGGTATTTACAAATCCTAAAGAATTTTTGAGGAGAAATTGAGTAGCTTTAAAGGGCATTCAGATTTACAATTAGTCTTTACTTTTCATTATTTTTTATTGAAGAAATACTTGCAGCCCCTACAATTCTACCTTCCTGAGCTGTAACTCAGTCAGTCCATAGGTAATATGCCCCTTGATATTACATGTAATGTGTAGAATTGTTTTTTAAATGCTCTTACAGAAAGTAAAAAGTTAATAAGTTTCCAAAAAGACAAGATTGTTCATTATACTCAAGAAATTAAAAACCAGTTTGTATTATTCTAATTTAAGTGTATTATATATAAAATATGAAAAAAAAATTTATTGCTACTATTTCAACGTTACATATCTTGCCAGGAAAATTGATTGCGTGGCCGTCAAAGGCAACTGTAAATACTTGTAGGTCTGAAATATTTAAACAAAACTTTCTGGACACACGCAGAATCATATAGTGTACTGAAATACACACATAAACCCCGCTAAAAGTAAAAGGTATTAATGTAATCATTGGCAGAGTACAGAATGATTACACAATCAAATTTTTAGTTGGATGCTCACCAGAAGGGTTCATAAATTTGATATCAGGTTGTTATCGATGTTAAGCTAGTGACTGTTTTATAATAAAAAATAAAACTGAAGAAACTTATAAAATTGTTTCAGTAAGGACATCATGTTGAAAGAATCATACAGAAAAAAAAATTACCAATTCTTTACAGAAATTAAATTTTTTTTCTTTTATTTAACGATAACTGAATTTGTTTGAATTTTGTTTCCCTTTATTATAGTTGTTTTAAAAGGAGTCATCCTGCCAGTTTTTTTTATAGAAAAGGTATTCGACAGAGTTAAGATTTCAAATTTCACTTTCAAATTATTTCTTTACATAAAAAAATAACAACAATAAAAAACCTTCAAGATTATTGCTTTTATTTGTTTTAACTATTAAAAAGAACCCTAAATAATTTTCAGTTAACATTTCGGTACTAGCTTGGGTTCATTAAAATTTTTCTATTTCATATTATTGTTTAATATAAGATTTCATTTTATTTTTGGATTTTTCACCACGCTTCAGTTAATATCACATTATCAGCTGTTACCAGATTTTCAGTTAATAATTCATTTACTCCAAGAATTAACTTTTTTTCAACAACGCCGGATAGTATAGTATTTTCTAATTATTTATTTTTAAATTTCGTATATTATTTCGTTTATTTATATTATTTATTTTTAAATTTCGTATATTATTTCGTTTATTTTTAAGTTTAAACAGATTTGCCTATTTTCTATGAAAAATTTTAAATTTTTTTATTGAAATATAACAAAAATTCCGTATTTTCCATTAGAGTATGTACCGATGTTTAATTTGGCGATATATTGCATTTTTCTAAACAAGGGGCTTCAATTTCTTTTAATTTTTATTAATTGACAAGCAAAAAAAAATTCAAATCAAGTAACACCATAGTAACACTCATTTCTATTTCCCTCGTTTCTCATTCACCATTTATATTTTTCATTTTTAGATACATAAAGGCGCCACTATCGGTGCCAGTGCTGCCGTCTATAGTTCAGGCTCGGTCCCTATAGCAAAATTAATCGCAATTAAATTGAATTTGAATGAATTTAAAAAATATTGTTAAAGTTTGCATTTTTTTGATAGTAATTTACTGTTAATATGTAGGTAATATTAAAATCATTTAGGTAATTTAATATGTAGGTAATATTAAAATCATTTAAATATCCATAAACGACACAGTAATAATCATGTACCTAATAGTATAGGCGTCAATTATATTTTTTTTATTTATACCTTACTGCTAACAAGAAAGATTAAAAAAAAAATTAGCAATTACGAAAAAAATCTAATTAATTTTTAATTTTATACGTTCGACTATTAAATAATTAATAGTTAGGTCCAGAATTAACGTTTTAAATCTTTATTTTTGTAATAAAGAAAAATACCCCCTTTACCCCAAAAACTTGGCGAACTGAGTTCAGCAGAAAGTTTGGTGAAGTGCAAGTTGGTCACACGTTAGAATGTGTAAAGTACAAAACTATGAGGGATACTCAGAGGTCAAAATCTCTGAGTACCCCTAAAAACGATCGAAAAACCCACTTTATAACTGAGTTGAACATTGAAAAAGATTCCAGTAGATTCTATTCAAAAGCTAACAAAGATAATATAGGAGCCCGCGTTTCCATTTGAGAATAAGTACTGTATCGCTTTCGTATCCGTCGAACACGAATGCCATCTTTGATTTGGACACTTTTTTGAATACTTTAAGTTTCGTCTCCTTGTCTAATCTCCATAACTTTAACCCACAGATGAGACAGATCAAGCCTACATACAAAAATTTGGGGGACAGGTCTACCCACACTGTCAACTTCCCATTGGGTGTCCTTAAAGACTAGAGACTACTGTACATAAATAATTTTTTTTTCATTTCAGGCGACTCCTCCCCTGGGCCCCCGATAGAGGATTTGCCTCTTGCACCATACCGGGGGCTTCGCCTTCTGTACCTAAGGGTCCACCCTTATCAAACAAATGATAACATCGTTTGTTCTTAAGATATGTAAGACAAAATATATTTTGGCAAGAAACTAATTTTTTCAATTTTTCTTGTTTCGTTTTTTTTTTTTTTTTTTTTGTGTAAATTTTGTAATAAAATACTGGCGTTTCTAACATCAAGGAAGGTTCTTAGGCCATTATATAATAATGTTATGGTAAAAAATCCATATAATCTATGTTATCTTAATAAAGTTAATTCCGTTTTTTTACCACAAAAAACAAACCGCTTATCCGAATTTGCTGAAAACTATCCGGTCTTCATTTTTTGTTTACGCATCTAATGAAATTATTCCGGAGTTGATATCATCATTTGTTCTCGAGATATGCGAGACGAAAAAAAATTCATGAACGAACGAACGAATGAACTAACGAACGCACACACAGACATCACGCTAAAAACGATGGATTCGGATTCTAGTGACCTTGAAACGTGGAGATATGTCAAAATTAGCGATTTGCAAAAATCGGACCCATTACAATAACTTCCTATGGGAAGTTAAAAAAGTGTGATCCGAAAGTTGAAATAAGTAGCAATTTATACTGTTAACTGCTTACTGATTAGTCGTCCATCGGCTCTTCAAGCGTACACATCCATTGTTAAGTCGTGGCCACAGTGGTGGCTGTTCATTGTTACATCATTAGTAGCAGGCACATGCATACGCTTGTTCGAGTATACGTATCCATTCCCACCTTGGACCACCGCTACATACATACAGAGTATTACACACACAAACATCCACTACTACTTTGTAATTTCAAATAATTAACACGATGACGATCATGAAGAATTATGAGGAAATTACCAATCACCAACACAATTTTGACAGGAATTGTTGACGTCGCACGACGCAGTGTATAAGTTAGTAAGGTTTCACTGGACGTCTTATGACGTCAATGTGTTAATTATTTTAACATATTGACGATAATGGAGAATTATGACGAAACGCCAAAATGATACACTACTTTGGCAGCTAATACACCAATTATTGATATAAGGTACATAAACAAACGTAGCTCACTCTGTCAGCACAATAGTTACCACAGAATCAACACGACACAACGTTCTGTCGCAGTTAGTTAGATTTTACTTGACAATGTGTTAATGAATAGATAAAAAGTTTTCGACGCTAAAATAACATAATGCTCCAAACCTTTGCTCGTGACACGTAATTTAAAATGAGTCTCAGACATATTTCTATTTTAAGGTTTAATTCTTTCAGTGATTCTAAGTTAACACTGAAGAGAATTTTGGATAAATGTGTATTAGAGATGTTATGGATATCCGTAACCGTAACCGAAACTACCGCATATCCGAAACCGAAACCGTACCCGAAAATAAAAGTTTCGGATTTGTTTCGAATAATAACAGACAACTGCCGTTGGAAAACTAAGGTTAAATCGAAACAAATTTTTGCTGCATATATTTCTTTTGATAGATTTCCGGTGATTCGTGTTTGGCGTTCACTTTTTGGGGTAAAATTCTCCCCTTTTTTCTAAAAAAAAATGTTTACTAAAAGCAATTATCCGTAACCGTAACCGTATCCGAAATATTATCCGATATTTTCACATATCCGTAACCAAAACTGAAATTTCATATCCATAACATCCCTAATGTGTATACATAACATTGATATCACACACGGCGATTGTTTATGGTAAAATGTCATTAGCCGTGTTCGACCATAGCAGAAAAAATTCTCGCATAAACGCATTTTACGCAAACCCATTATAATACAGCTGATATTCTTTGATTCAAACAAAATATTTACCGTATATACGTCTAATTTTTTAATTTTAAGAAAATGTCTGTTACTTCTATAAAAATTAAGACACATAAGTAATATTATAGTGTGTCTCCACTAGACATATTATATCATGTTAAAACTTATGTCATGAGAGTCATGACATGAAAATTTTCTATGAAGACTCTAAATGTTAAAACACATTAATGTCATAACATGCATGTCTTGACAAAATTATGTTATAAAATCACATCTGACACATTTTCAGACATAAATTTAACGTTTAAGATCTTCAAGGTGGCGAATCGATGAATTAACACGTGAGAGAATTTTGTTTTTAATTATGTTTGTTTGTTTCTTTTTCTAAATTTTCTAGTTGTAAACATAGATTGATGTTACAGCTTTGAAAGTCCTTCTTCACAAATAATAACAGGATCTACTGTTTTTAGAAATTAAATATGTCAAGGCTAAGTAACAATTTCCCATTATTGATTACATGTTAAGATATATGTCTTGACATCAATTATGTCTAGTGGAGACCCCGTCTTAAAGACTGTCAATGCAAAGACAGTCAATCACTTGTGTTACTAACTTTTGACAAGATTATGTATGTGTATATGTCTTAGGTTGGTCGTCCATTGGTTGCGGACAACTGCGAAATGCGATTCAGACGATTACGTACGTTTGTAGTTCGTGCGAAATGATATGTCTGCTGTCCGTCCACTAGTCCAATATTCGTCAGTATTTTTCTTTTTAAATTTTATTTCTCAAGCTATAGATGCTATAAAAATACGTAAAAAACAATCTATGGCACGTAATATGTAAAGGTACACAGTTATAATTATAATTTACCTTCAATTTCATCTCAATAAAAATAAAAATCTCATGAAAAGAACTTCTTCGCGCGAAAAAATCCAAACAAAATTGGATTTGTTCGCACGTTGCAATTATACGCACCGAAACGGACGAACGAGACGCTTTCAATGGACGAGGATGTATAGCTTCACAGGTGTTTGGATCGTTCGTCCGTTTTCATACGTATTCGTCCGAATTAAATTTCGCACGTTTCCGCATCTAATGGACGACCAGTCTTACCCTGCTATGAAAAGCGTGACAGTTTAAGCGGAAAAAAACTTCTTATGTGCATTATTAACGGGATTAAAATTATTAGGAGAAACAGGATATACTGAATCAAAAACGGACATTTTGTTTTTAAATAATTTTTATTTATTATATAGAAGACATGACATAGAATAAAAAATATTTTTATTAATAAAACAATAATTATAAATAAAAAGAACAAAATTGTCATTAATATTTAAAATTATCAAAGTACATAAAAACAAATAAATGCTTCCTTTACTTCAAATAAAAAAAAGAACATTTCAAATTTTATTGAATATCACTTTAAAAAACGAAAAAATTAAAAAATAAAATACAAAACTTTAAATAAAATAATTTTATAATTGATAATAAATTCCTTAAAATTATTTCTCTACATTATAAATACTGCTAATAACGTCTAATTAATCAAGTTTACTGCTAGCCAAAAAGAGAATTAATATAATTACCAAGAGTACCAATAATTGATAATAATTGAACTCACGTAAGTGAATCGCGCTTTTCTTATTTGCCTAATAAAATGAAGTATTAAAAAAATTGAAGTTTGGAACCACAAATATATTTTTCAATATTCAATCAATTATTGTATTTGGTAAAACATGTACACACATATTGAGAGATAAAAAATTTGGGACAACTCGGAAACAATAAAAATCACAATTATTACAAATTCGTTTCATATTCCAAAATGTGTTCAGTGCAAATTAAATATTACCTGAACAAGAATTGACAAATTCACAAAAGTAAGAAATTTATTTTTTCAAACGCAAAAATGAAGGAGGAAATACAAAAATAGCTAATTTTCACTAAATAGCTAACGTATTTCCTTAACTATTGTTTTAAGATACCCCGCTAAGGACATCTTAACCGTAAAGTACAAGTCAATAACCCTTTGAGGACCACATTATTTTTAGAAAAATATTTAGGCTAAATTAAAACTTTTTATGCATTACTTTGAGATACACATACGTTTGTTCACTTATCCGATTTTCATTCAGTTCGGAACGATTTTTCAAACCAAAATAATTGTTATTCAAATAGTACGTATGCTTGTGACCTAACATTTGATCCATTATTTTTCCGATATACTAGTATTATATTACAACTCTAAGAAAAAAGTAAAGGTAATAAAATTTTGAAAGAAATATGATTGGTTAAAAAGGATGACAAGGATAAAAAAGCAGCTTGTACAGTGACAGTTTAATTTACTTATCTCTCTCACACAAAAATGTGACAAACTAAGTCGGATTTACATAGCTAAAAAAAAAACTTCATAATTCAAAAAGTTAAATGAATGTACATAATTTTTAAAACTATTGATTCAGATTATAATTTAACATTTCTAAATCGTATTTTGTATTGCCATATTCTATTTTGAATTGAAAAGTAATATTTTTATAAATGTTGCTGCAAGATGGCAGTTTCGTACTGAAAATAATTTATTTCATTTTTTGCTATAGTGTAAATCCAACTTGTAAAATTTTATTACGTTTACTTTTTTCTTAGAGTTGTAATATAATATATACAGATTACGAATATTGTGAATACACCTTCTGTTTTGACGTAGAAAACTACGGAGTTCATGAACCGTTTTTCCCGAACTTGTCTATAAACATCGTCTGTCATTCTTTGTCACTGATGAGGGCGCAAAAGGCTTTAAAATCCTCGTACCAAGCCTGCGTTAATACGTCGCTTGTGGATCTCTACGCTTTCCGATTATTTTTAAAAGTTGGACGGCTCTTACCGTCATTCAAATAGTACATTTGTGCATTAACACTATAATCCGAATACACAGCATCTGTGTAACAGCCAGAACAACCGTAGTGGTCGGTCGTGATTAGTAATCACACATGTGTGCGATGTTACCGCAAATAAGTATTGATCAGTAACAAACACACTCTCTATATGATGGTTTCTGTAAACATTATATTATCATTTTTTTTTATCTTTTGTAATTGTACTGAAATGTGTGTAATAAAAGTATTTAATTATTTGTATTCTTTTTTAATATATTTTTATCAGTTTATTGTTACTGTATTTTCCGTTATTGCTTTTTTTTGTTATTAAAAATATGTATGTTTACACATGCTGAATTATTTTGCAAATTTATAGTTTCTTTTTTTTAAATCTTTAAAAATATTGCTCGTCTCTGCGGAAGTTTACTGCGTAGATACGCGGATCGTATAGTGTTAAGAAATTTTCGAGTTTATCGAGTTTATATTTTAAATTTTCGAGTCGCTGCGTATTCTGTTCTTCTTCACAGAACTATAGTCCTGGGATTTTTTTATTCGAACTTGTGTACAAATGTTTTTTATCTTGTCATCTGACAATAGTACACAAAGGCCCTTACAGATCTAACTAAAGGAACTACCTGAGTTAATTTGATATTGTCGATTTTAATTTAAAAAAATAACGAAAAAAAAAGTTAATTTAAATATAGTGGCATTTTGGTCACACCATTGAGTGACGGATATATAGATTGCTCGGTCCCCAAAGAGGTAATTCTCGTTCTTCTAATAAAAATGATTTTTTTTAAAGACTGGTGCATTCATTAGTCAATTCATACTAGAAATACATTCAATCGAAGTACACAGTCAACGCACAATCATGCTGACGAATATGTGAATTTATTATATAATATGCTATTCAGTGACTTTCACAGACTTTACATTGAACAGAGGTAGCAAATCAATTCAATATGTCGCACGACGCAAGCGCAAATTGAAAAATGTTGATAAAATAAAATGGTGTCCATTTGAACGAAAAAAGTCGTCATTTTACTTACAATTTTTTTAATAACATATTATATAATGAACTCAATCAGAAGGGAATGGGAACATAATATTTTTGAAAAATGAAAATGAATGGAGGGGACTATAATTATGATTGTAAATAAATACGTATTATTTAAAATGTGTATAAATACATATTTGTTACTTTTATTTATATAGTGAATTTCAGAAGTAAATAGCGATTTTTTTGTTTGTTTGGGATGCCCAGCATTAAGAATTGTTATGAAAAATAGTGTATAGATGTCACTGTTGTTCAAGATATGAAATTTAGAACGTGTTTCACTACTTACTTCCAATTTACTTTTCTATAATTAGAAAAAAATTGATTTAAGAGCATAATATAATTATGTTCGACAGTCTTACATTCCTAATTAAATCGTCAAAATAAAAATTAAGTTAAAATGTCAATTAATCGATTACATTTTTTTTTTTTCATTTTGTGTTTTTGTAAAAATGATAATTATAAGTTATAATAATATATGTAAATTTTTTTTTATGTGACTTGTTAAAGATCAGTGTCATACCAAGCAGCTGCAGTATTATTACCCTGTGGAGGAGACGGGAGCGTGTCAAGTTGATCGAAACCCAAATCTGTGTCGTGTGGACCAACGTCCATGGCATCTATGGGACCATACGTTGATCCTCCGCCGCCGCCATGATGGGATCCGATCTCAAGACCTTGCATTGAATCTATGGGTATCTGGTCATAACCTAAATGAAAGAGTTGAATTAATGGAATTATTTAAAACAAGGAACAACATTCAGAGGTTATATTTTACAAATTATTTTGAAATTTTACTAGGAGGTAGTTGCTAACAGATATATAGTTTACTTCGTCATGGCATTTTTCACCGGTTCAGTCTCAAGAAAGGAGCAAAATAAAAAATAATATTAAAAATAAAAAAAAAAATATTTTCATTGTTTTCTAGAAGTTTACTATCTCTAACGTTCAGTATTATAAAGGATAAATAAGTCAACAAATGTATTTGAAATATTCAGTATTATAAAAATATCTTGAAAGTAAATCAGATAATAGTTAAATTACCGATTGAACGTTAGTTGGCCGTTATGCTCTAGATGGCAGTACTAGTTTTGTCTGAAATCAATGGGCACAAACATGTACAAATACGTACAAAACTTATAAAAATGTTAAGTTAATCTGAAAGTTAATATTTACTTGGTATATTTTCTGGAAAAAAAATTACTCAGTATATTTACTTCCCCAGTAAATTTATTTATGCTTTATAATATCGACACATGAAGTAAATTACTTTACAGATTTACTTATTTGTCTGTTATAATACTGAGCATACGTGAATAAAAAGATTTAAAATTTGATTATATTTCTGTTTTCGACTGTGTAACTGATAATTTTAAAAACTGTTGAGTTCTAGAGATTAATAAGCTTTTAGAAGAAGTCCCTCATGCGTATTTTCAGTTTATTCTTAGAATTTTATACACATTAAAACTGATATTCTAGGTATGTTTCATAAAAATTTTTAGGAGAGACTAAAGTATGATTTTTAATGCCGAGTATTAAATTCCCAACTGTCAGTAATTAAAATATTTACTTTAATGCTTAACAGCAACAAGCGAACTGGTATTTGTAATTGCAAGAGAGTAAAAAGTATACTTTACTGATTATTCTCTTGATGTACAATATACTATTCTGACATAGAAGATTTTTGCTTAATATTAAATTAGTGGTAACATTATTTTGATCGTTACAACAACTTTTTTTTAAGTAACTACTGTTAAATTTTTAGGCATTTTGCTATAATTCCCAATTACGTTGTTAATCAGCTTTAATGTATATAAAGTTGTATCAGCAAATGAAGAATTATAGCTAAAATATGTAGTAAAATTCGTTTTCTCTTCCGAACTTTACCACCGTGCTTAAAAAAAAAAATAATTCAGGGAAAATAAGTATTTTTTAACCAAAATATGAAGCTCAAAAGTACGGAGTTTCGTTTATCAAGCGAAATTAAATCCAAATATATTAGCATAAAAATATAAAAGAATTAATTATCAGTTTCTATATTAAACATTTAAGTGTAATTATGCAACTTTCAGTATAAGAGAAAGAAGTTAAAAATAAGACATTTCTTACTTTTTAAAATAATATATTTAATTGCAAGCGATTTGATTAGTTTGGATTATGTATTCAAGCAAAGTTTGTATTTTGATTTTATTTTTAAATTTAGGCTTTTGTGTTTAAAACATAAAATATTCAAATACAATCTACTATACAGAAGTACTGGGTGCGTTCGCTAAATAAAAACGTAGCAAAACGGAACTTCCACCGTTACAAACTAGAGGACTGATTTTAAAAATAACTAACCTGCGTTAAACAGTCGAACTATAGTTTTATGATTCTTTTCATTCAAAGCCCTTCGGTTTGTAACGATAGAAGCTTAGTTTTTTAATGTTATGAAACATTTTCCTCTGGCGAACGCACACCTACTAGTTTTAATGTTATCTGTGGGTTTTATTTTAGTTGTAAGCGTGTTCAAGTGTTTGCTTACTAATTAAAAGAGAAAATATCGTCGCCTTCCAGGCATAAGGTCGTATCTTATTTTTTTTTTTTTTTTTGTTGGAGAGCAGAAAAACAAGAACTACTGTTACATTTTGTTTTATAAATTTGAACCTAAGGTATCAATGTATTTGCAGACTAATATTATTCAAGTGCCTACATCCGTTTATTATTTACAAAACAAAACGTAGCAGTTCATGTTTTTCTGCACTACTAAAAAAAATCACTAAAAATGAGATACGACCTTATGCTTTGAAGGTGTCGATATGTACATTATCATGTAGTAACAGTCGAAATTAACATTTACTATAGTACACAGAAAACATATTTTAAGACCTATAACCGGTTCGACAAAATTATAGAGATAACAGTATTAGTTATTACCAAGGTTAAGTAATCATTCCATCCTATAGATGTCGTGCCACTATTACAGGGCAAAAAGTAATTCAGTTGATAGTAAATGTAAATTATTGTTGATAGTAAATGTAAATGTAAATTATTTAATTTCTGTTACTGATATCAAATGATAATGTACAGTCATCGTAATGTACAAGATGAGTTTTTTGAGAGCTGCAAATTTTATTACAGCTAAATTATTGATTTAGTCAAAAAAATTTTCAAATAAATGTTGTAGCTACAAATTAATCACATTTTTGAATTCCTAATTAATCATAACCTAACACATTAAGACCAGATAATTTACTGAAAATTGACGTATATAGGTCCGTTCATATCTACAGACACTGAACGTCACAGACACGTATCGTGGCAGACACTACAAATATTGTTCAATGCTTTTCTTATGAACACATTCATACATACAGGACAATCCGTGTCTGTGCGGTATGTATGAATACAGCCGTAAGAAAAGCATTAAACAATATTTGTCGTGTCTGCCACGATACGTGTCTGTGACGTTCAGTGTCTGTAAATATGAATGGACCTTATTAGTTATGCTGATCGATTTTTGCGATCATTCTATATCATTCATCGTATGGTTGAGAACACTAGCATTTCTAGTATCAATGTTAAGAATCCGATATTTTTTTTTATCATTAAAGCGTTTAGCTGCTAGACGATATTTGTTTAGATGATTATTTTAAAAACTTTATATGAGTTTCTGTAACTACTACGGTAATAAGTCGATCTATTATATCTTTTTTCGATTAAATGAATACTTTAAGGCTTAAACCAGTGACAACTCTCAAAAAACCCACCCTATATTATTTTACCCAATTGTGTGGGTACAGAAAAATCAAAATTAGTATCTGTGAATAGTGATTAGTGAAAATTTCAAATGATGTAAAATTTTGCTAATACAATAAAAAATTTCATTAAACACAAGACTAACAGTTCACCAACTACTAAAAATTAAGATTAGAGAACAGACCAGGACAAAAACATAGCACAGTAACTACAAGAAACACAAGCATTTTACTTTTAACTACCAATATTTTAAAAATATTTTACCATATGTTAAACACCGCCTTTTAATAGTAAACGTTATCCCGTATTAGCCGCTGTGACAACATGCATAAGAAAATAAGAAAACTTCAGTTAAAACTTCAATTTTTGTTTTTAGAAAAAAATTATCACCTTTCATTTGTTTTTACAAAAAGAAAATTATCATTTTAGAAACAGAAAAAAAATGTCCCTAATCAAAAACCACTAGACGAAAATGAAATCTTACCTTGTTGCTGTTGAAAATGTTTATATCCGTGACTGCTATGTACACTGGGTGGCCCTTGGCCATACATACCGTCATAACCCTGATCTGGTCCAAGCATATCCTATAATAAGGTGAACGTAACAAATGCAAAATAAACCAAAGAGAAACTTAAAATAAAAATAAATGTCAAAGTAAAATTTAAATAAGCTAACATAAAAAATAAATAAAAATAATAAATGTCGTCAAATTTTTTTAAAATAAAATCCGTTTTAAAAATTATCAAAATAATAAAAATTAAAAAAAAAAAAAATAGAAAGTTTTTTAACGGTCACCAGATCAAGATGAATAAGGGCTTATTGGAAATGACATTTTTAGATGAATTATGGTGACTTTCCCCTAAATAAAACTCTCATTATTGTAATGACGATACTTGAAAGTTCCACATTTTTAATGAAAAGTAAATCCTTCTTAGATAATAAAATAATAAATAAAATTCTTTAATTTGGTAACGAATGACGAAAATATGTACTGTCAGTTGATTTAAGTTGACAACAGAGTGAGAGTAAATATTCATAACACTGAGTTTTTCGATTTTTTTAATTCAAAATAACAAAATGTGAAAAACTGAAAATGGCTCCCTGACAGAAATATGTCAATTTGTGTTTTACAAACTGAACAGCAAAAATAAACAGCTTGAGTCACAGTAGTTATATTTTTGATCATCAGTTCGCGCCGTTCCCGTACATTTATCTGTATAAGTTTAAAGTGAAGTTGAAAACCTTTCCTTATGTCTTATAATAAATCAGTAAATTGACTAGTTAATAAACATCCTAAGTAAAATAATTGCTGGGATTGTTACCAACATGCCGCAATAATTACGTTAGTGAAAATATGTATATATGAAGAACGTGTTTATACGCATCCGACAATATGTTCTGAAGGCGTCTTAAGGGAGGAGTTCACGCCAGAAACGGCTAATAAACTAATTTTTTTTCGAATCTCGTTTTTTGTTTTTATTTTGTTCTGTGGTTCTTTACAGACACGGGTGATATATAAAACATGGCCAAAAAATTTTTTTTTCAGGTAGAAAAATATTTATTTGTGAGCCGCTGCACAGCCAAATTGCTGCTCTTTTGTAGACAACGTTCACCCCGCCCCTCGCAATTTGATCAGTAATATTTAGTTTTGGTGTGTACATGAGTTATAGTATGCACTGAGATAATGTTATTTTATTTGTATGCCTCTGTAGACGTTTTAATAAAAAGTGGGTAAACCGCTTCTTTTGTTATTATTTTTGTTTTTTACCGTTTCCCGAAAGTTGTTTTTTTCCGACAAGGAAAATCATATCTGAAGTTCTAGAAAAGATAGAGACTTAATTTTTTTTTTATTTTGTTCATAAACATATTGCGAATAAAGTGGAGTATGCTTTTTCCATTTGAACAATTGTAACTATTTTTAAACATTTTTTTTAATAAAAAATTGGGTTTTATAATTTTTAAAAGTTTGAGATTACAGTTTTATAGTTAATTTTTAAAATTACCTAAAACCCATACTCAGCTTTATGGACAGGTCCTTTAGGAATAAAATAATGAAAAAATATTTAAAAAATATTCATTACTTTTTGAGATATGGCGTTCCTTGTAAATGCTTAAAAACTTGTGAAAAAGGGCCTCCCCCCCAAGGAAGAGTAATGAATGTTTCAAAAAACAAAATTTTCTATTTGAAACCCTCCCTAATTTGAAAAAAAAATTCAACAAGCAAAATAATCATAAATAAAAAAGTTGCTTTTTTATTTGAACTCCCCCCTTAACTTATTAAAGCTCTTCTTATTTTTATTTGTCAGATTTTGATAAAATTTTACACAGAGATTTAATAGGAAGAATAAGATTTGATAATACCGAAACAGACAATTAACAGTAGTTTTAATACTTGCTGTCGGGAATCTAACAAAAAACTAGTATACATTGTAACTAGCCCCTACAACTAGACTTCGAGGTTTTTTATATTTTCAGTTGTATTGAACTACTAAAATGGAATGTTTGGTAGCAAACCATTTTTTAAATGTCCATTAAAATTCGGATTGAAATGTTTTAATAATATTTGTTCCTTAAAGAGAAAGAAAAAGTTACAAAAAAAAAAATATTTCACTGCTATTTTAGATTTGAAAAATTGTAAAAAAAATACACCACTTATAAACATGGGTTTCCTACGATATTCGCGCAATACCGTGGGCCCTAATGGGTCAAGCAGCCACCATGGCTTAAGTGAATCAAATACACAGTACAAATAAGTTGAAGAAGTATGTCTAGACCATCATTATCATAAAAATTGTAACACGAAAAATGACTCCCAAGTAAGTATAGATTATCCTACTTTAATGCACGTGATTTAATGATACAATAATTATTTTAAGATTTATTTAACGCTTTAAATGTCACGCTAATTTTGCATGGCCTACCGTGGTGTCAGGATAAATTTATTATTACCCACAACACATAAGTTATTGTGTGCAATTATGTGTAATTGGTGATGCCGATAGCCTTTAAAGGGTTAATTTGCCAAAATGATTCCCTTTTGTAATAAATGATGAAAGAATTTCGTTCCGTATCAACCATATAAAACACAAATTCAAATCTAAATTTGAACTATTGAAAATAGTGCAAAATGTATATACATAATTACAAACCATGCGAATTTACAAAAAAATGTAAAAAACTTTTTTTCTAAAAATAAATATTTTACACATTAACTAATAAACTGATTAAAAGAGAAATGTTATATTACCTGCAGGTCCGGCCCTATTCCTAAATCGGCGTTATTCCATAGATTTGGATCTTCGCGGAATAATGAATTTGTTAATTCCATTGACAGTCGTTTTTTATAATCTTGAGGTTTATCTTCGGACATTCGGAAAAGTACTGCAGCGGCGTACGTGGCCACACCCTCGTTTCGCGAATGTAGTAATTCTGTCAGTGGCGCTGTAGCACCTTCCTGTTCTATTTGTTCAGCGCCCTCTTTATCGGCTGCCAGTTCACAAAGTACCCCGGCAGCAACACGTTGAATGTTTTCAATTTCATTGAACAAGAGTTGTACAAATATCGGTATAACCATTTGTCCACGAATGATAGCTCTGTTATGGGATTCGCGCGCCAGAATGTGTAATGCACCAACAGTGCCTTCGACTATTTCTTCCATTCGAACTCCATCCGCATATGCTCCTGGTTGCTGACTTCCGTTGCTTGCTACTGATGACCTCTGTAACAAAAATAAAATATTAAAAATCGGTCAAGAGTGTATCGAACATGCCGACATAAGGTTCCGTAGCTAGAAAAACATTCTGAGATAAAATATTGGCGACGCAAAGATTCTGACTTGTATGTACCTCTGGTGATGAAATGTTAGCTGTATTAAGTAGAACATGTATATGTCTAACTGGGTACAGAAATACGTATAATAAAAACTGTGCGTTATTAGAATTTTATCATCAATTAGACGTATACGTGCATGTGTTCTACCTGATACAGGTTGTAATACCACCAAAGCCGCATGCATAAGTCTTTCGCCGTCAATATGAAATTAACTCTTTAAATGATTAAGACGAGTTAACTCGTCCTGTAATATGGTGGCTCAAAATGCTGTCATATGTATATATTTACTAGTATAGGTGCCGCCATCTGTGACAGATTTCCGATATACGGTATAATTCTAAGTAATCTTCAGTTTTATCAATATAGTTTAGTATAATTTATATTTTGTAAATCACTAGCGTTCACTTTTTTGATGTTGGGATCTTTGACTTTTTTTCTTTTTCTTTTTTTGTAACCTTATCTATTGTACTTATCACTGGCAGTAGAAAGTTCGGCATTTTGAGACAAAAAAAATTTTCCCATATGGTTTGTTTAAAAGGGTTAACGTATACATATTACAGTTCATCATAAAAATATTCAAAAATACGCGATAATATTACTAACATTGGGTTGGGTACTCATTTATTGTATGTGTTATTGTGAGAGCTGATTACTTGATAATTTGGTTACGTCAAGATCATAGAGAATAACACTATATATATATATATATATATATATATATATATATATATATATATATGCTCTTATATATATCTATATATATGTATGCTCTTCTATATATATATATATATATATATATATATATATATATATATATATATATATATATATATATATATATATATATATATATAGAAGAGCACTCACTTAAATTATAGGATTTTTCTTAGCAGGTGGTTATTAAGGTACTGAATTCAGAGGGCAGTGCAGTAGCACTGCACAATATATTTAAAAAATTGGTAATTGTAGACGGTGCTACTAGCTGATATCTGTCGAATTTACTGTTCATAGAACTTATTCTATTATTTTAGAAATTTATAATTTGTAATATTTCTATAGTAACAATTATAAAAAATTCTATCAAGAAATTTTCATTTTTTTCGAATTATTTATGAGTAATTCGTCTATTTTTTTGAGTTCAATATTAAATTTAATAATTTTATTTAATTATTATTGGAGGTATGTATAATTAACATTTATTACTTTATTTTTATTTGAAAATAATTACTTACTTTATTATCACAGTAAATTAATTAGAAAATTAGAATACATTTTATCTGTTGCTGAGAAATGGTAGCACACTTGTCAGAAATTAAAATCAGTGATAGTGGTATTCATTTACGAAATATTTGATTAATGTATAATTTTGAATAAAAATAAATTTACTTGAGTTTTTAAACAAATATATGAGTTTATAATTATTGTATGAGTTTTAAACTTGAAAAACTGATTAAAATAAAATGCAATTAGGAGAATTTTAGTGGATTATCTTACTAGTAGTTACCTACATTATCGGCAAAGGCTAAAGATAATTTAAAGTTATTACAGTGACATCTCTGTTCTTTTCAAGTTTACTACGCATGATGATTACGACAACGGTGACATCTATACCCTGTACCCCCGTTCTCAGTGTCATAGCGAGGTAATAAAGAGTCAAAAAAATGTATTGAAGTTAGCTATCTTGCAGAAATAAAATTCTGGTGTACTTTATCTATGGTCAAGATCATTTGATTGATTAGTATATATTATTATACTATACAGGTTAGCCAGTTTCGCTAATTTTTTGGTCCCAATTTTTAAATTCACATATAGCTCAGTGGCGTAGAATCTAATTATTAAAAAATTGCAAACTAAATGGGTTTATATGATATATGGACGTATAAAAGAAAAATTTTTACAAACGTGTGCTTTTGGAAATCGAAAATAACTAACTTCATCTTGATGAAGGTAGATTGGCGAATATTTATTTACTTTAAATACAAAATCTGCTTCCCATTTTTAAATTATACTTTATACCTAGTTGAACGTCACTGGTAAAATATATAAAAATTACAGAATTTTTGTGTAATTCTAGTATTTTCTATGGTAATTAAAAGTTTGTAACTACGGAGATGGCTTACCCGTAGTAAGCAGTAGTAAGAAAAATGGGTATAGGACAATAACATGTAACTGGCCTACGGTTACGTATATTTCTAAAAGTTTTTGACCCAAATTAATCGAAAGCTCTTATGAAGTGCTATTACCGGGTGGTTATTTTTTCTCAAAATCCGATTTTCCTGACTTTTCTGGTTTTCCACACAGTGTTTGAGTTTTTCCTTGACTTTATTGAAAAATTCTTCCCAGCCCAAAATTCACATATTTATTTTCATATCGAATCAATACCGAAATTATAAGGCACTCGACATCTAAATTTTTAAATTTTTTATTCCGTCATTTTGGCAGAACATAAGCTACACAGAATAATTTTCAAATTTCAACAATTATTATTATTTTGAAGGCTTGGGGGTAATAAACTTTTCGGATTAAATATTAATTTTTTTTCATTTCCAACACACCCGGAATTGTAATCGAAAATTTCCGGAATGATATTTCCTCTATTCAGAATGGTACGTTTTCTTGTTGTTTTCAAAAAGTGGCCACCCTATATTATCTATAATCTTTTTTTTTTTTAATTTTTTTGAGTCGACCGTTGCAAATTAAACAGAGATAGGTACTTTATACGTCATTCGGAAGCGCAACATTTCGTGACCGAAAATTAAAAATGGTAAGTGGTAAATAAAGCTTCAACTTCATTTTAAATAGACTTTCAAGATAATGATGACATGATAAAAACTGTAAAAGTTTTTTGATTGCAATGGAACCCTAAAAACGGCTTTCTAAAAATCTGTGATCACAAGAAACTTACTCGTTCTGTATCCTGGAAAGCACGCATCAGAAGTCGTACCAAATGATGTATTGCGCCGTGTTCTCGAAGAGGAGCATGATTTGCCGGACAAAGAGCCAAGTTTCGTATCAAACCGATAACAGCTTTGACCAACGGCCACCTGGATGGTGGGTGCAACAGCTTAACAATCACTTGTATTCCATAATTAAGGCGTACAGCATTTTGTGCCATTTCGGATTCTACATGTCTCGATGTGAGATGTCGTAGAGCACATACAGCCGGTTCAGTGATTTCTTCACGATCGCCAGCGTTTATAATTGTTTGCACCAACGCGTCAACTCCACCCACTTGGCAAACTGTGACTTTATTACGTTGATTGTTACAAGTTAAATTTGATAGAATTCCGGCAGCACATGTGATCACATTAACGTCGGTGGATTGAAGCACTTGTACTAAACTTTGGAGAAGTCCTTCGAGTCCATCAACTTTAGTTGCTGCATCCGATAAATTACGCAATGTCCATAAACAGTTCTGAACCAAACGTTGACTTGGATTTCCTAAATGCATAGCTAAAGCTTGCATTCCGCCAGCTTCTACAATAGCCGGTTTATTACTGGAGCAAACTGATAATACTTTCAAAACGCGAGAAGTAGTCCATAACAACTTCTCATAATCATAGGAGCGCATTATGCGAACTAACTCAATAGGGCCTTGAGACGCCAGAATGATAAGTTTGCTTTCTTGATTCCCATAAGCCAAAATTTGAAGACAGTCCGTTACGATTGCTAAGAATTTAACATTGTTACGTTGTAGAAGAGCCACCATTTTCTGGAGTCCACCAGCCAAACGAACAGCCATCTTTGATCCATCCTGATGGAGTAATAAATTATGTAAAGTTGTAATCGCGTAGAAAAGAACAGATTCTACTGGTGAACTCAATAATTTCACAAGAGCAGGAATACCACCACTTTTGAAGATGGCAAGCAACCCTTGACGATGATGTGATAAATTGTGCAAAGTTCCAACAGCACCTTTAGTCGTTTCCAGATCGTTACTGTTGGAAATAGCACGAACTAAGGCGGCCACCATTTGTGGACTGTTCATGATAGCATGACGAGATGCCTCTTTCTTCGATAACTGATGAACCATCATTGCAGCTTGTGAGACAACTACTTGATCTTCATCATTCAACAATTTAATTAATTCTGGAATAGCTCGTGTGGCTAGATCGGCATCATCTTGATAATTTATAAGATTAACTACAGCATGTTTTAACATTTGACTTGGTTCAGCTAAACGTTGAACAGCAGTTGGCTGAGCTGGATCAAACTGTGTCGATGGTATTTCAATACCTTCTTCCAGTGTTTCAGGAAACATTGCAGCTCGAACTCGCTGTGAACGAGTCTGACTGAGTTGCTGATTCATATCTGTAAACAAAAGTGTATTTAAAATAATAGAAACACTAAAAATCAATTTGAATATTACCATCTACTTGATCTTGTGTAAATCCTTGTGTAAAACCCTGATCCAAGTCAAACATTAACTGATCACCCTCCATGTCTTCATCTTCTTTGCCAGATAAAGATGGAACCTGGGTAGCAGCTCCTGAATGTATTCCAGAATCGCCCATGTAATTGTTCTGTTGCCACATCAGAGTCTGCTCTTTTGGACCAAGTTCTTCTGGCCCTTGATAGTTACCATGCGATACTACAAAACAAAAAAAAGATGTTAAGCAATGTATGCATATAAAAAAATTCAGTTAAGGCAGTGCTCTAGTCTACAAATTTTAAACAACTGATTTCATTTTCTTTATATATTTTTAAAGTCTAGATATTCTAGTTCTTTAAGAATACGTGTTTATAAGGACATTTTAAAATTTCCAATATTTACGAAGTAAAAATTTTTGTATACGTTTGTTGTCGATAGAAATATCTATTTGGTATTATACAAATTATGTGCGGGTTACTAGATTTTAAATCACCAATTAAATCATCGGTCATCTCACGAATGGCTGTATCTCATTTTTCCTGATTTTTCCATTTATGACGATTTGTGAGCAATTATTCGAAATCCAAGTGAGAAACGTTTAAACCGTTCATCAATACAGTTTCTAAACGGCAAAAACTAAGGAAACAAGTGTTCGCGAGACTTATTTAAAATGCTGAGTAAATACTGTCGGTGTCGCAACTCAAAATTTGGATAGAGATACGAAAATGAGATCCAACCATTCGTGAGATGGCCGACGAAATGTATATGTATATATGTATATTTTTACTTGATATTAGTTCTAATTTTATCACCAGAGGCGCGAGTGCGAATTTTTGCGTCGCCAATAGTTAGTTTAGTTCAGTTGTGACTCACTCAGTAGGGATGCAAATGTTTTCACTAATATGGATAGTATCGATATTGATATTATCGAAAACTAATATCGATATCGATATAAATATGTATCATGAAATATCGATATTTCGATATATCTACATTTTTTTTCAATTTTAATGAATTATTTTTTAACTGAGGAAAAGAAACAAGTAAAAACAAAAAACAAGACAACTTTTACAATATTAAAACATGTATTTCCTACGCACATGCAATATTATTAAGGATAAGGATAATTCGCACATTATCAAAACAGTTTTATGTTTGTGAAATATATTATAAGATTGAACAATAATATTATTTATTTTTTCTTTTTTTATTATTCATTTTAAATGTATTATGTAATATTCAATATTTTCTAAATTTAACTAATATATATTTCTGTAGTTACAAGCCAAAGTAATTTAGGCCTAAACTGATTACTTTACAGAAAGCAAGATTTTAAATTTGACCGAGACTGTGAATTCTATTGTAAGATGTTATGTTTCTCTACTGTAAAATTGTTTCTTTGTGAGTTAGAAAAACGTGGATCAGATCAAATATAGCAATAAATTAGTAGAAATCTCATTTCTAAGTTACGTCGACTTAATCCTTAATGCATCGATACTACTTATAAATCTAAATTTTTTTTAGTATCTGTGAAGCTAGTCAGATATCATAAATAAAAACTCCATATTTGTATAGTTTTTAAGAAAACTTGACAGGGCGAAACTTTTTTGGTACACTAAGAGCTAAGACACTTTAGCTTGTAACCAATGAATTGTTCAAAATTATAATTCAAAATCAAGAATTTATTCGGGTTGGATGATAATGCAATAAATTAAAAAGGCGATATTTTAGTTCGATATAATAAGTTTTTTCGATATTATCGATATATCGAACTATCAAAAAATATCGATAAATATCAATATATTCAACCGATATATCGATATTTTCGATATATCATTTACATCCCCCTAGTTGTGAGTTCAGTGCTCAGTTTAACTTCTGTAGTTCAGTAGTCAGTTTAACTTAAAGTACACTAAACTGTTGCGGTTGTCTGAAATTTTACTCAAAACATTAAATGTGTTTTTCTTGAAAACATATTTTTCGAAAACAAATTGCCTCCAAATTTCTTATGAACCTTTAATAGGTGTCTTTCTATGACGCAAACCATAAAAAATTTTAAACAATTTTTTTTATTTAAAAAAAAAAAAAATAAAAAATAAAAAACTAAAAATTTTGAAAAAGATGGATAAAGAAATTTATTTTCTTTTTCAGACAGCCGTTATTTTACGAATTTTACTTTATTTCTCTTTGGTTCTGACGTAGTTTAGACTATACTTAACGACATTTAATTCTTATTGGAAAACTGTGAATGATTATTGTTTCAAATTTACGAAACCACTCCGATCATGTCGACAAGCTCACCTCTTTTTTTATGACAAGATGTAACAGTTAATAATACTTTCAGACTTCAGAAATAGTCTGAAGTCTGAAGAAAGTCCCAAATTCGTATCTCTGGATTAGTATACCGTCTTAAAGAATACTAATTTTAACACTTTATAAGTCATAGACAATTTCTTAGAAATGTTCACCAAAGTATATCGTTATGTATGTATTCAATATGTATGACTCAAATTTAGTTTTAATAATAAGGTAATTATTATACTTACATGGCCTATTTTGCGATTGC
This sequence comes from Brachynemurus nebulosus, assembly GCA_035578155.1. Classification (NCBI taxonomy): domain Eukaryota; kingdom Metazoa; phylum Arthropoda; class Insecta; order Neuroptera; family Myrmeleontidae; genus Brachynemurus; species Brachynemurus nebulosus. The sequence continues at coordinate 32,533,499 of JAPWDM010000004.1, forward strand.
ATTTGGTAACTCATTGTGATACCGGCGTTTTTTAAAGCACACCTGTAAAATAAACACCCATTAAATATTATTTTGACATATTATCATATTCGAAATTAAAGTACGCAGAGTGAAATATGACAACGTTGCTTTTTATAGGATCGATGTTGATGCATGGCGGCATCCTTTGACAAATTTCAAATGCAAATATTTAACTAATTTTACTTGATTTTTAGAAAATTTGAATGTAAAAGGCCTCCATTTAACCTAAAGTTTTAAATAAATTATTTAAATAATCACTACGAATAACTTAAACACAAAAACTTGAGGAAGAAATTTATCTAATTAAAACAGATTATTGAAAATACTAATTTTTTACCACACCCAGTAAACTAAACTACTATTTCGTTGTTTGAAATTAATATTCAATATTTTATTTATTTATGAAATATTTAAAGATTATTTACCGTGTATCAAAATATTATAAAATTAAAAATATTTAGGTACAAGTAAAAATTGTCTCACAACCACAATACAATGCACAAACAGTATTACAAAAGTGATTCACCTGATTCATGAACTATATTCCTTCCGCAATCGCATCTAGATCCGTTAAATACCTTAGATAAAGTAACTGTAAACAAATTAAATAATGCCGTAACGTATAAAATTCAAAACAAATTTTTTTTGATTATAAAAAAAGTTTATTTTCCATTAATGTTCTTTTGAAATATTTACCGTCAAATTACTTAAAATTAAAAAGATCCTTTAGACAAAGAAAAGATGATTCAAGTTATGTTGAAAGTAGAGACAGGTATAAGAAATCAATTGTATTCCTCCGCCTTATTATTATTAAACATTTTACATATTAAAATGTCTAATTTTTTTTTATTTTGTAAATATTAGTAAAAAATATTTTAACATTACTTGGAGTAGATCAATATGATTATGATATTTATATTGCTATAAATAAATTTTAATTTTTTTCTTAACTTATTTAAATACTCTTCTTTTATGAAGACTTCAAGTAATTTATAATAGATGTCGCCAGTAAGCTCGTGATCATCGAGTCCACAGAACACTAGAACGAATACAACTATCTCTTTTCTGCAATCACTTATTGGGCATTTATGTGTATCCTAGGCAACTAAGCAGTTACTTTCTCAGTAGCAGTCGCTGAGTGTAGGTCAGTCAAACAACAATGGATTTGATTGCTGTTAGCATTGTAGAACCCCCACACGTAGCGTTGTGGTATCACACATATGTATGCGAACCAGGGTCACGTGACGGCCATCACCACCTCCGACCACTCACACTAAGAGTTTACCGCACAAATACAAAGTAAACACCGTGCATGTATACAACATATTTTCTATCTCAACTGGTTACACTGGTTCCAGTAGTATAGAGATAGGTATTTTATCTCTAGTGCTCTATGATAGAGTCCCTATAATAAATAGAATCGTGACATGTCATCCATTTTGTTTCCAAAATAGAGCGGGAAGCTTCAAAATTAATTATCACATGTTTGAGTAAATATTTTTGAGTACATAATTTTTGTTAATAAGTTATGAATTAATGAACAATTAAAAATTTTTAATTTAATTATTCTTTCTAAGTTAAACTAAATGGTTTTTGTTAACATTTAATTTATTCCCAATGTATTTCACGAAAACTTTGGATAGAAAATGCCGGAACCAATCAGCGTTCAGCACACATGTCACCACTTTATTTATTATAGGCACTCTAGTGATCAATAGAGTCCCTATAATAAAATACAGTAGTATTTTAACTAAAAGAAAGTTTTTTAAGGGTGATTCTGAGGTAAGGGGATTACAAATATTTTAAATGTTAACCAAGGCAACACTGACAAATAAATGAAAGAGAGATAATTATATATCTATTATATTCAATAAAAAGAGATAAATGGTACAAATAAATGAAAGAGAGATAATTATATATCTTCTATATTCAATAAAAAGAGATAAATTGTAACTAGGAGGAATTTATGCTCTTTCTTTTAGTTAAAATTCTACTGTATAGAGTCGTGCTCGTGACATGTCATCTATTTTCTGTCCAAAACAGAGCGGGAAGCTTCAAAATTAATTATGTATCACATATTTGAGTAAATATTTTTGAGTACTGAAGTGATTTCACTTCATACACATTCCAAAGCAACTTTCTAATACAGGACAAATTTCACTTTCACCAGGCTAACGATCAAATTTACGTCACCTAATGATGACAACTACGTCATTTGTCCTTTGTCCAAAAATGTATAAATTTAGAAATAATTAATTATCCATTGTCAGTTATTCTGTTACATTTTTGTAAATTGTTACTATGTCAAATTCATAATAAATCAATTGTATTTCTTAAACTGTCTTATTGTTATTTTCGAGATTCTAGAAAACAAAGTTAAAACAATTGGAAAGAGTTAAATAGTGAAAATCTTGACGAAAAACTAAATTTGGAAATCAAACTCCGAAATTAAATTTATTGGGTGTTTGTTCTCAATCGAAACAACTAACAAACTGGTGTCAGAAGAAAAGGAAAAGAAGATTACTTCTTTTATATACAAATTCGTCGCGCACGACAAATAAATTGGTGTCAGAAGTGGGATCCAGCTCCGATTGTTGCAGTTCCAAGATCTTCAATCAAAAGAGGTAGAACTCCCAACAGTCTTCCGACTACAATTGGTTCCATCATCAGCCCAGCTGTAGAATCAATACATGTCAACAGTTGGATCCAGTGATTCGAGCAGCCGCAGCCAATACCGCTCAATCAAAAACGATTTAGGCGATTCATTGTCAGAAACCAGCTCAAACGTAAGTGATAAATCTTGTTTGCCTGTTTTCAACGAATTGCTCTTAAATCATAATTCATCCTTTCCTGATTTAACTAATTTGTTTTCCAAAATGAATCTCGACCAACCAGATACATCCGGTGAAATATTAACAGACGACGAAATACAATCCCAATCACAACCCAGTTCATCCAAATCTAAATTTGAAACACCGCGAACTCCTTCTTTTAATTATACGGCATGGATAGAACCTTTTCAAAATAACCATAACGGAGGGCTACATTTTTGTTCTCAGTTAGGAAATACATTGAAAGTCGCTCCTAGTTATTTGCATCAAGAAATTTTAATGTTCGCTTTTAACAAACTACCACTTGATATTCAAGACGAAATACCTAATATAAATTTAGATAGCATAGTTAGTACCATAAAAAGAAAATTTCATACTAATCGAACTCAATATTTAATAGATCTTGATATTACAAATACAAAACAAAACAGTAATGAAACGGTTACTAAATATTTCGAACGTTTCAACAAGTTACGTTTAGAACAACTGAAACTTTCTCGCGAACAGGATCCCTTCAACCATAATAATGTTAAAAATTATATTGAGCAAACTATAGCCAGTAAATTTTTAATAAATTTAAATTCGCAAATATCAATCCACCTAATGGATAAACATTTTAGAAATATAGACGAAATTCTGCCTATTGCGTTGCAGCTAGAAAACAAGCTAAAAGAGCTCAATATGATTAAACATACAAATACTCATCTTGAAAAATACTGTAAATTCTGTCGCACAAAAACACACAACACTAAAGACTGCCGCAAACGTAATTTAACACACATACAAACACCAAACCCTACACCAAATCGGTATGACGCAAAAACTTGCTCGTATTGCAAATATAAAGGGCATACAATAGACGAGTGCAGAAAGAAAAAATATAACGACAGCTTACGCGCCCAATTACCACGTAGTCAAAATCAAATTATTTCAAATAATAATACTGACCCTTTAAACTCGAACGAATCCAACCTGGGAGCCACAGAGTTGGATCCACATTCGTTAGAGGCTCAGATACAGAATTGTCAATTCCCAACACTACCCATAATAGAGTAAACTTAACAAAATTAATTTTTAAATTAAATAACATCGAATGTTCCTTTCTTGTGGACACAGGCGCCTCTGTTTCCCTAATTAAGGAACAATTCGCGGAAAATATCAATGAAAATAAAAAAGTCCCCATATCTGGTATAGAAAGCACAACACAATTAACAAAGGGTACCACCCAATTGCACTTATCGCGCAATAAATATTATTTTCCCTATGAATTCCACGTTGTAGATAGAAATTTTAATCTACCAACAGACGGAGTGTTAGGAATTAATTTTTTAAACCATTACCACGCAACAATCGACACTAAGAACAATCTAATAAAATTTGATAACCCCATTACTATAAAAGAAATAAATTTCATTAGTAATAATAAAATTAAATATATTGAAAATAATTTAAGGCTCTCTCACTTAGACGAAATTACTGCCAATCTAATTAAACAAATTTGCATTAACAATGAAAAAATATTTTTGAATGAAAAAGAGAAATTAACTTCAACCAATATTCTAAAACACGCAATCAAAGTAACCGATCCAAGTCCCATATCCACAAAAAACTACCGTTTCCCGAAATGTCACGAAAAAGAGGTGCAAACCCAAATATCTAAAATGTTAGAAGATGGTATAATCAGGGAAAGCCAATCTCCTTATTCTTCGCCGATCTGGATCGTACCTAAAAAAGAGGACGCCTCCGGTCAGAAGAAATGGAGAATTGTCATTGACTACCGTAAACTCAACGAAGTCACAATAGAGGACAAATATCCTCTTCCGAATATAGAGGAAATATTACATAACTTAAATAACTCAAAATATTTCTCTACTCTTGATCTTACTTCGGGATTTCACCAAATTGAAATTCTCGAAGAAGATAAAAAGAAAACGGCTTTCACAATACCTGGTGGCCATTTTGAATTTAATCGCATGCCTTTTGGGTTACGTAACGCTCCCGCCACATTTCAAAGAATGATAAATACAGCCCTTAGAAAGCACCTCAACACTCAATGTTTCGTCTACATTGATGACATTATCGTTTTCGGAGAAACACTCGAGCAACACAACAAAAATCTCGAGGAAGTATTAAAAACATTAATAAAATGTAACCTAAAAATCCAGCCCGATAAATGTGAGTTCCTTAAAAAGGAAATCGAATATTTGGGACACGTGCTCACACCAGACGGAATTAAACCAAATCCCAAGAAAATTCAAGCAATCGTAGAACTTAAACAACCCAAAAACGTCAAGGATGTCCAGTCATTCCTAGGCCTTGTCGGCTATTACAGAAAATTTATAAATAATTTCTCTAAATTAGCCAAACCTCTAACCACACTACTCCAAAAAAACAAAGAATTTAATTGGTCTAAGGAATGTGAGGATAGCTTTAAAATATTTAAAGAAATATTAATAAAAGAACCAATATTAAAATACCCCGATTTCTCTAAACAATTTATCCTTACTACCGATGCTTCAAATATAGGCATTGGAAGCATATTATCCCAAATTCATAATAATGAGGATTTACCTATAGCATACTACAGTCGAACACTAAGTAAGACTGAACAAAACTATTCTACGACAGAGAAAGAGCTACTTGGTATCGTAGATTCTGTCAAACACTTCCGCCCATACCTTTACGGGAATAAGTTCGTAATCAGAACGGACCATAAACCTCTGGAATGGCTCTTTAACTGTAAAGACCCAACATCCAAGCTAGTCCGCTGGAGACTCAAGCTTGAAGAGTATGAGTATAAAATCATACATAAAGCAGGGATAAAAAACACTAACGCTGACACACTTTCACGACCTGTATTACACATACAAGATTACTTAGCAGAAAAAGATTTAAATAATTTTACAAGATGGGCCGAACAATTTAAAGAACCAGTCTACTTCAACCAAGCTAATCTTCCTCTAGAAGATCTAAATAACTTGGTATTACCGTTTTCGGTAGACTTATCAAACAATAATAAATTTGCTGATTTTATTAAACCCAAAATAAACAATTTACAACCCCTCCTAAATAACACCGAACTCATTGCACACGAAAATAAAAATATTTTTATTATGCCGTGTAAGAAAACCGCTTTAGAACAAATAACGCTAGCCAATTTATTCGAAAGCCTGTACACACTTTATCAATATACACAAATTATTAACCCCAGCCAACTCTACATATATGACATATCTCAATTATCCTCACTAATAAATGAAGAAACATTCAACAAACTTTTGTATTATTTCTTTTTCGGCACTAATATTGACATTAACATACTACGAACTAATACCATTATCGTTAGAGACCCCAACGAAAAAACGCGATTAATAAAGGAGGCCCACAGTGACCTCGTCTCAGGACATAAAGGTGTAAAAAATACTGTTAAAAAACTCAGACAAAAGTATTTTTGGAAAAATATTACGAAGGATGTTGAAAATTTCGTTCGTGCCTGCCCATCATGTCAAACAAATAAAGTTCCCAAAAACACAAAAACACCTATGGTAATTACAGACACTCCAACAAATTTTAACGAAATGGTATCCATGGATATCATGGGACCTTTCGCCGTCACCGAGTCCGGTAACAAATACGTCCTGACAATACAAGACAACTTAACTAAATTTGTAAATGCCTATCCCATTCCTCAAAATACGGCTGACTACACCGCAATTAAATTTCTTGACCATTGTACGAAATATGGGTTCCCTAAAGTTATATTAACAGACAATGGGATTAATTTTGCGGCAAACATGATAAAAGAACTAAACAAAATACTCAACATAAAACACAAACAAACTACCCCGTACAATCCCCAAAGTAATGGTTCCATTGAAAGAAGCCATCAAGAATTAAAAAATTTCTTACGAAATTACGTTAACGAAAATCTTGATGATTGGGACCACTACTTACAATTCGCTTGCTACTCCTACAACACCACAGAGAATAGGCACACTAACTTTACTCCCTACGAGTTAGTTTTCGGAGAAAAAGCGAAAATGTTAAGTGAAAAATCTAATTTACCATTATACGATAATTTTGCACAAGACGTAAAAGATAAAATCACAAATTTACGTAAAAACGCGAACCAGAACCTAAAAGCAGCGAAACAGAAAAACAAACAATCCTACGACAAAAAAACATCCTTTAAAACATTTAATGTAGGAGACAAAGTTTTGATGTTTGACAATTCTGCACACAAGCACGATAAAAACAAAAAACTTAAATCCTATTACAAAGGCCCCTTTGAAATAATAAAAACTTGGCCCGAAAAGCAGGTAGCCCAATTAAATACAAAAAACAGAAATCAATGGATCCACTACAAACATCTAAAACACTTTGTTTCAGATGTGGATACCAATAGTGATGTTAACAATACTAGTCAACCTCAACCGGGGACAAGTTACAATCGAGAAACTGGCCAATAATCCGGGAGTTTATTACAACCACCTTGGAGAAGCCAAATTCATCAACAACTACCTAAACCTAATACATTACTATAACATTAGTTTTGCACAAATCATATTAAATAACATACCTAAATATTTAGATCAACTCGATTCATTATGTCAACTAAATAACGAAAAAACAAATTGCAAACTAACATACGAACTGTTTACATTAGAATATACTGAAACTCTCAACCGGTTTAACGATTTAGAAAATTCATACTTCAAATTCAATAAACGCAAACGTGAAATCAAATACGAACATGGATGGTTCGACGCCATCGGCAGCATACTGCACAAAATAACAGGCAACCCCGATGCCACAGACACTGAATTTCTCTTTAACAACGTTAACAAACTCATAAAGGAACAAAGTGACGTCAATACTATCTTACAAACCCAAGTAAGAATTATTACAGATAGTATAACACAATTAAACAAAACACAGTCACAAATATTAGCAATTGAAAACAAATTCAATGAACTAACTTCTCACGTTAACACAATTTCTAATGAAATCGACAAAAATTCTAAACGTACTTTTCTTAACCAAATCGAAATTTTGTTAAAGGAATTACTATCCATGCTCAGTAAACAAATAAGTAAATTCGAGCGATCAATTACACTCGCTAGACATAATTTAATAAACTTCGATATCCTTCCTCCTAGAACATTAATTAAAGAGTTAATAAAAAGTAAAACGTTACATTTACCATTTCCCCCGACATATGAACATATAGAATACTATTACAAAATCATTGACACAAACTTATACAATGCAAAACACACATTAATAATAGAAATTAAAATCCCTTTAGTTGATTTAAACGAATACGACGTATACAAAATATACTCACTACCTCAACCCGATCCTCTCATACCTCACCTCTACCAAACCATCAAAATAAGAAAACCCTACCTATTTACGAGCAAGAACAGGCTTACACAATCACTTTCGTCCACACTGGAGATGTGTAAAGAATATCAACGACAACAATTTATCTGCCGACTATCCACAACACATAAAAGTTACAGTGAAGAATGCGAAACAAAATTATTCGACGTAACCACACATTCCATACCAATCGAATGTGAAACTATCAAATACTACGCCGAGCAAGAAATATGGCAGCAGATTCATTCAAATCAATGGCTTACAACAAGTTCGAATCCAATTAGTCTCACAACCAATTGCAACAACCAAATAAAAACGTATGAAATAAGAAGTAATGAAGTCACTAAAGTAACACTGGACAAAACGTGTCGAGGATTCACGAAGACCGTTGAATTGAAACCTTCACAAGTTCTACAAACATACATCATTGAAGATTACATCCCAAAAATACATCTGAACTATTGTGAAGATTGTCGGAACAAATCAAAAAGGGTTACAGCAATCACACCACTTCAACTCCAGTTCGACAACCTCGATAAATTAACATTGAACCACCAACACCTACAAGAACTTGACAAACAGTTGAACAAAGAAATTAACGACCACATCGAATTTCTAGGACAATCCTTTACAACGTCAAACTGGTTCACAATTAAATTAATCGCCGGAATTCTAACATTCCTCCTCTTTTCATATGGATCCTACAAATGTGGATTATTCTCTCTATTATTCTACGTATTGCCTAAAATAAAGAATACATGCTGTTCAAATGGAAGCCCATGTATCAAAATATTTAATCAATGTAATAATAAGAAGAGTAGACCACTCGTTCACTTTGCATCAGCCCCTTTAATGGAACCAAAGGACCACGCTGAACACGAGCTACAGGATACCAGGCAAGTTACCACCATTCCCAATACGTATGAAGAACTCACAAGAAAATCAACAACACCAAAAAGAAAACGCCGTGAAGCCGCAATCCAGTTCGAGCTCAAACCTTACCGCCCTTAGTCGGATCTTCGCAGGGAGGATTGAAGTGATTTCACTTCATACACATTCCAAAGCAACTTTCTAATACAGGACAAATTTCACTTTCACCAGGCTAACGATCAAATTTACGTCACCTAATGATGACAACTACGTCATTTGTCCTTTGTCCAAAAATGTATAAATTTAGAAATAATTAATTATCCATTGTCAGTTATTCTGTTACATTTTTGTAAATTGTTACTATGTCAAATTCATAATAAATCAATTGTATTTCTTAAACTGTCTTATTGTTATTTTCGAGATTCTAGAAAACAAAGTTAAAACAATTGGAAAGAGTTAAATAGTGAAAATCTTGACGAAAAACTAAATTTGGAAATCAAACTCCGAAATTAAATTTATTGGGTGTTTGTTCTCAATCGAAACAACTAACAAACTGGTGTCAGAAGAAAAGGAAAAGAAGATTACTTCTTTTATATACAAATTCGTCGCGCACGACAGTACATAATTATTGTTAATAAGTTATGAATTTATGAACAATTAAAAAATTTTAATTTAATTATTCCTTCTAGGTTAAACTAAATGCTTTTTGTCAAATATTTAATTTATTTTCAATTTATTTTACCCAACTTTGGACAGAAAATGGCGTAACCAATCAGCGTACAGCACACATGTCACGACTCTATTTATTATAGGGACTGTAGTGATCAACAATTCAACTTTTATCTAGATCTGACAATAGAGGTTTATTCATATCTACAGACACTAAACATAACAGACATGTATCGTGCCAGGCACGACAAATATGTATTGTTTAATGCTTTTCTTATGGGTGTATTCATATTATAGCGTAACGTAAGCGCACAGACACATACAGTGACAGACAGTGTCCGCACAGTATTCTCGAGAATATTTTGTCTGTGGTGGAACGTGTCTGTTGACTTTGCGCGGTTAATATGAATGCATGTTTCGAAACGTACAAACAAAATTTCTAAAATTTATTTATAAATTTTCATTGTATTCAATAGTACAAACAACAATTAATCGAATTTGTTAGAAAATAAACATTTTCTGTTAATTATATAAGATCTGAATAACAAACATTTAATCGAATTTATTAGGTTATGTACAATCAAACTGATAAGAAATTTGGCGATGATCAACAGAAGTATGCAGCAAGAAAGGAAATTTTTCCTCTTCCAATAATAACGCAATTTCGAAAAAAATCTTCAGTATAAAAGTCACATAACGTTGTCAGATCTGCTACAATTTAATTTTTGTAATTCATTGATACATACTACATATACGTGCTATATTTATGGTATCTACTGTCTGGTCTGTTTGCTAATTGTGTATATGAATTCTTTTGAAAATGTCGTGTCTGCCACGATACGTGTCTGTGACGTTCAGTGTCTGTAGATGTGAATGAACCTTAAATCGTGTCCATAATTTGTCCTGCGATAATAAAATTACGTCCATAATATTATTATCAGGTCGAGTTAAAATTATTCTTAAGTAATAAAGTAATTAAAAATAGAAGATGATAGTTTAATCGGAAACGTAACATTTGATGAAGTTCTCCAAGTCGAAACCGAGGCTCATTTATATCGAAGCGATAACTATCGAAGCCAAACCGTTGACTTAATCGAAAAATTGTTCAAATAAGAGTTGTAGATATCGACGGGGACAATCGATTGCTATAGCCAGGAGCTTGATAGCTCTAATGGTTTTCGAGTTATGATACAAACTTATAGTTTTTTTTTAAATGGAAACGTATGTTTAAAAGTTTTTCAAAAATTGGTTTATGATTCAAAACTACCAGTAATGCTCAAATTTTCATTATTTTATCTCATATTTTTGAATATTTACGTTTTAAAAATGACACTTTTAAATTTCATACTCAAGTACTTACAAACGATTAGGAATTTAGGTAATTTAAAAAGATATTAGCTCAATATGGCTGCCATTTTTAACAATGTAGTAACGAAAAATTAAACCATTATTACGTTTTCCATCGGAAATTAAAATTATTAAATAGATCAAATTATCATATAAAAATGATAACTAAGTACAATAAGGAAATAAAATTTCAGTTTTAATTCATCGAAAAATAAAAAAATTATTTTTCTGAAATGTCACTGTTTGACAGATACATAGGCGTCTAAACATATTTTTGTAGCAAGTATTTTTAAAGCAAATGAAAAGTTTTTGGTGAGAAAACTTCTCCTTTTTAATTTGGTTTGTAATAAAAAGAAATTACTATCGAATTTCAAATATTTTTACACTATTTGAGTACATTTATTAATAATATTTTCGTTCCTAGTTAACCTCACTTTGCTACTATTAAGAAACGCCAATGTCACTTTGATTTGTACCGAGTATCTTCATTTATTTTACCTGACACTTGCCGTTCTATAAATAAATAATAAATAAATAAAAAATAAATATAGTTTTTCAGTAAATTAATAAATAACCTCAAATTATTTTTAAATTAAGTTACTTTAAATACTAATCTTTTAAAGTAATTTGATTTTATTATGCAAAAATGTTAAAAATTTGAAATAGAACCCGACATCTATACTCAAAAATCTGAATTACTACCATCTGTATTACAGAGAATGATACTAAATAAGGTTCTTTTTTTGGATGTAATAGGAATATTAGCCGTTTAAAACACTGTCGGTTGAAGTAGCCTCAAATACATAACTCTATTTTTACCGCCTAATTGCTAAATTAATGAAAAATTCAAAAAATAAACTTGGGTAAAAAAATTTTTTCCATCATTTATATTTTTAATTGATGCATTAGATTAGTTTTATCGAAAAATTAACATATACTCTCATTTAAAAATCTATAAGTTTGTATCATAACTCGAAAACCATTAGAGCAATATGTAGTAAGAAAGTAGAACATATAAGTAGGATAGATAAATACAGTAACGTGAGCGTGACCGGCACATAAAGTAATTATGTACCGTAATTGCTATAGAACGGATAAATAATTTTTACTTAATCCCAACTACTGGGATCTGTCGAATGACGGTAGGACATGGTATTGAATAATCGTACTATTTTTAAAGTGCATTTGACGAAATGTCATTTCTGAGTTAAATCTTGTAGATCTGCATGTACATATAATTGATTTGATTTTTCCATTCATTTACAATTTTCCAGTTGTTTTATGACGTTTACCCTTTAAATTTGATGTTTGTATACTGTAAATTGGAACATTCATTAACTCATTCGTGCATTTTTTCATATTTTTACCACATTTTAAGGGTTTTACCATAGAGATATATAGAGAGACAACTTAAAAAATCGTTTAAAAAGTTAAATAGTCATTAAAGAAAAAGATGACAGCAGTCATTTGTATTTCTAAACTATATTTTGTCTTTATTTAATGAATGACAAAATACATTTGTTAAAGAAATGCTAATTTTGAGTCAGGAATAAACAAAGATACACTAAACCTTTAATGTCTTGTTGTCACACTCTTATCAATTGTTTATACTGGGGTTTTTGTTGTCATAGATCTCAGTTGTGTACAACATACTTGCTTCAAAAATAGGTACACAGTTGGCCATCCATGTACAACATACTTGCTTCAAAAATAGGTACATAGTTGGCCATCCATGTATATCACTGAGTTTTACAGACGTAAAATTTTCTGTTCTTTAACAAAATATCTGCTTTGGATTTGTGTCAACCCAAGTCCTAATTGCTCTACTAATTATCATTTTTTCTTAATATAGCACTCATTACTATATATATAAAACTAATATTAATGCACTTTTTCGTTAGCCATTTTTCCTAGGTTTCGCCTATTTGACAAATCCCAATAAAAATTATATATTATCCTCTCTATGGTAATTACCTATTTATATTTTGTACTTATAAATAATACTGCTCCGTGGACAATATCCATTTAATTAAGTGCGGATTAAGGGGACCGTCATGGGAATCACGATCCTCCCAGTCCCGCGGATACAAAATTCAAATTTTACAAGAGGATTTATAGTAAGAATAAAAACTTCAGATAAAAATTACTCCAATTCAGTTAAGAAGCTATTCATAAATGACGTATGCAAACAGAGTGACAGAGGGCAGTGGGCTAGTGTAATAATGTGTAACGAGAAGGGGTGGGAGAGCGAGCAAACGTAACGTCATGTTTGAAAAAACTTGGCTTACAGTTGACAAACACAAAAAATATCTTTCCAAAAAAATATAGTTGGCGGGCAAAAAAAAAAAACACATTTCATTATATGGAGTGGTTTTCGACCAGAGGATCGTGTGGTCTAGGGGGCAAGACACCTGGCTAGTTAACAGGAGATCCTGGGTTCGATTCCAGCCGATCTAGTTTGATAATTTTTTTATCACCTTGTGATTTTTAATTTCATTCTAGGTTTAATGAGTCCCTTGAGGAGGGATACAAGTTTTGTGACGTAATATTAGATCGGTGAATCAATAATATTGGTAATATTGGTGGGATGGGGATAAAAATGACCGAATTTTGCATGCCGTAATTTCATGGATGGCCTTTAATCACTCTTATTCAAATCAGGGAAAAAATTTAATTTGATGTTTCCATCTAGTTTACTAAAATATTTCAATACCTTAAAAACCGTAAATAAAGTAATAGGTAGAATGATGAACGATAAAATTTTAATATTTTCGGAAACCGGAATGGAATTTTAGGTGTCTTATCTACTAGGTTTTAGGTGTAATATCTACTAGGATCACTAGCGAAAAAACTTCCGTCTAGACAATCACTGTTTTTTTTTTTTTTTTTTTTTTTTTTTTTTTTTTTTTTTTTTTTTTTTTTACCTGTATAAAGCTATAGCCGTTTCAAAAAGAAAAAAAAATTTCGATATTCCAAGAAAATACTAGATAAAAAATAGGTGTATTTTAGGTGTAAATTAGGTGTGCTAATAAAAAATTAAATGTTCTTACCGTTTTCGAAAAAAAGTGAAAAACAAAAGGGACGGCTAGGTTTACGTAAACCTAGTCGTCCCACAGGTAAAAAAGAGTGTTTTCAGTAATTTAAAGTATGGTGAATTAGGTATAAATTAGGTGTTTTTCGACTATGCTGACAAAAATTTTGTAAAATGAATATTTTAAGAAAAATCTTAAAAAATATTTTAAACCATGGAAGCGCTGTGTATAACGTTAATAACGTTACACACCGCGCTTCCACTGTTTGTTAAGTATTAGATATTTTATTATGTAACTGAACAGAAAAATGGCAAGAATTTTCTTAACGTTCCCAGCGCCCCCACCAGCACTAATAATAATGATGTTATGAAGGTGATAACTTTTTGTAAATTTAGATTACCATATAAATAGAAATCGTAAATATTCAACTGAAGTTTTAACTATTCTTTAAACGAATAAGTGGAAAAAACTCGAGAAAAATAATTTGTTACCATGTAACGTAAAAGCCCCTATACCGGGACATTATTTTTAGGTGTGTAATAAACTGGCTTATAAAAATTGCCAAATAAATTAAACACCCATTTTTTTTTTTTAATGAGCATGAAAGAAAGTTTTCTTAATCCAATGAATATGTTTTTAAAAAAATACAACCCAAAATTTTTTATTTATTAATGTTTTTCTTTTAAAAAATGCCGACATCTATATCCAAACAAAGAAATATTAATGACACTAGGAGTTGGGAACCGATATACAAACAGACATGTAATATGAGTAATATGACACATAGAGTGACATCTAGACGTCAATGTAGTAAACATAGAATGGTTTAAGTATCAGACGTAAATAAAGGATGAAAATACTGTATTCAATAAAAATTGTTTAATATATATATATATATATATATATATATATATATATATATATATATATATATATATATATATATATATATATATATATATATATATATATATATATATGAGCAATTCCATGTATAAACCGATCACCCAAAAATGGCATGTTCTCCAAATTTAATTTCCCTGTGTATATAATAAGTTTAAGTGGTGTTGAGCTATGTACTCGAATATTATTGAATTATCTTCTACTTTGTCGGAGTTATAATTATCCAAAGTTGCGTTCAAGGTCACAAAATGGGGATTCCCCAAAATATTTTATTAATTTTTTCAGTCTAAGAATAATTAAAAAATGATTACATGTGGCATTGAATGTACTTTACATACACTTTCAATCAGACCGATTTCCATTCCAATACATGCACATATATTGAAGTAATTGCAAGTTTTATTTTTTTCTTTAATCGCTTATACTGAAAATACCTTATCTTCGATTTTTGATTTTCTTTTTTTAAATTAAAGTACTCAGTCCCCTCTATAACGTAGTGGTACTCGATTTTCTTTGTTTTTTGAGTTTTACGCATTTTACGGGGCTTAGTTTGAAAAATACGTGAATTTTTTAACTAATTATTAAAATAAAGTAATAATTATAATATTACCCCACCTTTAATTTTCGATTTTCTTTCTTCAAGTTAAAGTACTTAGTCCTCTCTTTAACGTGGTATTCGATTTTCTTTGTTTTTTTGAGTTTTACGGATTTTACGTGGCGCAGTTTTAAAAAAATACGTGAATTTTTTAACTAAATATTAAAATAAAGTAATAATTATAATATTACCCCACCTTTGATTTTCGATTTTCTTCTTTCAAATTAAAGTACTCAGTCCTTTTTATAACGTGGTACTCGATTTTCTTTGTTTTTTTGAGTTTTACGGATTTTACGGGGCTTAGTTTGAAAAATACGTGAATTTTTTAACTAACTGATAAAATCAAGTATTAATTGTAACATTACCCCACCTTTGATTTTGGATTTTCTTTCTTCAAATTAAAGTACTCAGTCCTCTCTTTAACGTGGTATTCGATTTTCTTTGTTTTTTTTGGGTTTTACGGATTTTACAGGGCTCAGTTTTAAAAAATACCAGAATTTTTTAATTAATTGATAAAATAAAATATTAATTTGAATATTACCCCACCTTTGATTTTCGATTTTCTTTTTTCAAATTAAAGTACTCAGTCCTTTCTATAATGTGGTACTCGATTTGTTTGTTTTTTTAAGTTTTACGGATTTTACGGGGTCCAGTTTAAAAAAATACGTGAATCTTGTAACTAATTTTTAAAATAAAGTATTAATTTTAATATTGTTTCATCTTTGATTTTCTTTATTTATATTTTAAATTGGAGTTTAGAGTCCCCTTTAAAACGTGTTATTCAATTTTCTTAGTTTTTTTTTTTGAGTTTTATGAATTTTACGGTACTAAATTTAAAAGAAACACGTTCATTTTTTTACTAAGTGATAAAATAAGGTATTAATTTCAATATTACCTTAACTTTGATAAACTCAGAAAAACTTAGAAAATCGAATAACATGTTATAAAGGGGACTCTAAACTTCAATTTAAAAGATAAATAAGGAAAATCGAAGATAAAACAATATTAAAATTAATACTTTATTTTAAAAAAATTTTTAAAACTGATCCCGTAAAATCCGTAAATCTAAAAAAAAAAAAACAAATAAAGTCGAGTATCACGTTAAAGAGGGGACTGAGTACTTTAATTTGAAGAAATAAAATCGAAAATCAAAGGTGGGGTAATGTTATAATTATTACTTTATTTTAACAATTAGTTAAAAAAACACGTATTTTTTTTAAAACTGAGATCCGAAAAATCCGTAAAACTCAAAAAAACAAAGAAAATCGAGTACCACGTTATAGAAAGGACTGAGTACTTTAATTTGAAGAAAGAAAATCCAAAATCAAAGGTGGGGTAATGTTACAATTAATACTTGATTTTATCAGTTAGTTAAAAAATTCACGTATTTTTCAAACTAAGCCCCGTAAAATCCGTAAAACTCAAAAAAACAAAGAAAATCGAGTACCGCGTTATAAAAAGGACTGAGTACTTTAATTTGAAAGAAGAAAATCGAAAATCAAAGGTGGGGTAATATTATAATTATTACTTTATTTTAATATTTAGTTAAAAAATTCACGTATTTTTTTAAAACTGAGCCCCGTAAAATCCGTAAAACCCAAAAAAACAAAGAAAATCGAATACCACGTTAAAGAGACGACTAAGTACTTTAACTTGAAGAAAGAAAATCGAAAATTAAAGGTGGGGTAATATTATAATTATTACTTTATTTTAATAATTAGTTAAAAAATTCACGTATTTTTCAAACTAAGCCCCGTAAAATGCGTAAAACTCAAAAAAACAAAGAAAATCGAGTACCACGTTATAGAGGGGACTGAGTACTTTAATTTAAAAAAAGAAAATCAAAAATCGAAGATAAGGTATTTTCAGTATAAGCGATTAAAGAAAAAAATAAAACTTGCAATTACTTCAATATATGTGCATGTATTGGAATGGAAATCGGTCTGATTGAAAGTGTATGTAAAGTACATTCAATGCCACATGTAATCATTTTTTAATTATTCTTAGACTCTGAAAAAATTAATAAAATATTTTGGGGAATCCCCATTTTGTGACCTTGAACGCAACTTTGGATAATTATAACTCCGACAAAGTAGAAGATAATTCAATAATATTCGAGTACATAGCTCAACACCACTTAAACTTATTATATACACAGGGAATTTAAATTTGGAGAACATGCCATTTTTGGGTGATCGGTTTATACATGGAATTGCTCATATATATATATATATATATATATATATATATATATATATATATATATATATATATATATATAGATTTAATTAAGTAAGGAAACATTAAATGCGAGGTGAATTTAAATTGAACAATAATAATAATTTTTGTTATCAGAGGTTTCTTTCAGAAATAACTTCATTAATATATAAATGTCAAAACTGTTCCAGTATTGGATCGCGTTCCGGTATAGGGGCTTTTACCCTAGTTGTAAAGAAAAATATTTAACATCTTATAACGTTCCTAGGGGTCCACAAAGTTAAGCGCTTATATATTTGC
This sequence comes from Brachynemurus nebulosus, assembly GCA_035578155.1. Taxonomy (NCBI): domain Eukaryota; kingdom Metazoa; phylum Arthropoda; class Insecta; order Neuroptera; family Myrmeleontidae; genus Brachynemurus; species Brachynemurus nebulosus. The sequence continues at coordinate 32,551,669 of JAPWDM010000004.1, forward strand.
TACAATTTAATTACTACAAATTTGGGCATAGCGGAAAAATTTTTAAAAACTGAGTAAGCCAAACATTTTTTTTTACATATTTATTTATTTATTTATACACAGTGATAATTTTTTATTATATTGAGTACATAATCATCTATGGTGATATCTTGAAATTGTTCGATTGTCTTCCTCCCTTTTTCAGGTAAAAAATTGGGTAGTGTCCTATTGGACACTACCCAATTTTTTACCTGAAAGGACACATTCTATTAATTACACTGTTTGTAATTAATAGAATACTACACTCCTACACTCTCCCCCTCTGGTCAATGCTTAAGTCCCTACGAGCGTTGACCAGCACCTTGTTATTTGCGTTGATCTATAACAGAAATGTTAAATTTACTATGTCCGCTTATTGGGCGCTTTAACTTAACTTCAACCCTTTGGTGGCTCGATATAGTGTTAAATCGAATTAATGGAAACAACCAAATATAATCCCATTACTTGACGTTAACTCATGCGTGACTATTTTCGATACAGTATATGAGCCATCTCGTTTTGATACAAATTTTGCACATACTTCTTTCGTTGCGTTACTCAATACGTAACTCTTCAGTAAAACTTGATTTCCTACCTGGAAAATAGGTAGCTGTTGACGTGAGGAATCGGTTTGCGTCTTGCGCCTATACTGTTGACGCATAATCGTCTCCTTAGCCAATCAATGTATTTGTTAACTGTTTTAAATACGGCGTTATGTGCGGTACAAAATTTTTAGCATTTGCTACAGCATGCATATCGTAAATAGTATCATTTTGTGCACGTAACTCGCGCCCAAATGTTAAGTATGCAATGAAATCTATGGGATCTTCCTATCGCTGAAACATATCCGAGTTTCCATTCAGAAATCCATCCAACTGTTTACATTGTTCATCTTGCGACTGATGTCCAGACAGTTGACATAAATGAGCATCCATAGGTATATACACAGCGCTTCCATGGTTTAAAATATTTTTTAAGATTTTTCTTAAAATTTTCATATTACAAAATTTTTGTCAGCATGGTCGAAAGACACCTAATTTACACCTAATTATCGAAGACACTTTTTTTTACCTATGGGACGGCTAGGTTTATGTAAATTGTAAACCTAGCCGTCTCTTTTGTTTTTCACGTTTTCCTGAAAACGGTAAGAACTCCTAATTTTTTTATTAGCACACCTAACTTACAACTAAAATACACCTATTTCTTATCTAGTAGTTTTTTGGAATTTCGCAATTTTTTTTTGGGGGGGGGGCGGCTAGCTTTATGCAGGGACGAACGTAAACTCGCTCCTTTGACCATTTTCACACTGTAATCTCGCTCTCGGGTCTCTTAATCATCTATGTAAAGTCGCTCTTTACTCTGCAGGGGGTTAACACATGCTTTTTTCGATTGAAGCAGTTAAAAATAGAGAATTATATTGGTATATATACACTACTCTACAAAAATCTATGATCATCACAACTATGAATAATTAATTTAGATATTATACATACATAGTATATTGTCAAAACTAACTAAACTAACTTAACCTTAGCTAACCTCATCACCTAGTTTTTATATCAAAGTCGAAGTATATTGCCAAAACTAACTATACTAACCTAATCTTAACTAACTTCACCACTTAGTTTTTATCTCAAAGTCGAAGTATATCGTCAAAACTAACTAAACTAACCTAACCTTAACTAACTTCACCACCTAATTTTTATATCAAAGTCGAAGTAGGTATATTGTCAGAAATAACTAAACTAACCTAACCTTAACTAACGTCACCACCTGGTTTTTATATCAAAGTCGAAGTATATTGTCAAAATTAACTAAACTAACTTAATCTTAACTAACTTCACCACTTAGTTTTTATCTTAAAGTTGAAGCATATCGTCAAAACTAACTAAACTAACCTAACCTTAATTAACTACACCACCTAGTTTTTATATCAAAGTTGAAGTATATTGTCAAAACTAACTAAACTAACCTAAGCTTTCTTTTTCAATTTCAAATATTATCGAGTGTCCGCGAAACACTACTACGTGTGACAAACTTTTGTTTGCATTTAAACACACGCAGAATTCATATGTTCACTTATCGTTCAGCTAAACTAAAACTTTAAGCACTCGATTTCTTTGGTTAGTATGACCAAAATCCAAATGTAAATTAAAAATCACAAAGTGATTGAAAAAATTATCAAACTGGATCGTCTGGGAATCGAACCCAGGATCTCCCTCTTTGTGATTTTTAACCTAACCTTAAGTAACTTCACCACCTAGTTTTTATATCAAAGTCGAAGTATATTGTCAAAACTAACTAAACTAACCTCACCACCTAGTTTTTATGTCAAAGTCGAAGTATATTGTCAAAACTAACTAAACTAACCTAACCTTAACTAACCTCACCACCTAGTTTTTAAAGAAAATTTGTCTAATAAAAATAATTTTAAATTTGATAAATCAATAAATTAAAAATATATAAGCCTTACTTTTTGTCTGGAGGGTTCCAGTATTTTTGAATTGCCGCGTATACACATAAAAACAAATGTTGCAACCTCCTGTCAAGATGACGCACTCTTGCTGACCATTTAGGGAGCGAGTTTACATGGGTAATAAAAATCAACGGGGTGCTACTGAAGGATTTGGGAGCGACTTTATCTACTCCGTTATGGAGGTTCGTCATTATGATAGCAAAAATGAAAAGTTTACACCCAAATTACCTCAAATATCGTTATTAGATCGTAAATAAAACGATAAAATGATGAAACTGAAAGGCAATTGTAAGTTTACGATATCGTCCTTTTAATTTTTATCATATTTATTGCAAATGCAGAAGGTAAAGCATGAGTCATGCTCACGACACTCATGACTCTTTCTCAACGGAGACAAATTCAAATTTTATCATGATTTTTCAGTTATACAATACTTTAGTTCTATTTAAATGACGATACTTTTTATAGGCTTTCTAACAAAAATTTTAATCACAACTATTTGCTAGTTTAGACACATTTTTAAAAAAATTTGGAACATTATGAAACCATTAAAAATGTGATTAGGATACTTCCCCCGTACCAATTTGTGAGCTGTATTCGCCCAGAACTTTTAAAGCACAATATTCTGGAAAGACTTCTTACTAATCAAAAATCCTTTTATATGTATTATGTAATAAATAAACAAAATTATTTTATCCAAATCGCTCTCCCAGTGAGTTTGATTCTGGATCAACATTAATAGAAAGCGGTCTAAAAATAAAGTGTTATGTTAATTAAAATTCAGAATTTTACCTTCATTTCTAGAGAGTATTTTACCTTCTAAATGGCTGCAGTTGTAGATAAAAAAAGATATTTGTCCTTTGTATTTGATTGTACCTGCTATAACCTCCTCATTCCAAATACACTTATATATATATATATATATATATATATATATATATATATATATATATATATATATATATATATTCTTTTTTTAACTTGATTTTGACTATAGACATTTAAAAGTTTTTGGCGTTATTAATGACAACCAAACTCATGAAAAATTCTAAAATACCCCTGTCGCAGCATCCTGCATAACATAGCGAATTTCCATTTACAAAAGTACGTTTTTCTCGGAAACTAGTTGATATAGAGTAATTGTAAATAAAAAAACCTTCTTTATGTGAATTTTCCGCCTCATTCCGCCAAATCTTTTTCACGAAAAATGTCCAAAACACCGTAAACGTTTTCACGAAATTTCACACTTAGTAAACATATATATATATATATATATATATATATATATATATATATATATATATATATATATATATATATATATATAAATGTGTCCGCACGATAACTCAAGAACGAAACATCTTATTTTTAAGAAATTTCGTGAAAACGTTTACAGTGTTTTGGACATTTTTCGTGAAAAAGATTTGGCGGAATGATGCGGAAAATTCACATAAAGAAGATTTTTTTATTTACAATTACTCTATATCAACTAGTTTCCAAGAAAAACGTACTTTTGTAAATGGAAATTCGCTATGTTATGCAGGATGCTGCGACAGGGGTATTTTAGTTTCAGAATAAATCAATTTGGCACCAACAAACTTAAAAAATCATTTTATTTAAAAGCAATATTTTAAACAAATATGAGTCTCCACCCACCGCCGGAGGTTTCTAGAACCGCCCCGGTAGTGGATGGTGGGTCCAGAACTTGTTTTCTTATTTTCTCAAAAACTAGCTAACCTAGAATAATAGTTCAAAAACCTTTTTTATGTGATTTTTTTCCGTCTTTGCAATGGTGTAAAAAAATGTGGCGAAAACTCTTAAATTATAGCAAATTTTGGCAAAAAACTAATTTTTTGCAAGAACAAAAACCATGTTCCTGGCATCCGACGTGCTTGGCTGAAGAACTCATCCAAGATTTTTGGACTTTCAACGTTGTCACCAAATTTCGTAAAGCTAGCAGTTTTTCCTGAAGAGCTATCGTGCTGATACATATATACATACATAAACCGATACATACATACATATATATATATATATATATATATATATATATATATATATATATATATATATATATATATATATATATATATATATATATATATATATAAATTTTAGTGAATATTATTTTTGGGTTCTAGGGGCCTCAAAACAAATTTCTGCCATAGTCGCGGGCTGAACTTCCACCATGAGCAAGGCTGGAATAGCGAGTTTCCATTCTGGAAATTCGCTAAAAGTATCTTATATGTATATTAACGTCTCTGGATATTCATAATAACGTATTAATCCTCACATATTAAAAAAATTGTGTATTACTTTATGTCAACTACAGTCGACGTTTGGAACGAGGAGGATATACAAATTTCATCAAAGTTGGGGATTGATTTCCGAGAACTTTCTTTCCATTATGTGTGTAGTCAACAAAGTAGGTATATTTGGTTTGAGGATTTTAGCGATATAAATAAATATATTTAAAAAAAAAATATATACATTTATATTTATTAAAAAGTTTATATAAAAAATATAAATATAAATATTGAAGCGCATTTTATGCAAAGTGAAAATTTTGGATATTCTGAAGTAATATGGAATTATAACAATGATGCTGGCGGTAAGGTTACAGCACCATGTCCAGAAAGAGTTGTAGGTAAACCAGCCACCCCTCTAATCCAAGTACACCGTTCAACACAATAACACTCAACATTGCTCAGTGCTCTCATGTACACCGTTGTTACACCACCAATAATTAAAATTTGTGTGCCAATATAAGCCACAGCATGACCATGCCGAGGTATTGCCATTTCTGTAAGAAGACACCATTTTTTTTCTTTATAATTCCACACATCAATGGATTCGACGCTAGATGTTGTTCTGTCACTTTCAGACATTCGACCGGCTCCCCCAATAAGAAAGAGTGTATCGTTCATTACAAAAAGACGACCAAAACATCGTGGAAATCGTAAATTGGTTACCGCCGTCCATCTAAGATTTTATTAAAAATAAATTTTTTTGAAAACGACTTTTTGATATAAACTTACTGATTGTAACGAGGATCATAATATTCGCAATCGCAAGATAAGGGATGTTTTTTAGATCCTGTCATCCCACCTGCAACCCAAATTTTACCTCTGTATTTTGTAGTAGCTACACCCATTCGTGGTGAATTTAACGGCATTACTTCCTCCCATACTCCATTGTTAAGGTCATATCTTTCTACTGATGCAAGTACTCTGTCAAATCATTATTACAGTTTTTTTTTTTGATGCATTCATATATGTAACAAATAGTTTTTACTGTCTTTTTTATTACCTTCCAGTTTTATCTTGCCCTCCAATAGCATATAAATTTTGTTTAGTAGTGACCAATCCTAAATTTTTTCGTGCTATATTTAATCCAGATTCACTGAACCAAGATCGATGAACTGGATCGAAACTCCACACAGTAGTTACTACACTAGCTTTGCCACGTAAATCGTCATCGCGAGGATCAGCCCCACCTAAATATAACAAAAAAAACACATTGAAAAACAGATTTTCTAGCTTCTGCTACAATAGTTTATGTCAAAAAAAAAAAAAAAAACGAAAATAAAAAAAAAAACGAACCAGCCAGAAAGACTCGCGCTTTTAGGAAAGCTACCGCATGATGATGACGTGGTTCGGGAAGCTCAGTGACAAATTCCCATACATTTTGTTCTGGTTGATATCGATAGACATCTTTACCAGTATTTCTTCCAATTCCATATTGTGAATGAGGGTCAATACCACCAAAAACTAAAATAGTTTCACGATCAGCTGCAAAAAGAGTTCCTTCCTCAAAAAAGTTTCTGTTTGTTACTGGTAAATAACTTGCACTAATTTCATTCCTTAAAAATAAGAAAATATTAGAAGTAGATAAAAAATTAATAATGTAAGACTTACGGCATGAGAGGTGATTTTTCTTTACAAGAACAGGGTTTCCTGTTTACTACGTGTTCTTGGTTAGTTGTTGCTTGGTAGATATCATATGACCGCAGCTGTGGCCTTTCCTCTGCAGGACCATGTGTGATTATTTCCTTCAGTTTATCTGATATATTTGGTTTCTCCCTTAAAAAAGATACTAGTTGTTATTTACGGATCTATGTGTTATCTATAGAATTTGACCATGGTTAATGTCGGATTAAAGACAAAAATTTTAAAAAAAGTGGTGTATTGTTTAAGGCTTTAAATGGTGTAGAAAATATGATTTTAAAAGTATCAAATTTTTGTAAGAGTAAGAGTTTTCGTAAGTCGGAATGATTAACAAAATGGTATAATGTTATAATGAATGTTTTTTTTTTTGAAAGAATGGAAACTATACTATACTTTTTGAAGGTCAGAAAGTAAAAATTGGAATTTTTTTTTAACATAAAATAATTATCAATAGTCCAAGCAAATTAAATTTTTACGTGCCAAAATTAGTACCTGGAAGGGAAAATATGGAAAAGATAGGAGAAAATCTGTAGAATTCGATGAACTATTTTTAAACAGCTGAATCATTGGGGAAGTACCTCAAAATGGCGACCAAAGAATACGTGTAGCATAACAGTGAAGCCTTTAAGAGAAAATCCTTAAAACTAAAAAAGAAAACAACCCTTACGATGTTTTTCATTTTAGCCATTGAAAAAAATTTTATCCCAAAAAATGGGGTTGGAGAATCATTAGTAATACTTTTCAACCTATTTACAGCTCCAATTTAATGACTTTTAAAAACATAATCAAAAAAATAAAATTTCAAAAAATAATCGAATTTTGCTGGATTCATAAAAATCATTAATCTTTCGGTCGTTTATTTTGAATATTTTGAATAACTTAATAATGTGCGCACTTATTTCATACGTTAGTACAAATCTTTAAGAAAATTTTAAGTCCGTAAACGTGCCTGCAGGTAGTACAGAACCTAGTTAAATCGAATTCTGCAAAAACGTCTTTTTTTCAAAAAAAATGATTTTTGCAAAAACTACCAAATATTTTTCAATTTTTAAAAAACGTTCCAATTCTACTTGCCAAGGATTATACTTTCGCCAAGTTTCATAAAAAAATATTTTTCTCCCATTAAAGTATAAGCAATTGAAAAATCGTGATTTTTGGCGGTGTTTTTACGATAACTAATTTGTTTATGCACTAATTTGCATAAAAAATTGGTCTCATGCTGTTGACATTAAATATCTCTACAGCTTTTGTACAAAACTTTCTTTGTAAGAAATCCAGTCTTTTTAAAAAATGAAAAAAAATTGTTTTGACCTTCTATAGTTGCCATTTTGAGGTACTTCCCCATTGATTCAGCTGTTTAAAGATAGTTCATCGAATTCTACAGATTTTTTCGTATCTTTTCCATATTTTCCCTTCCAGGTACTAATTTTGGCAAAAAACAAGGTTTTAATCAGTAATTTGCTTGGACTACAATAGGATTTAAATTTTCATGCATTAAATGGATAATTTTATATTACATACTATCTCATGTTTTCAAAATACTAATTTTGAACATTTTGTATTTGGGCTTAAATCTAATTGAAAGTAGATCTACGTTAATATTAGTAAAGTGTTTTTATTTACTAATATCAAATATGAAATACCATAAAGTAACGCTCAAATTTATTAAATTTAGATCTACGTTGATTTCACTACAATATTAAAAGCGAGCCCGTGGGGTAAGTAGAACTTCGATTAACCGTCACCGTCCAGACTGGAACTGTGACGGTTGTCTGACTATCTAAATTGTTCGTTTATTTAAAAAAAGGACAAAACTCCTATATCTTGTTTATTTTGTTTAGAATATGAACACCATATTTCTTTCTCTGTTTTGCACATTTTTACTATTCTGTAAAACAGAGAAGGAAATAGAGTGTTCATATTCTAAACAAAATAAACAAGGTATACAGGGTGTAAAACAAATAACTCTAACTCTCGTCCTTTTGTGGGGTGACTCATAACACCTTGTAGACACTAAAACCGCAAGAATTTTTTCGGAATTAATAGTCGCGTCATCCCTCAAAAAGATAAGAGTTATTTCCTCTACACCCTGTATATAATATATATACACATACATATATACATATATATATATATATATATATATATATATATATATATATATATATATATATATATATATATATATGTATGTATGTATGTATGTGTGTATATATATTATATACAGGGTGTAAAGGAAATAACTCTTATCCTTTTGAGGGGTGACGCGACTGTTAATTCCGAAAAAACTCCTGCGGTTTTAGTGTCTACAGGGTGCTATGAGTCACCCCACAAAAGGACGAGAGTTATTTGGTTTACACCCTGTATATACTATTATCAATATAAAATAATTTCATATTTTTAGCGATCATATTCTTTATTTTCACAAAATATTTATTTTTCTACGGGATTTTGTATACCTTTGGAAACTAGGTTTGTATACCTAATGCCAGCGACGGAATTTTTTTCTTATTAAGCGGTGACCAATAATCGAGGGTCGGTTAATTGAAGTTCTACTGTAAATTATTTGTACCCTTATTTAGACCGTTTGTGAGAAAAGGCGGTTCAAGTTAACTATATTCATTTTATATTGATTTCATGGTTATCTAAACTTATGTAATAAATCAACCTAGATTTACGAAATTTCAATATTTAGATCTATGTATGTAGATCAAACACATTAAAAGTATTAAAACTAATCAATTTTTTTCTCGGATTTCTATAATTTTATATACATAGTAATGGACCATTTTCTCAAATATGTAGCAATCTGTCACCAGGGTGGCGACACAGGTATTTGGGATTACATGTCTATAACCGAGATAATAATTTAACCAACCAAAAATCACCTTCTGTTAATTCCACTTTAGCAACGAAATTTTCCAATTCGGTTACCTAGGAATATTGTTTTAGCGAATTTCGAAAACTCGAAATTCGGCTATTACAGTAGGTCTCATGACGCAATCTGAGTCCGGGACTATGGCAGAAATCTGTTTTGTGGTCCCTAGAATACGAAAATGATATTCACTAAAATTTATATATATATATATATATATATATATATATATATATATATATATATATATATATATATATATATATATATATATATATATATATATATATATATATATATTTATGTGTTCCCACGATAACTCTCGAACGAAACGTCTAACGCTTATGAAATTTTGTGTGCGGACTGGATTCTGAATTGGCTTGGCTAAGTTCGTTAGCCAGATACGTCGGATGCCCGGAAGTAGGTTTTCTGGCCATTTTTTATCATTCGATCCTATCATAAGACAGTTCGATTTTTACATCGTTGAAAAGGAAAAAAAAAATTATGAAGAAAATGTTCTTATAATTTTCTTTCTATGTTAAGTAGTTTTCGAGAAAATCGTAATTTTCACTATTGCCTTATTTTGCTCTCTTTGTCATTGTAATAAGTAATTTATATTTCTATCTCAGTTCTTTATGAAGTATAAAAATATTTCACTTTTTTATTAAAGAATTTTGTGAGAACAAGTGAAGTATATTCACATACATGTGTTATAACACACATACATGTATAGAGTTTTGTTTCTCATTTATTGCATTATAATTAGCATGGTTCTATCTCATGTTAAAAAATGTAAATTAAACATATTTTCTAAGCTAATGTAATGAAGAATTTTTTTTTTTTTATTGAATTTTTAAGTAAACAAGAAATTGAAGATTATGTTATGATATAATATTATTAAATATATGAAACAAAACAAAATATGTACAATGTACATATGTATGCCCGGAAAAATATTTTGAATCGATTTTGAAAATTTTTTCACTAATAATTAATAATGTTAAAAAATTAAACCATTTCAAATGGATTTAAGGTATTTTATGTGAGGTCAAGGTTTTCGGGACCTAAAAAGGCCAGAAATTAATTAACCAATCGATTTTGAAAATTTTTTCACTGTTACAGAGCTAAACTGTTTTAGATAAATATAGATTCCGTTATGTAAGGTCTGCCAGGGTCCATAGGATCCAGAGATGTCAAAAATAAACTAACTGACCGATTTTGAAAATTTTTTCACTGTTACAGAGCTAAACTATTTTCGATAAATATAAATTACGTTATGTAAGGTCCACCAAGGTCCATAGAACCCAAAAGTGTCAAAAATAAACTAACTGACCGATTTTGAAAATTTTTTCACTGTTACAGAGCTAAACTATTTTAGATAAATATAGATTACGTTATGTAAGGTCTGCCAGGGTCCATGGGATCCAAAAGTGTCAAAACTAAACTAACCGACCGATTTTGAAAATTTTTTCACTGTTACAGAGCTAAACTATTTTAGATAAATATAGATTACGTTATGTAAGGTCTGCCAGGGTCCATGGGATCCAAAAGTGTCAAAAATAAACTAACCGACCGATTTTGAAAATTTTTTCACTGTTGGGGAACTAAGCTATTTTAGATAGACATACATTACGTTATTTAGGGTCCGCCAGGGTCCATGGGACCCAAAAGTGGTAAAAATAAACTAACCGACCGATTTTGAAAATTTTTTCACTGTTACCAGCTAAACTATTTTAGATAAATATAGATTACGTTATGTAAAGTCTGCCAGGGTCCATCGGATCCAAAAGTGTCAAAAATAAACTAACCGACCGATTTTGAAAATTTTTTCACTGTTGGGGAGCTAAGCTATTTTAGATACATATAGATTACGTTATGTAAGGTCTGACAGTGTCAGTAGGACCTAAAAGTGTCAAAAATAAAATAACTGACCGATTTTGAAACTTTTTTACTATTACCGAGGTAAACTATTTTAGATAGGTACAGGTTGTGTTATCTGAGATCCACAACTGTCCTGCGGATGCAAATGCGGCGTAGAATGCTACACAACGGGTGTTGAATATATATATATATATATATATATATATATATATATATATATATATATATATATATATATTACATAAAGTCCGCCTAGAATATACGGTCGAGCTGATTTTTTAATGAGGTCCACCGGGATCTTGCAGATCCGAAAACGCCAGTAATAAGCTATCGAACCGATGCTAAAAAATTTCTCACTGCTAGAGAACTAAATTATTTAAGATGGATACAACTATGCTGCACAAAATTCGTTCGGGTTCTTGGGTTCCCAAAAATACCAAAACTAATTACCCAGCCGATTTTAAAAATTCTTTTATTCTTAGAAAGCTAAACTATTTTAAATAGGTACAGGTCTTAGATGAGATCCGCCAGTGCCCAATATTTGGAAATTCGCTATGTTATGCAGATGCTGCGACAGGGGTATTTTTTTTTAGAAATTAATATTCCAACTATAGAGATGTAGTTCCGAATAAGCGGTGTCGCCGCCCTGGTGTTAAACAATTTTCTTATGCGGTTACATAGCAATTTTTAAATTAAAATTTCAATCATAGAGATGTCGTCCCAAATTACCTGTGTCGCCGCTCTGGTGTCAGGACTGTTACTTATTTTGAGAAAATGGCTCATTGAAATGATCCAAATGAGCCAAATGATCAACTATACCTATTGTAGAGGATACTTACTCCGTTTGATTTTTTAATGCTTCTTGTTTTTCTGTATCTATGGTTACTGAGTTACGTTCCCTCTAAAACATCAAGCAAATATATATTTAAAAACAAAATCAAAAAAATTCAAGTTAATGTAGTCACTGTAGAAGAGCTTCAAAATTAAATTTGTATAAAAACATTTTAAATCAGCGTATTCTTACTTTTTCCAATCTTTCATTTGCCGCAAAATCTTTTAGAAGTCTACCATACTTTTGTCCACATTTGTTAGCAATAGCATCGTTACGATATGAGTCTAGATATTCAAGAAATTGTCTATACGTAACGTAATCCTTTTCTACGCCACTAAAGTTACGAGGTTCAGGTTCTTCTATATCAAGTAAACTTAACCAATGTTGGAAATCTTCATTACTTTGCCCATACCAATATTTAATTATGACGAAACTGCGGAATGCTAATATTAAAACAACTCCGTATGAAGAAATTTAATGAAGTTAATGCATACGCAAGTCCATCATCAATCATTTTCAGTACTTCTGGATGTTGGGCGATTGCAATAAATTCTGGATTTTCTGGATTACGTTTTATATCAATCAACTGCCATGGTTCAATTAATCCAAATCGAATACATTTCATTAATTTAGCTATATATTTTTGACGGCTTTTCCAGTTGTAACGTAACCAACGTATTGCACTCATTAGAACTTCCATTTCACTACAAGCCAAACATTTATTTTTGAATATAAAATTTGTTGATCCACTTACCCAGCAATAAACTCTTATTTTAATTATTCAGGTCATTTGAACACAAAATAGTTTTAATGATTATATGTTTCGTTTCCCTTCATTATCGAATTATAAGATCCAAAGTCACTTAAATTTTAACAAAAACAAACAAACGATGACTTCAAATGATTTAAAGATTTTCTCTAAGAACTTGTTCCCAGGTAAGTGGATCATTCTATTCAAATTATATTAACGTAAATAACCAATTAATAAGAATGTAATTTGACGACAGAAAGGCACACAAGTCTGGTAAACTTAATTCTAGCCAATCTTGAGAACTAACTAAAGTGAAGAAAAAATCACGAATTCGTGGTATCATTAATTCTGCTATGTCATTTAAACCTTTTCGTCTGGCATCTAGAAACAACGTGAAAGCTGTGTCTTCATTAAAAACTTCTTGTGAACTAATAAACGTTAAACATTGTTTCTCCAATTCTAGAAGTGACATAGAATAATTAAAGAAGCTATTATATACAATTCTCTGTATAATTACCTTTAATTTGCAAATATTTTGCTGCTAACACTAATTCTAAACAATTTTCACGCGTCAGAAATTTATAACATTCCTCTTCAGAAGATATCATCCATCCATAAATTGCAGCAAACGCTTTTGCTGATACGTATGATTGCTTAAAATTTATAAGAATTAATTAATTTAAATTAACGCAAAAAATATTATTTTTATTATCCATTATTATACTTTTCTCAAATCAACTTTTTTTTCCGTAACATTTTCAAAATATTTCGAATATGATTGCAATACAATTAGATGACATGAAAATTCTTCATTTTCGATGTAAACAATACAGTCGGCAAGTCTGTAAATTTAAATATTACAAACTGATCATTTTTAGTGATAACACATATAACGTAGATTTGCAGGATTTTGGTAAATGATTTATAAATATAAATATTTGTGTTAATATTAAATCAATCTAGAACTATTACTAATGGAAAAGTAAAATTAGCTGAATTTCGTGAATGGAAATTCGCTAAAAGAAGTAGTTATTCTGTCTTTGTATTTTGATGTAATTAAAAATTGAATTAATTCTAATAAGTGGGATTTTGTAAGACATTGAAATAATTGTAACCAGAGACGGATTAATTCACTTAATTCCACACCTCAAAAGATATAGAGTACAAAAAATATAAAAAATATAAAACAATAAATAAAACTATTTTGCTGAATTTGTCCCTTTTGCTTTCGATCAATGCTTATTAATAGAAACACATGCCTTATAAATTATAACATTTCCCTATTAAATTTCCAAGTTAGTATAATAAAAATATACAAATCATTTTTATTAGTCCATTTAAGAGATTAGGACAGCTAAATTAGGTACCTTTTTATATTGTTTAAATATTATTTAAATTATTGTTCTAATACTGGCAACAATTTTTACCCTATGTATCTTATGTAGGTATGTAATTTAAATAAGTAATTTAAAAGTCCCTCTACCAGAACACTACACTAAGGTATTTTAGGTGTGTAATTTTTATTTTTATTTTTATTTAATTAGGTGGAAAAAACGATTTTCGCTGGATCTAACACGCCCCCAGCCCCCCAGAATTAACGTAGAGTGTTGAAATTTGGTGTGTTGATAGAGTTTATACCTAGGTTCTAAATTACATGATCGGCCAAGTGGTCGGAAAACGTCATTTCATATTACATGACCTAACCTTGAAATTTTACTTACAGCTTCTTAGATAGATTATCTAGGACGGTACAAGTGATATACAGCGGTACACAAGATTTTTGAAATTGGTTTAAAAATATATTTTTTATAAATAAGGTTGATTTTTTCGTCGAAAATTATTTTTTATTTTCTGGCTACTGTTTAAAAAAAAGCGTCAGATTGCGTATAATATATTTTAAAAAGTTTTATACTGATTGCGTTATTTGTTATGGAGAAAAAATTCCCCAAAACGTTATTTTCTGGTATTTCAAAGGGATGTAACGTTTTAAGTAAACTGATTTTTGGGAAAAATTGAGGAACGAATTTTCAGAAATTAAAAGTTTTTCCGCATTTTTATTACACCATCATAAAGAGGGGAAAAAATTACATAAATTAGGTTTTTATTTAAACCATTACTCTATGTACTTAAATTAATTTTTTAACTCATTATTCTATGTAAACTAGTTTTTGAGGACTTTTTTTTTTTTTAAAAAGAAAAAAACAAACCAAAAGCTGATTTTAGTTTACATTTTATCTATTCAGATTTATACCGGTTGTAAGAAAAATAAGTCTGTTTTAATTTTTTTTGTAAATATGTACCACTTTACTTCAAACATTACTTTTAAATTTTTGATTGCCAAAAAGCGAAAATCACTATCTTAAGCAGGATGCTGCGACAGGAGTACTTTTCTGATCTACATACACATTTCAACATACATACACGTAATTATTAATACGCCGCGCTAGTTCTTCATACAAATTTGTTTTTGTATCCAGTTGAATTTTGCTCCAGTCGATTGGTTCCGCATCAAAACATCCGTATTGTTCCAATTTTATTTCAGGAGTAAGAACAGGGGCAAGATTTTCTGCTTCATTTGTCTCATCATCGTCATCATTATTGTCCGAGTGATTTCCATTTTCATTAAAACTAAAGCTATTTATTAGCTAAAATATTAAATGTAAATATCTTATAAAATTTAATTTGGAGTTTGATTAATTTAAATATTCTGAAGGTACGTTCAGGGTTAGCAACCGTACTATAATTATAGTAGACATACTATAATTACATCCTTTTTACTATGTACTATCATGCCTTTACAATAATCCTTAAATCTACTATAATTTCTTAGTACGTTACCTCTTCCGAAAGTTGATTCATTGTTTTGTAAAATTCTTTGGACGGCGGCCTATCTGAAGTATGAGAAGTTTTTGCTAGGTCGTTCGTATTATCATTCTTGTTTATGTCTTTTGGATTTGCCACCAGCACACTTAATTTTTTTGATTCAAAAATTACCTTTATATTAACTATTAATTTAATTTTCTCAGTAAACAAAAATTGCTTAAGGACAAGCTAATTTCTAAATTACCTGATTTGGTCCAATTTTTAAATTTCCGCTAGGAGTCGTTGTAAACGGAAACTGTTTTTCTTCGACTTTATCATCACCTTTATTTACAAAGGTGCGAGCTGATCTGTAACAGATTATGTGGATATTTAATTATTATTACTGAATCTACACTGCTCAATGATATATAATTACGTATGCGCAAGTTAATAATGCATCTAATCGCTATAATTTCAAAATCAGCAGGGCCAGCGAGAGGGTAGGATAGGTGGGGAAATTGCTTGGGGGCCCGGAGAAAATGAGAAGAGGTTTTTGTTTACTCGTCAATTGTATTTTTGAAGAAAAATGTTTGAATCTTTTTTGTTGTGTTCGAGAGTCGTCATTTCCCTCGCCGGCCCTGAAAGTCAGTTAATTAAAGCAGTCAATAATCAAGCAATTACTGTCATTACTGTGGAATGAACGTTTATTAGTTCGACAGTTGTTAAACTATTACGCGATTTATCCATACTCTCATGAGATTATACGAGGTGAACGTGACTACGTAAGAATAAGAATGTGAACGGACTTATTTCGTCATCGTTCCGTTTGGTGTTAGTTTTTGGATTGAGATAAAGGACATAAAATGTGAGACGATGCTACTTATTAATATAACTGCCCCTGTACAAACTACAAATGCAGAGTGCGCACAACTCACCTCAAGTTATGCGAAGGTCTCGGCTAGGCGTTTTTGAGAGAGGGCGAGTCAGAGGTAAAAATTCGGTACAAAAATATTCACAATAGAAATTGGGGAACGGTAGTAGAAGGTTGAAAAGTACTAAAAATCTTTTGTATCCTTACTTAGGTTGCAATAGGTTGACAAACGTAAAAGCACCCTTATTAAAAAAAGGCTAAATTTATAAGTGTTGAATATACTTGTTTGAGTAGACTGATTTAGTGAAAATTATAAGCAAAAGCTAAATACTGGCGAATGAAATATTATATACTTTGAACAAGTCACCTAGGCTTCTGAGACATTTCAGATTGATTTTTGACTTGCGAAAAATTTTCAAATTGTTTCGTAACGCTACTATCGGGTGCTGATTTGCGATATAACGGTATTTTACTTCGTACATTAAAACTTTCTATTTCTAAAAGTTGGTAATAACATAAGTTTTATTTTTGCATATTCTTATTTTGGAAAGTACACAGGTTCAAGTGATAGTTAAAAAGATTTTTTTTTACCTGGTACCCAGTGGGTATAAATACTTTTTAGAAGAGGCCTGTAAATTAAACAAGATTAAAAATAAAATAAAATAATACGACAAACTTTTAATAATTAATTAAATATAACAATTATTAAACCTGTGTTTCTTTGTTGATTCTGAGAAATTTTCATCATTGTTAGAATTATGCTTTCTTGAAACCTAATAATAACAAATTCGAACACAAGAGTAAAACATAATACTCATTTAATTTAATATTAATATATTTATTTAATGTTAATAATAAAATTGTAATACCTACCAAATTTATTAATGGTGAGCTTGTTGAATTTGTTGGTAAATTTCTTTGTTTCTGTTCTGTTAATTTAGTTTTTCTGGAATCATTTAATGTAGTGGATGAGAGTTTCATATGATTCTCAATATAGTTTATACTGTAAAGGGAAAATATTTCAGTTAAACTGATTTAAAAAAAAGAAAAAAAACAATTAGTAATTAAATTGCACTGCATCTAGCAAAAAATACAGTCAAAGAACTAACTTTGGTGCCATTGAATAAAAACTTATCAATTTAACTTTTACGACTCTACTTCTTTAACGAAATGTCAATTTTATATCAGTTTCAACGATATGACCGACGTAGTGACCAACATAGTTTATGCAATATTGGCCACATCGTGTGAAGCCTGCATTGTTATGTATCTTGATTGTCTGGAAAATTATTTTGTCCATATAGGTATACGTAAAACAATTTAATTCATAATTCGGCTTGGCTTCAAAATAGGCACTTTCGAAAGGGGATAATAAGGGTAGCTTTTACGAATTATAAAAATGATCTGCCACTTACTTTAATTTTAACAAGTCAATATCAGAACTACTATCTGTTGAATTATTATAGTTATTCTGGTCAGCTGTGATAATATGCTTCTAAAAAATACAAATCAATTTTCTATTTTCTATCAAATAACAAAATAATCATAATTTTAAACTCACCGTTTGACGTTTGTTAACGCTTTTTCTCATCATCTACTTAATAGTTCATAAAATTTCTTTGCTACAATAAAATTTTTAAAATTTGAAATAGGTATCTAGTCCAACTCGGATGTTTAACAATAAAAAAAAATAACGGCGTATGATAATTATCAATATTGTGGTTTACAAGAAAATGTAAAAATAATATATAAATGCGAACAAAAAATTGCTAGTTTTGTAAATATCAAAGGCTGCTTAATAAGTAAAAGTCGTAGGTACAAAGAGTAAATAAATTTCTGATTAACAAAATCTCTATGGTAATTAATCAACCTTCCAATTAATAGTTAATATAGCCTTGTTAGTTAACTGCGCGCCTTATTTTAATAAGAAAAAACAAAAGAAATAATTTTTCGACTTTCAAAAACTTTCAAGTATTTAGAAAAAAATTTCAAAATTATTCGAAAATTTTGAAGTTTTAAAAGAATATACTGAAACTTACGACACCAGAAGAAGATTTCGAATTTTATTACTTCTTGAAATAATTTCTTGATCGTCTTCCAGAAAAGATAATTTTAAAAATAAGGTAAGTAAGTTAATATTAATGTTTGTACCAAATTTAAGGTCTGAAGGTCTACAGTCAATGATTATTTTCAAATATATTATTTTTTTAGGATTTGAATTTCTTTTTGAAATAAAAAAGAGAATGGTAGATACAGTTAAATCAAACATCCAATATTCAATATTTGATACCCATCCTTATTTAGACACACACCGTGGTAGAGTGATAGCCGATGTAAAATTTCCACAGCAATTTTGTGGACTTTACAATATCAATTATTCAGCTGACGGTAATTTCCTAGTTAGTTCATTTGGCCAAGGTACAATTCAGGTAATTTTTTGGGCAGTAAGTTAAAAATATAAGAGTACTTAAGCTTGTTTGGGTAATAGTTACGAAATGGGATAACCGGTGAAGTGACACGTACAATTCGAGGTGGTGGACAAAATTCTTTTCCGGTTATGTGTTCCAAATTTCATCCTAATTATCCTGATTGTTTTTTCTCTTCTACAAGTGATGGTATTGTTTTTAAATGTAGTGCAGAAAAGGGTATTTATGAGAGATTTTTTGACGGTAAATTAATATAAATAGTTCTTGTTTAATGTTCGTAGAACAAATCTTAAGTGTTCTGTTTTTTTAGAACGTAATAATGAAATTTCTTCATTTGATATTGGATCTGATGGATTAAATTTAGTAACTGGTGGTAAAGACTTCAAGGTTCGAGTTTATGACATTAATAAACCCCAGGTAACGTTTTTTTCTAACTTTTAAGGGGGAATATTTAGCTAAGAGCCAATTTTTAAAGACTAATTTTTTATTCTCCTGAAAGAACATACGTTCAACTGATAAATTTTAAGAAATAATGTAAGAGTTATCCTTTCAGTAAAATTCTTTTTATTAGTCGACGAATAGAGAACATGATTTTACCATCACAATATACGCCTATGTATATTTTACTTATAAACAAACGATTCTACAAAAAACACAAAAAAAAAATTGTGGAAATTTTGTTTTTTGTTACCTTACTCAGTGCGTACACGGTCGATTTTTGTCATAATAACATTTTTGTCACCCCTATCTGATCTGTGTGTTAAAAAGAGAGCTAAAAGATAGTTAATTCTTTCTCTAACACAAAAATTAGGAAGGAGTGGCAAAAAAAGTCAGGTGACAAAGGTCCCCCGTGTGCGTATGGGTTAGAAGAAAAATTTTTCTTAGCAAAAAATAGTATATTATACACCATGGCGAGAGTAAAGTTTCTTGCTAGAAAGCCTGTAAGTTCTGTGGCGCATATATATATATATATATATATATATATATATATATATATATATATATATATATATAAATTCCAACGTAGCAAAAGCTTTTTCAGGCCTGTTTCGCAGAATCTGGAATGGTCGGCCGCTTTAAATGCCGGCTAATTTACAATATAACCCAATAACAATATATCAAATTTGACAATACAATACAACCCCATGTACTCACAGAGGAGTTTTGTCACCGCGACACTTTTATCTCCCCTATTTGATTTGTGTGTTGGAAAGAGAGCTAACACTCTTTTAGCTTTCTTTCTAGTTTTAGGTTGTTTCGCTTACTGATTGATAAATTCTGCTTGTTGACTGGGTTAAAAGCAGGAGGGATTTTTAGTCCTTGGGACTGGTTGTGACATTTTAATCCTCATTATGAGGGACTAAAGTATATTTTAGTTTTGCAAAAATTCCTTCATCATGAAAAATCTTTTAGTTGAAAGAAGATTATAAATTTTTAAAATGATCGGTAACTGTTTCTGAAAAATCTTCCACACTGATTAGGAATTTTTAAATATATACTTTTAAAACCCTTATAACTTTATCAGTTTGAATGATATTGAAATGAAATTGTTAGTAAGTATTTTTGAGATTACGTGTTTGAAGATAATTAAATCCAGATATCGAAGTTTTTAACTTTTATAACTAGGCATCTGAGCATCTATTTTCCTTGCTATTCCAGTTAAAGCTACTGTTTAAGTAATAATTAACTAATATTTTATATGTAGTTGAAGCATGTATACGCAAAGGGGGATGTTATTATTGATAGTTCAGAAGCTCAGCGATTTCATCGAATGCGAGTTTTTTGTATTAAATTTTATCCGCCTAATCCTGATATATTTTTAAGTGGTGGTTGGGATGATTCTGTTAAGGTAATTCTTTTAAATTTTTGTTTCTCAAAATCACAAAATTATATGATATTATGACTGGCTGAAAGACAATGAATCAGTAGCTTAAAAATGAGCCGTTTAATAAAGCAATTTACAGATTTGGGATTTGCGTGATAAAACTGGGTGCGTTCGTACATTTTTTGGACCGCATATCTGTGGCGAAGCGATTGATGTTAAAGTAGGTATATTATTTTTACTAAAACAGGAGTTAAAAGTTTAAAAAGTATTGTTCAAACATTCTAAATTTAAATTTTTATTGATAAGGATAAAATTATCCTTACTGGTTCGTGGGTAGTAAGGAAAAGCTTACAACTTTGGGATTATGGGTCTGGTAAGTTGATTGAAACAATTACTCCTCAAAATCGATGCTCAGGCGTTAATGGTGAATATGTATATGCTTGCCAATTTCTACGAGGAGATCCAACTGATGATTTAATTGTTGTTGGTGGTAGCGGTACAGGTCACGTTGAGGTATATTGTAGTTTTTTTTGTCCGTTGCTTATAGTTCATTTAGGAGACAATTGGCTTTGTCTGCGGAAAAATTC
Source organism: Brachynemurus nebulosus (assembly GCA_035578155.1). Taxonomy (NCBI): domain Eukaryota; kingdom Metazoa; phylum Arthropoda; class Insecta; order Neuroptera; family Myrmeleontidae; genus Brachynemurus; species Brachynemurus nebulosus. Next base: position 32,572,960 of record JAPWDM010000004.1, read on the forward strand.
CAGTTAGCTAAATTTTTGTAGGGTTGTTCGGTTTAGTATTATAATAATTAACGTTATAAAATTAGTTTTTCGTTATTTACTATTCAGGACGCCTATCAGTGGCGGTGCAAGATGTGTTTTGCGATGCCCTACTACTTTGCTTAATTACAAGCCAGATTTTATGTAACAAATAAATTACTTTATAGGTTTCCGAAGGGTCAAATCTGCCTCTTTGTCTGTCAGTCCCCATAATTCTTACATCTTTTGACATAAGAACATGAAATTTTCTATGCACATGCTACCGGTAGAGATCTTAATTAATTTTCAGCAAAAATTTATTTTCTTAATTTCTTGGGGTACTTTCTCGTACTGAGAAATCGTGTGTGATATCGTTAGAAAGAACTCGTAAAATGAAGTTGAGGTTCCTCTTGCCGTTTTTCATTTTTAAGCGCCGTTTGCTAAATAATAAGTTTCAAAGTGACGGGAAACTTGCCCCTTTTCCGTAACTGCAGTTTCGAAAGATAAATACTCAATTAACAAACTATTCCAATTAAGTTGTGCCGATAACTTTCGGAGATATAGGCAGTTAGATTTTCGAAAATTCAAAAAGGAATTTGAAGTAGGGAAAATAGCCTTCAGTCAGCCAGGAAATTTTGTGAAGAGGTATATTTCGGGATCAGACAATATTTTCCGAAAATTCAAGTTCAAATTATTAAGGAAAATGCTAAAAAATGGATAAAATTTTAGTTTTTCGTAAGTAACTTCAGAAATAATTCCACGTACTCTATCATATGGACAGAAGCAGTACAAGTTTAAAATTGAAAGTGGACAAGATGTGTTTGCGAGAGCCTTTTTCTAATTTATAGACCTTTTTCTTACATATATAACGGCAGCTCCAAAGGTATTAGGGTTCTTATACGGAATATCAGCTTAAATACTTTCAATAAATCAAAGACTTATTATAATTTATATCATATCTTTAGGGCTGCGTGGCCCCAAAGACTGCGAAACTAAGTTCAGTCGCACACTTTCTCGCCCTTTGCACCGCCACTGCATGCGTGATATCGTTAGAAAGATCTTATAATTAAAATAAAGTTGCGGTTCGTTTAACCACTTCTCATTTTTAAATCGTTTGCGAAATACTGAACTTCTAAATTGATGTGATTCTTTAAGAGACATAGAAAACAAAATTACTATATAATTGAAGACATGAGTGGGTGAAGGTGTTATGTAACATTTTTTCAAAAATTCATTATATTGTTTGTTATATATTTGTGTGCTAATTTTGATTAGTCTCGAGAATTACTCAATCAATTTAAAAAATTCTTTCACTAGTAGATAGGTCATACGTTATATTCTAAAATAAACGGCTGGGCGAATCTTAACTAAATTTTGCTCAAATATTATTTAGACGTCGAAACAAATTAAGCCGAGTTCGAAATTTTTATCCAGAGCTCTGGGACCTTAAAGAGGGTATGGAATTGAAGTGTTCCTAAAACTCTCAATATCGACGGAAAACTCTCAGGCTAATACTATAAGGAATTGATTTTATACAATATTTCAGGTTATCAAATTTAAATGTAACATGAGGTCAAAATTGTTCATCAGTGCTATCAAATAGGCCCAAATTAAAAAGCCGAAACGATATTAACAAAATTGTGCTTAGATTCTATTGAGATTTCAGAAAAAAATGAAAGTGAGGTTAAAAATATCCTTTAGGGACTTGGCCTTCTAAGAGGGGCCGAAAATAGAAATAATCTTAAAACTATTGATACGGATATTCATACACAGAGATCTTAAGGTGCAAAAATTGATCTTAAGGGGCCATGCTATTGATAGTTGCCTTAGAGTCGTTTAGTGAGCGGAGACAGGGATTATAAATAACTGAATTTGTACAGAAGTTCAGGATAACTGATTTAAAAGTAAATTAGAGTTAGACCCATAGTGTACAGTACACAGTAGTGTGATTAATACTACAATTTCAGTAGTGTAATAAAATCATTTTTTTAAGAAATTTTTTTTCTTCGTAAATAGAGGTTTGCTGTTATATTGTAACTTGTAAAAATAAAGGTTTAGGTATGACGGAGACGAAAAATGGAGTAACAAAAAAATCCCTTAAAGTCAAAAAATAAAAAAATCTCTTAAAGAGGACTAAAAGTATTTAATAAAAAGACTGCTGAAAGCGCTAAATATATTAAGTGAATGCAAACATCTACTGGCAAACCCACCAATTTAAAAAAAAAGGGTAATGCGATTTGTTGTCAGGTGGTGTAGAAAATAACTAAACCAAGTATATTTGAGAAAAATGCTTCTAAAACCGTTTAAATTTGAAATGAGTACGGAGCCCTAATTGTGTGTTTCGGCTCGCACTTGACTGTTTTTTTGTTTTGTTTTATTTTTATAAAAATTTCAACATTTAAACATTTTTTAAAAATATACTTAAAAAAATGATTTTATAAATTCTTAAAAGCAGAAATTACGTGGAATCATGGGCAAAGCTTCATAATTTCTTTACGGTGCGAGACTTCTTAAGGCACGAGGCTATAGAAGGTCCCACACTTCGCCCACCCTCTGTACCGCTAATGACGTTAATTATAGTTATAAAATTTGTATATTAGAAAATTCTTTACAGAGGTGGTTTTGTTTATTCTTTTTATGCGAACTATATTATTTTGAATAAATGTTACCACTTAAAATAATTTAAAAATTTCGCGAAATTTACTGTACTGGATTTTTAGCTGTTGATTGCCAACTGTACATAAAATTTCCTTCAGATTTTTATAACTTCTTACTTATTTGATGAATAATACATTTATATGGCACTTTAGAATTACAAGTATAATCCCTCGAAAATTTTTATTTTTATAATAGGCCAGTAACCAGAGCAAAAAATATTTGTTAACCTGTCGATTTTGAGAAACAGCACCGATTTTGATGAAACTTGGCAGATAAGTTTTTTATACCCTATCCTTTAAAAGTTATATACCCCTGATGGGCGCTTCAAATTTTTAAGGGGTAAAAACAGCCCCTTTTGCAAGAATAATGAAAAGCATTTTTGGAAACGCTACCGATATTAAAATCGTGTATATTTACGTTGAAGAAATATTGTTGAATGATTAAAAATATAATCTTGAAATTAGAGTGATATCCCAACCCCTAAAAGCCACCCCTTATATACATCGTTCCAATAATAATAATAATAATAATAATAATTATTTTTGCAATTTAGAAATAAAAATGTTGCATGCATTCCCCATACCAAATACAATTGGTACAGTTGGAGCCCCAGCACAGTCCACACGTAGCATCGCAAAATAATCCAACTTTTCGACACGTTTACGTAATGCCGCAACCTTTCTTACAGTTTCAAAAAATCATTCGCAATAAATCTTCCGGAGCAGGCGGATTTCTTATTTTCGTTGCTATTAAGCAACCGTTAAGAGAATACCATCTTCAATCATGCGGGCGAATATTAACACTACCGAGCCATAATTGGGTTTGTAAATAAACCTTCTTTATGTGCTCGTTCAGACCGTCAATTGTCGGGACGAAAGATTATAATTTAACTGCGCCCTTTTAAGCGGTCGCTTAGATGAAGTTCTCGTAGCGCATCTGCTCGAGAAAAACTGCTAATTTTGTGACACTGCTCAATTGTTTTAATGTGTGCGCAGCTCCACCGTACAGTACAATTGTGCAATATCATCCGGCTTCCAGAATTTGCTGCAACTTAAAAATTGCATGGAAATTCGTCATTTTTGAACTTAGAGCTATGAAAGTTTGTGATTAGAATTCTATGTAAGTATTAGTAAAAGCTAGTGGTAAAAGCATTTTTGGAAATTCATTCCCTAAGGGGGTAAAATGAGAGACGAAATGTTGGTTTTTTGTCTGTAGTCCAACTTGGTGACACGCCCGACCGTCATCACACAAAATCCGAATATAGTGTTACGATCCGTAATGCATATGTGTGGTTTGGATGAACGTAGAAAGGCGTCAAAGCCATCGAGAGCGACGCGGTGTGCGTGCTTCGAATAATTGAAGGCAAAATACAATTTGTTTTATAACGATAACTTTGTCAGTTTTGAAGATATCCAATTGCACAAATACCAAATTTGTAAAGAATTTCAAAGGCAAGAAGGCCTGTAAAGCTCAGTTGTTTTGAACCCTTATTTTTTAAGATTTTTAAATTTCAATGTCTCGGGAAACGTAGGCGTTGCACCTACCTGTGAACTTATATCGACGATATCTCAAATAATTATTATCGTAGGAAAACCAAAAAAGAACCAAAATATCGGGCAACTAACGACTTGTAATTTTATACAGATGCATTTTTTTTCATGTATTACATAGTTTTTTAGTTATCGGAGAAAAAGTAAAATTTTTTCTGAAATTTCAAAATCTGTGGCTAACGTTAATGAAAATTATTTTCAAAAATAAGCATTTTAAAGCACTCAATCTCCCAGAATATATCATTAGTACCTAAATGAAAGTAACTGTACTTGGATTTCGTGAACTATCAATTCTTGTCCCGAAGCCATTGGTTTTGTTGTTGCTTTTTGCTCTGGAAAAATGAGACAGCCGCTTTCTTCTCACCATAACTCCGTCATTTTTGACGCAAATAACTTCTACCAAAGCTCATTTTGAAGGTCTTTCCAAGTTCTATAAATAATGTGAGATAAGTTTTCCTCCTAAAATACGCTGTTATCCCGTTATTTAACGCCAAAAGGTTCAAATTTAGTTTTCGGCGACCAAACAATCATTTTTAACGACTCATAACTCGAGTATTGTTTCATCTACGGAAAGTAAGAAAAAACCAATATCCGCTCTTTTAAAAGCTTCATTTTTACCTCAGTAAGTTTATTTTTAAAAACGAACGGTTTTTAAGTTATTCGTGAAAAACCGCTTCAAAATATGCATTTTTTAGACGAAAAATCAACAATTTCAATGGCAGATAACTCGAAAAATATTGATGTACAGAATATTTTTTGATTAGATTTCATTCCTCTATCGATTTCTGCATTTTTTTTACGGGTGCCAATTTCCACCCCCTAGAAAGTGTTGTATCCATCCCCCGGGTAAAAGCGCACATCGGCACTATACAGGGTGTAACTAAATAAGTGTAAAACATTTAAGGAGGTGATTCCTCATCGAAAAAAAGATAGGATCTTTCATATAAAGAAATTTCATTGGAGCATCCCTTGTTAAGATACAGCCCCTTAAAGGGGGTACATAAAATTTGTATAACAATTTTTTTCATAAGCACTAAAAAAGTTACAATATTGAAATCAACCTGACGTTTTGTACTACCAAAAAGACAGCCTGAAATTTATTTGGTTTATCCCATGGTTGTAAGGGGTGGAAAACGCAACCCATAAAATTTATTTCCAATGTAACTTTTTGTTTTATTGTTAACTTAACAAAACACACAACATGTAGAAATCATAGTAAATGTTCAATATGTCTACCTTCAGACATTACACATGCGTCTAGACGTTGGCGCATTGAGCCACGTATTCGCTCACGTATTGAGCCACGTATTCCTGGAGTCTTTCTGATAACCCTGCACGCATCGATGATGCGGTTTCTTAAGTCCTCTACATCGCGAACAGGAGTACGATGAACCAAATGCTGTAAATGGCCCCAAATAGAGAAATCGAGAGGATTGAGATCCGGAATAGAACGGAGCAGTTCTGTGGTCCTCCTCGACCTATCCACTGATTTGCATATGTTTCAGTTAAATGCTGACGTGCTACTTGACTAAAATGGGCGGGAGCTCCATCATGCATAAAAAACATATCCCTTCTGACGCCCAAAGGAACTTCCTCCAGCAGTACTGGATGCACTTCTCTTAAAAATTGAACGTATGCCTCACCATTTAATCGAGGAGGTAGAAAATGAGGCCCAATTAAATCATCCCCAATAACTCAAAGCCACACGTTAAGAGAAAACTGTTCTTGATGGTTAGTTTCGACAACAGCGTGAGGGTTTTCATCAGCCCATATGTGGTAATTATGAAAATTAATAATCTTGTCCCGAGAAAAACTACATTCGTCTGTGAATTCTATCGTCTTCAGAAAGTCACAATTTCTTCTAATAATTTCCAGCATCCAATTGCAAAATTCAAGACGGTTCGGAAAGTCTCGCGGTAACAGTGCCTGTACTCGTTGCAGGTGGTAAGGGTATAAGAGTTGCTCCTTTAAAATTCGAAATACCGTCATATGATCAACATTTAGCTGGAAAGCAATTTTTCTAGTACTGGTGGTAGGTTGGTTTTCAATCAAAGTAAGTGCTGCTTCCTCAAGCTGTGGTGTTCGTACTTCTCGATGGCGACCACAATCCTGCGTTCTTTTGTCGAATGAACCATATTCTCGTAATCGTTGATGAAGTCGAGTAAATATTCTATGTGAAGGATGCTGCCGTTGAGGATACATTTCAACATATCTTCTAGAAGCTTCTAACCCATTCCCCTGCGACAGACCGTAAACGTAATGCATATCAGCCATTTCCTCATTTGTGTATGCCATTTTAATAACAAGTGAATTATTAAAGTAACAAATTAAGAACAGAACAACAACACACAATTAGTATTAATTCAATTTCGAAAATTCAGAAACTGACAGCGTCATACCAATTTAATTGTCACTATCGCTAATAGCGACCTACTAGATAGATTAGTTTCGTATTTTCGTATTTATGATGATGTATCTCTGTAGTTGTTCGTAAAATAATTTTTTGCTGCGAACTGATTTATTTTGGGCAAAAAACTCAAGACCCATTTTTTGTTTAGAATGAAACAGGCTATCGGAAATAAATTTTTAAATGGTAAACAAATAATAAGACAAAAAGTTACATTGGAAATAAATTTTAGGGGTTGCGTTTTCCACCCCTTACAACCATGGGGTAAACCAAATAAATTCCAGGCTAAGTGTCTTTTTGGTAGTACAAAACGTCAGGTTGATTTCAATATTGAAACTATTTTAGTGCTTGTGAAAAAAATTGTTATACAAATTTTATGTACCCCCTTTAAGGGGCTGTATTTTAACAAGGGATGCTCCAATGAAATTTCTTTATATGAAAGATCCTATCTTTTTTTCGATGAGGAATCACCTCCTTAAATGTTTTACACTTATTTAGTTACACCCTGTATAACTTTTGTTTCTTAAGTTATTCCCTATCTACTGTTAAAATTTCATGACAATCGGAGCTGTTTCTTAAAATCGATAGCCAAAACGGTCTGGTCACTGGCCTATAATGTCAAACTGGAGGTCTACAAAAATTAAGTTGGCTTGGAGTTTTTCTGCGTTTAGTGTAAACACATTCCTTACTAATTATTGAATTTTTGATAATGATTTTATATGGGACTTTCAGGTAATAAGTATCCGTGATAAGCTTGTCGTTGGTTTTTATAAAGTAAATAAAGCATGCCAAACGTTAGATACAAATCACCGACGTATTGCATTTGGTGGTATGGATCCAGAAATTAAAATAGTGGATTTCTCTTTAGCATAACTATTGTTTGATGATCTTATGTAATTATTGAAAAATATATCAGTAGTCGGTTCAACTCTAAGTAACATACTTATTTTTATTCGTTGAAATAATTAACAGATAAAATGGTGAGCAGATTGAAGTATAGTAGAGTATCCGAAAGAGGGTAATATTGACGTTTATGATAGTATAATTAGTAAACTCTTTAATTTAAAAAAAACATACTATAGTTGTTGGAGTTATAATAGAAAATATAATCAATATAAATAGTGTTTAAATGTAATTAACAAGAAATAGAAGCCAACACAATTAAAAGTTTTATTAAAAAGTTTCTAGACTACAAGAAGATATAGAACATAGGATACAAAGTTAAATTAATCTACAAAATTCTAAAAATGAATAAAATCATAAGTGAAAACACTGAATAAGTATTCATTTGATTTTGAACAAACATAAAAATAATGTGTATCATTCACAATTTCTAAAATATTTAATACAAACGCGATGAAAAATATCGGTTATTAAACTTTTTTTATTTAAAACATTTTAAAATTCAAGACGTGTGTGAAGAAAATCGAAAAAATATTCTTAGGAATAAATAACGTAGTTATATTAGACAGTGTAGACAGTTAATTGTAATTTTAACGTACAAAAGTGTATATATTTTAGAAGAAATTTCATTTTACCCTACGAAATATTAAAATAGAAATAAATTCAATTATTTTTCACGAACTTTGACATTTACTAGAAGAAAAACATGTTCTTTCAATGTATTTATCTCAATTTTGTTCTGTTCCGTATATTTATATGTAACGTGTATGGAACCTTTTTTTTCTAAAAAATGTAGCTTTATACATATGAGATCATCCAATAAGTCTTATAAAGATGTACTTTCTGGCCAGAAACTGGGCGGATTTATAGCATAAAAGTGGTCAATATTTGTTTCAATTAAAGGCTATTGACGGATAAGCATGGGTAGAAATGCCCCCGCACGAATTTTGTTGGTTTTTTTCTGCTAACTGCTTTCGATATAAGATTAAAATTTACTGAGTTCAAACCCTAAAAAACTCACCCTTTGGGGGTAAAAAATTATTTTTTGAACATCAAAAAAAATTTATAATTTTTTAGTGGCTTGACGGATTTGACTGGAATTTTTATATGTTTTAGATACCTCTATAGTGTATCTCAGAAAAAATTATCAGCTTCAAAAAAAATTATAGCCCCCCCCCCCCCCCGAAAAAAAATTGTTTAATTTTTCAATATTTTTTTTTCATCAACTTGTAGCTATGGTACAATCGCCAAAATTTTTTTGCAGGCTTCCTACTATGACCGATACAACATATAATTTTTTCAGATTTTTCTAAAATATCAAAAAAGATTTTTTTTTCGAGGTTATGTTTGTTGTACATGGAGAGAAAATTCCTATAAAAATTACTGTGCTCAGCACTACAATCGACGTGTAAAAGGCGAACATATTAAATTCTGTAAGGTAAAAATATAAAGATTATAATTAATCATAAAAAATTTGAAGGATGGAATGTTCTTTTCGTAATATTATCTCCGTAAAATTTGTAAAACAGCACAGTAAAAAGTTCCATTACCGACAAAAAAATAATTTTTAATTGTGTTTATTAAAAAAATTACCATGCTAACATGCTAATAATAGAAAGAAAAAAAACAGAAAGGTTGGTTGTGTTGGGAACGCTGTAATGAAATGTACCTCACTCAGCGAGTTAGGCGAGTTACATGCGAACCATAGGTGTGGACTGTGGAAGAAACTGTCAGACAGTTCGCACCAAGCACCTTGATTTATCACTGTGTTACAAGCAGCTAGCAGTCAGTTGCTTTTACACTCTCTTAGGCAATCATTTTTGTATACATGTTTTTACAGGTACAGTGCAACCAATATACGGTCGGGAGTCAGATGCGCAAATGAAAGAGTACGACAACAAGAATTAAACTATAATATACATGCATAAGAGTGTGATAAAAGTTGTGTTAGCACCACATTAAATTTTACCATGCTAGCACATATTTTTCATTTTGGTCGTCGATCGCGCACGGATTATAGGGGAGCATGGTAATTTTTCTGAAATTTTCTCTACAAAAATTATAGGATTTTTCTCTCCGTGTACAATAACTAAAATATTTCTGCAGGCTTCTCACTATGACTGATAGAATATATAATTTTTCCAGAATTTTTTTCCGGGTGCATCATAGTTAAAAAAATTGAATGTCCGAGAATATTTTTGCAGAGATAGGCATAGGCTTCCGGGTACTCAATCGATTGGAAATCGTTTGCAAATTTTGAATATGTTCATAAGAACGTTTGTGACTCCGTAGTTTTCGAAAAAAAGAAAATGATCGACTCAAATCTTAAAATTCCTCGATCAGCCGAACTCTTATCATCAATCTTTGAAACCATCAAAATAACAATTATCTACTGCAAATGAGACTAATAAAGAATAATATTTAATATATCGACAGATACTTTTTTTTTACTAAACTTGAGTAAAGTTCTATGTAGTATCTTAATCTTGGTTGTCGAGTAAGAACTTACTGTTATATGTAGCTATAATATTGTATCATATGTTCTATCAAATGTAACTTGCTATAATATGTTATAACATGTTGCATCAAATAGAATCAAAGACATGTAAGAATATTTTTGTGAATATACCGCGAACGTAATCACAAAAAAAATATTTCTCAGTCTCATTAGCAATAATCATCATTTTGGTAGTTCCAAAAAGTCATGATAAGTGTTTGGCTGATTGAGGAATTTGAAGATTTGAGTCGACCATTTTCTTTTTTTCGAAAACTAACAAACTCGAAAACTTTTGCAAACGATTTCCAATCGATTGAGTACCCGGAAGCCTATACCTATCTCTGAAAAAATATTCTCGGACATTTAATTTTTTAATTAGGATGCACCCGGAAAAAAATTCTGAAAAAATTATAGGTTCTATCAATCATAGTGAGGAGCTGTAGAAATATTTTGGTGATTGTACAACGAACATAACCTCGAAAAAAAATCTTTTTGGACCTTTTATTTTTTTAACTATGACGCACCCGGAGGCGAAATCTGAAAAAATTATATGTTGTATCGGTCATAGTAGGAAGCCTGCAAAAAAATTTTGGTGATTGTACCATAGCTACAAGTTGATGAAAAAAAATATTGAAAAATTAAACAATTTTTTTGGGGGGTTATTAGTCGAATTTTCTCCGAAAAATTAGACTTATACAGTCTATACGATAAGAGCTGCGAGAGGCGAGACCAGGGGCGCTATCCGTTTTCGGACCCGTAGAACACGATTATGTAAAAAAAAAGATGTCTGATATATATATATATATATATATATATATATATATATAGTTACGTTTCGTAACAATTAAAGTTAGTTTTTAAAAAATTTATTTAAGTTTTAAAATTACAAAATTGTTTTACAAAGATATCACTGGTGTTACTATTGCCAGCTAGATCGAACAAAAATCAGATAATTCACTGAGTTACCTTATTTATAAGTAATTTAGACAAAGAGATTGCTGAATAAGCAAAAATGAGAAAGATGTAACTGTAAAATAATATCATTGCAATTCCTTTGTCTCAATACATTGTATTTAATTATTTAGTAGTTTTTGATGATTAAGCTTTTGTTATTTTTAGATACATGAAAAATTAAATAATTATCTATATGAGTTCCTTATGGGATGAATTATTACTTATTGTCTACATACATTGTACAATTCTTAATATTACAGAAATATTGATTAAATGTATAAAAATATAATATGTATTAATTAAGTGTTAGGGCGGATGTGATGGTTACATAACTCCTCCCCTCTGACTTTCTGGCATAGACCATATGAGCCTTTGGTTCAATTGGGATGGCCAGACGAAAAATAATTTATTTGTGTTGTAGGTGATGAATTTTTTTTTCAGGTTGATTTCAGGTAACAATTTTTTTTGTTCTTTAATTTGGAGTTCGTGTGGAGGTAATATATGAAGTTGTGTTTTGTTGAGTTCCTGGTTTTTGTACAGGATGATGTTTATGATTTCACATTGGTGAAAATAGATGAGTATTGTCCCTTGAATCGTTGGTTAATACCGCAAGTAGTTGAAATTGATTTTCTTTAACGGTTTTCAATATAACGAGTTGTGGTGTTAGACGTCTGACTATTGTTTGTTCGTTGAATTCCTCGTAGATTCAACTTCCCATTTATTCACGAATTGCATGGTTAAAGCAGTGATCTGATGTAGGTACTTGGTTAGATCTTCTTTGCCGCATATGTAGATTTTATTTAGCCGTAAACATTCTTTCTGTGAAAAGTAATTTACATATTTTCCGCTTAGGATAACAGGATAGGGAATTACAGATTTGTTTTTAGTGGTTAATGGTTTAATTCTTCAGGGGTTAATATTAAGGTAGAAAGTACATTGAGTTTTGCCAATTTAGAGCTTTAGCTAGTTGAATCAAATGTGAATAAAAGAGGTCGATATTATAAATTATATGATAGTCATGTTGTATTGAATTTAGAAAGTTTTGTTCACGATTTGTTAAACTAAAGATTAATTTTGAGTATAAATTTGTTAAATTCTTGATTAAGTTTGGCTTGTCCTAGTTCTATAGCCACTAGTCCCGGGTTGTTCGTTAGGTCGCGTATCTCGATTTTCTGTGTCGTCACCGTTGTCATTATTGTTAATATTGCCCTGTAACAAAGGTCGTCTTAATTTTTGTTTTGGGATTTTACGGTTTTTGTCGTCTGTTACCGTTACCTTATTATTAGTTTTTACTGTAATTTGTTTAAATTTTGGGTGTAATTTGGAATTATGTTTATTTTCCTGAAAATATGTAGTTTGTTTTTCTTTATAATCAATTGGGGATTCGCGATTACTATTTAGAGTATTAATTTTGTTTTCTTTTTGTTGAATTTGGTTCTGATAAGATTCACGTTGAAATTTTTCGCGTTCTTGTTGTACTATTGCTGGGTCGGCAGTTAATTTAATGTCATATTTACGTCCGAAAAATAATTCATATGGTGTACATTTAATCGCGGTATGAATTGAATTATTATAAACAAAAACTGTATGTAGCATTTTTAAATCAGCTGAGCTGCTTTTATCAGTTGCATGTGTGATACGATATTTTTCAAGGATAGAAGAATGGAATCTCTCTACAGGAGAATTTGATGTTGAACTTCTAACAGCTGTTATGTGTATATTAATACTATACGTGTCACAAAATTGTCGAAAACGTATTGAGTCAAATCCTTTTTCTGAATCGACTACAATATTTTTAGGACTACCGTATTGGGATATGTATTGTGCTAGAGCCTCAAGGATATGGGATGTATTTCTTGTTTCGATTGGGTATGCTTGGCCAAAACGTGAAAATTTATCTACAATTGTTAAATATATTAATTTGTCCAAATAAAATATATCAATGTGTACAATTTCGAGTGGCTGTGACGGTGTTTCTGTTAATTCAAAATTTTGTTTTGGTGGTCGTCTGTCATATTTATTTTCGTTACACAGTTTACAATTATTAACATAATAAGAAATTTTTGATTTTAAATTTGGAAAGTAATGTTCTCTTCTAATATGGTTAAAAGTTTCGTTAATTCCTGTATGTCTAAAGTCATGATACTTTTTTATTAATTCGTCTTGTTGGTCATCTTCTAAAACGTCTTCTAATAGTTTAGTTGCTCGAATAATTTTGTACTGTTTACCTTGAGAGAAATAATCAGAATATATTCTTTGAATTTTAATAAATAATTCGTCATCAGGACAGTATATAGCTAAAGTTACCTTCGGTGGAATGTTTTCTTTCATAATTGAGATTAAAATATCGTCGTCGTCAGCAGAAAGTGTAATTGTAATGCGTCGACGTGTATTAAAAAGAATTTGGAATTTGCGTTTAGTTGCAGTTTGAATGTTTTCATCTTTTAATATGATTAATTGATTTTTAAAATCATTAAGGGGGTTTTCCGAGATTCTAATTAAGGAGGTATCATCCTCTGATGCACTATGTACTGTTTGTGTAGAAGTGTCTTGTGTAGAAGTGTCTTGCGTAGAATCGTCATTAGTATGGGGGTTACTGTCAATTATAATTCGTGAAAGGGCGTCTGCGTTAGTATTTTGTCGACCTGGTTTGTGTATAATTTTGTAGTCAAATTCTTCAAGTTTAAGTCGCCATCTTACTAATTTACTGTTTGGTTCTTTAAGTGACATGAGCCATCTGAGTGGTTGATGGTCAGTAATTATGGTAAATTTTCGTCCGTATAAGTAAGGCCTGAAATATTTGGTTGCCCATACGATCGATAAAAGTTCTTTTTCTATAGTAGAGTAATGTAATTCCGAGTCGGTTAAGGTCCTAGAAGCGTAACATATTGGGTTATCTTTACCAATAGGTCCTTGGGAAAGGACTGCTCCGATTGCTACATTGCTTGCGTCCGTTGTCAAAATAAATTCTTTGTTAAAGTCTGGATAGGCAAGGATTGGGTCGTTTGTCAAGAGGTCCTTACATGTTTCGAAACATTTAAGGAACTCAGGTGTATGTTTAACTGTTTCACCTTTCTTCAAACATTTAGTCATTGGTTTTGTTAACCTAGCGAAGTCTTTAATAAATTTCCTGTAGTATCCAAGAAGTCCCAGAAAAGATTTAATATCTTTTTGTGTTTTTGGTACAGGGAATTTCCTAATAGCAGCTACTTTATCAGGATTAGGTTTTACACCTGCTTCTGATACTATGTGTCCCAGAAAAGCTACTTCCCGTTTCAAAAATTCGCTTTTGTCTAACTGAATTTTTAAATTTGCGTCTTTTAGTCTGCTAAAAACTTTATCGAGATTAATAATATGTTCTTGAAGCGAAGTGGAAAAGATAATTATATCATCCATGTATACAAGACAAATTGTACCTTGTAGATCTTTTAGAACGTTATCCATAACTCTTTGGAAAGTTGATGGAGCGTTTTTTAGTCCAAATGGCATGCGAACATGTTCGAAATGTCCATGGTCTACAGTAAAAGCAGTTTTCTCAATATCCCTAGGATGAACTTCTATCTGATGGAAACCAGATGCTAAGTCTAGAGTAGTGAAATACATGCATTTACCAAGTTTGTCCAGTATATCTGTGATGTTTGGGATTGGATATTTATCCCCTATAGTTTTCTCGTTAAGTTTCCTATAGTCCACCACTAATCGCCATTTTCGTACTCCGCTTTGGTCTAGTTTTTTAGGAACTATCCAAATTGGACTACTCCAAGGAGAATAGCTTGGTCTTATGATGCCTTGATGGAGCATCTTATCAATTTGCTTCTTAACCTCTTCCTTATGAATATAAGGATACCGATAGGATTTGGTATAAACGGGTAGATCGTCAGTTGTTTTTATTTCATGTTTAATTTTATTCGTAAATGAAAGATCTTGACCCTCTTTATAAAAAACATCCTCATATTTACGACAAAGTTTAAACAAAGCTTGTCTTTCTTCACTATTTAAATGTTCGGTCCTAATAAGAGATTCGATCGGGGGTAATTCCGTGTCGTTATCAGTTTGAAATTGGTTAAAGTTACAGTCAATAATTTCGTGATTTAAAATTTCTACTTTCAGTGGCTGTTCGATTAAAAATTTTTGTGCACTGTT
Organism: Brachynemurus nebulosus; assembly: GCA_035578155.1. Lineage (NCBI taxonomy): Eukaryota > Metazoa > Arthropoda > Insecta > Neuroptera > Myrmeleontidae > Brachynemurus > Brachynemurus nebulosus. Next base: position 32,588,069 of record JAPWDM010000004.1, read on the forward strand.
TGTGTGATTTAAAACAGGTGCGAGTATATGCCAATCTTTAACATTGTATACGCCAGAAGGAATCGAAAATTTATTTTGAATTTTTATGTCATGTACTAATACGTCGCCTGATTGTACGTCTGTTGGAATTTTGACTAATTGTTTACAATTTGGTTCAATTATGTGTATGCCACTTGTGATGTTGGGTTTGAACAACAATCTATTTGTAGAAAATGGTGTTATTAATCGTTTACCGGGAATATCAATTTGAGCTTGAAGTTGGTTAAGTATGTCAAGTCCAATAAGTCCGTCAAAATAACCGTGAAATCGTAAAAGAAGAAAATCTATTGTACCGTCTTGATTGAATTCACTAAAAATGGGTAATTTTGCCTTTTTTGTAACATTATATGATCCTAAAAGTGATTTAATTGTAGTAGGTTTAATTTCAGTTGTAAGGTCTGGATGAACTAATTCAGGATTAAGGAAAGAATTTGAAGAACCAGTATCAATTAAAAATCTTAAGGGTGTACAGTCATTTTGGTTAGTAATATGTATATAGGGTAAAGTAGATTCATGAAGATTTGAATCTACGTATCCAAATTGTTGTCCGAGATTAACCGAAAATTTTGATCATCGATCTCATTTTGATTATTTTGGTCTGTCTGTTCGTATTCGTCTACCAAATAACTGTTTTCGTCATAATTTTCGTCAACTACGTATTCATCTAATGAACTAAATCCTGATGCTTCTGTGTTAAAAAGTTCGTTTGAAGCAAAAGTCGGTCTACTTTGGGGTTGAAAAATATTACGTCTAAATGGTTGTTGATGTTGTTGTTGAAAATTAGGGCGTGATTGTTGCTGTTGTGTGTTAGGTTGTCTAATGCTTAACCTATTACTGCCTAAGTCCATAGGTGTTGGTCGCGGTAACTGTTTTGTATTATTTTGTGTGTTGAATTGTCGTAATTGTTGATTATTATTTTGTGTATAAAATGGTCGCGTTTGTTGAATATTATTTTGTGTGTTAAACGGTGTATGTGTGGTAAACTGTTTTTGGTATTGTTGGGGATTATGAAAATTGTGTGTTCTAATCGGTACAGGTGCGGATATTGGAGGTTTAACTGTAATTTGTTGATATGATTTTTGATGGTAGTGAATATTTTGTTCTTTGATAGCGTATTCAAATGCGTTTTGAATTGTGTCTGGGTTCCGTGCACGTACGACTGACCCTATAGGTTCTCTAAGTCCAGCTAAAAATACGTCTTTTGCCAAATTTTTAAATAATTGTAATTTAGAATTTATTGCAATGGAATCATTTTCGTTTAATTTGGTGAAATTAACTAATGAGGAAAGTATTTCAATTACTTTCGCGTAAAATTCTTCTATTTTCTGATTTTGATTTTGTTTTAGACTATAAAGTTCCCTAATTAAGTTTGTCTCGTTTCGTTTGTCCGCATAATGTGAAATTAAATTTGACTTGATTGATTGCCAATCTGTCGGAGTACCGTACATGTTTAAAATTTCGTTAGCCTCTCCTACGATTTTATTACGGATAGCCCGTATCCATAATTTACCGTATCCCTGTGTCCAATCGACACTTACACATGCTATGATTTCATCTACATTTTCAATAAAATCATGCAGTGTTCTCGGATTTCCATTAAATTCAGGTAGGAATTTAATTGGATCCGGTATTCTAAATGCTTCGAGCACTTGTGAGAAGCCACTAACTGCATTTTCGTTTACTTGCATTTTTGTACTGTTATAATATTTATTAAAATCTAAACTTTCTAAACTAATTGAATTATTTGTATTTGTATTTAAATTATTTGATTGAACTGTTTCAATATTACTATTACTAATTAAATCTAAATTAACGTTGCTTATCGTATCCTCCGATATGCTCACGTTTGACTCAACTATTGCGTTTTCTGCGCCGTTTAGTTGAGGGATTTTCGATCTAGGATATGGTCTGTGTGATAATTTAAACAATTTTGATTTTACGATGAAAGACATACGAAAAGGAAAAAGCAGGAACAAAAAATATATAAGCAGCGAAAAATATGCAATTTACTCTACTTACAGAATGCTCCAGTAAATTTCCATTCCTCGTAGATCCGTTGTTGTATGAAGGATTGAAATCCACGCACTGCTAACCAAAGTGTACCACAACTCTTAATTTGCCGTTAAGATTGAATTGTTTCCTTGAGAAACCGTCAATTCCACAACTCACGATATCACCAATACCGGTAACAATGCTTACAACAATCCGAACGACTGCGCCAGTTACGTTTCGTAACAATTAAAGTTAGTTTTTAAAAAATTTATTTAAGTTTTAAAATTACAAAATTGTTTTACAAAGATATCACTGGTGTTACTATTGCCAGCTAGATCGAACAAAAATCAGATAATTCACTGAGTTACCTTATTTATAAGTAATTTAGACAAAGAGATTGCTGAATAAGCAAAAATGAGAAAGATGTAACTGTAAAATAATATCATTGCAATTCCTTTGTCTCAATACATTGTATTTAATTATTTAGTAGTTTTTGATGATTAAGCTTTTGTTATTTTTAGATACATGAAAAATTAAATAATTATCTATATGAGTTCCTTATGGGATGAATTATTACTTATTGTCTACATACATTGTACAATTCTTAATATTACAGAAATATTGATTAAATGTATAAAAATATAATATGTATTAATTAAGTGTTAGGGCGGATGTGATGGTTACATAACTATATATATATATATATATATATATATATATATATATATTTTCCCGCAACCTTTTAATATGTGTAGGGCCCCCCTATGGAAGTTAAGAGATGAAATTTGGTAAGTGGGACTTATTCCGATGCACAACAATACTATCAAAGTGGGGTCAAATTTTGGGCAAATTTTTTTTCGGACCCGACCTTTAAGGGGGTGGTGGGGGGCGGAAAAGCATTAAAACATTTCCAAACCGGTTTTAAATAATGTTTCGGTCAATTATCTACAACATATCCAAAATTCAGCTTCCTAGGATGATATGGTGGGAGTAGAGGGGGGAAAAACGATTTTCGCTGGATCTAACAGGCCCCCAGCCCCCCAGAATTAACGTAGAGGGTTGAAATTTGGTGTGTTGATAAAGTTCGTACCTAGGTTGTGCTTTTTGGAGGTTTTAATATTTTACCCCCACCCCCCTCATTTTTAAGCTACAATTTCATGCATTTTCGACGTTTTCGGAGTTTGTACCACTCGCACAGGTCACCCGAATAAACCTAGAGGGCTGAAATTTTGTATTCGGATTGAGTTAGTATCAAGGGGGTGCCTTTTGGGGGTCTCGACTTTTAACCCCTACCCCCACCATTTTTATACCCAAAAGAACATGATTTTTCTTGTTTTTTAACAGTTTCGTTCGGGTCAAAATCTCCCCAAATAAACCTAGAGGGCTGAAATTTGGTGTACAGGTTAAGCTAATAGCCAGACACTGTTTTTTGGAGGTTTCAACTTTTAACCCTTATCCCCACGATTTTTACGCCAATATTTCCTTAATTTTTTTGCTTGTTTTCTAACATGTCTAGAGACTCCATAAGGAAACCTAGAGGGCTGAAATTTTGTACGTGTATTCAGTTAGTATCCAGCTAGTACCTTGTAGGGAGTCCGCATCACTTTTCCCCCCACTTCTCCCATTTTTACATCGGAATTGAATGCTATTGTTAAATGTGTTTTAAAAGCATTATGTTTATTCTAAATACAAGTAGGCGAATAGTAATTTTAAAAAATTTAAAAAAAAGTGAACTTACTTTTATGACAAATGAAATACATACATATTAAGTAATTTAAAAATGTTATTAAAGTCACTGTTTATTTATAAATTAGGAATTTTGGATTTTTAGTATTTATAAAATAGAAATTTTGGATTTTTTTGGAAAGAAAAAATATCTTTATAAAGGCCTTCCAGTTTACTATTTAAGGTCCTTTTTTAATTTTTAAAACTAAAACATAAAGGCAATTAGCGGATAAACATGGGCAGGAATGTCCTCGTACGAATTGTGTTGGCTTTTTTTCTGCTACCTGTTTTCGGCACAAAATTGAAATTTACTGAGATACAGCCCTTAAATACTTAAAACCTTTTTTTAAAGCCTCGATCAGCCGAACACTCATCACCAGTTTTGAAACCAACAAAATGACAATTCGGTTGTAGACTTTCAATCACATTTCGCTTGTAGACATTCAATACCGAAGATGAAGGGGAAAATTCGACTACCGTGATGGGGCCCCGCTGCTCACGGCGTTTTAATTTTTTTTTGAAGCTGATAGTTTTTTCTGAGATACACTATAGAGATATCTAAAACATATAAAAATTCCAGCCAAATCCGTCAAGCCACTAAAAAGTTATAAATTTTTTTTAATTTTCAAAAAATAATTTTTTACCCCCAAAGGGTGAGTTTTTAAGGGTTGAAACTCAGTAAATTTTAATCTTATATCGAAAGCAGTTAGCAGGAAAAAAACCAACACAATTCGTGCGGGGCCATTTCTACCCATGCTTATCCGCCAATAGCCTTTCAAGATGCTATATGAATCCCGAACGAGAGCAAATGATTTAACATAATTACATACTATCAATGTCATCTAAAACCCAGTTTTGGCAAATGTATAATAAAGTTTTTTTTACTGAAAATCAATATTTTTTGGGACAGTGATAAAAATCGTTTTTGAGAATTTTAAATAAAATTAATGACAATTCCTTATGGGACCAGATTGGTTCAGACAGATTGTCGACATAGGTTTTGACCGGTTTAAGGCTCTTTGAATGAAATGTTCAACATCTCTTGTACTATAAAAATTAATATGTTTCACTGCTGTTCATAATTATTAAATACTAAAATAATTAATGTTTAATCATAGCCATAGCAAATTACCAGCCTACTATATATACTTAGTTTTAGTAATTATTTACAAGAAATTAAAAAAAGCTAGGGACATAAGAAATACGTGAAACAAAATACAAATAAATATCAATTGTTTTTAACGTTAATAGTTAATTTTTTTCCTTTTCGTCTTTTGTTCCGTATTAGCGAATTTCCAAAACTGAAAATTCAGCTTTTACGGCCATTCTCATGACGCAACCTGAGGCCGAGATTGTAACAGAAATATGTTTTGAGGTCCCTAGAATACGAAAATGATATTCACTAAAATTTATATATATATATATATATATATATATATATATATATATATATATATATATATATATATATAAGGTGGTCCAGAATTATGTACAGTAATTGCTATAGAGCTGATACAACTTTCAAAAATAATGGTACTTTTCATCTACACTTTCTTCCAAAACTCAATAATAAGGGAGATACATTCCTGGAAAGGGGTGAAACGAAAACCATCTTTTAATAAATATTTTCCAAACGCTTCTGAATAAAGGATTGATATTTTAGGGGTACGTATTTTGCGTTAGGAGGATTAAATTTATGTTAACACTTATTTCACCACTTATGATCAAGTGATGGTTTTGGGTGGTAGGTGTGAGTTATCACGTCTTTTCTTTTTTAATTTGCAGTTATTTAAATAAATTTCTTAACAATATGATTCCTCAGACAATTCCACGCAAAACAGGTATACTTGTTACATTTCGATAAATAATACCGTTTTCGAGTAATTTAAAGTAGAAGTATCTATTTCATATAGAGGATGTTTTTTTAGATAATTTATTTTTTAATAAAAATTAAAATATTTTTATAAAAATAAATTTTTAAGTCATATTTTCTAGCTAAATAATATTTATTCCTAATTGTAAGCTTAGAAATTATAATATAAGTATATGTGTATTAATAATTTTTATTATTATTATTATCATATATTTATGTTAACTTTCAAAATAATTGCCTGTATATGTTAAAAATTTAAGACTTGTTTACATAAAAATCTTTGTTTACAATAAAAATTTTCTCACGTAGACTGTATATGTATATACAAACACACAAACCGTACGCATAATAGTAGTACGGATAATGAAATGGTCGTGTACTAGATATATATAATCCACAATGTTTTGAAAATATGTAAATACGTATGTATGTATTTATTTATTTTTAATAATGATTTAATGAAATAGTATTGGTGGTACTGTTATGTTATGATGACCCACTAAACCGATTGTTTGTAAACAATTACAACAGTCGTCAGAGACTCGAGGTTACAATTTGTTTTAAAAAATTGTTTGTAAACAGTTGAAATTTTGTTGAAACTAGGGCTTGGAATACCGGTGTCTTTTTATAATACCGGTATTTATTTGGCATTAGAATTTAAAATACTGGAATTCCGGTATTTTGGTATTTTTTCGGTATTGAATGAAAATGGTATAGAAAAAAATAAAAATATTAAAAAACACTCTTAATGAAAATCGTTTTTGTATAAGTAGTTTTATTTTACTAAAAATGATTGATAACAGTAATAATAACAAATTCCATCATTTTTAGATTTTAAAAATCTAACTAAAACTAAATACGAAATATAAAATAGTAAAACAAAGTAAACGGAATAACGACAAAAAATAAATATCAATTTTCTTCGGTTCTACTGCACATTTAATTTAATGAGATATACACACGAACTGCAAGAGCGAAAAATCACAGCTTAAATAGTCCAAAGACATGGTGGCAATTCTAAAATAATTTTAAAAAAATACATGGACATCAATTTTTAAATTTCACCAGGCGCGACGGGAGGGGGTAACAGCCGGGGCTGCAGCCCCGGAGCCCGGGGTCCTAAAGGAGGCCCGAGCCGGCCAAATAGGTCTTATTTTTACCTAATTTTAACTCATATAAGTGGATTTTTAGCCAGTAAATATCGCAAAGTTAAAAGTACAAAACCTTGTAAGTCTATTTTTTTCATACGTACATACATACGTCTAATTCTGTTTTCACATGATAGATTGGTTTCCGAAAAAAATATTTATGGGAAAAACAGTAGATTAAATAAAAATTTCGTTAGTCTTACTATTTTTATAGTTATGCTTGCACATTTTATTCCACAAACACTGGAAATTTAGTAATTTAGTAGATAAGGTAGTTTTGCTTGAGAAAAAAAAAACAAAAAACAAAAAACAAAACAAAAAATAATTTAAAAATACTAAACAGAAAAATAATTGATTTGAAAAACACAAAGAACAAAAGAACTCACTAAAAGCACAATTTTTTATATGACTGCAATTATGTTAAGTACATTATTTTATAAAAGCAGCTAAAAAGTATTTCTGATTTCTAATTAACAAAACACAAAAATATTAATTACAAGTTATTACATTTCAGTAAAATTTATATGAAAAAAGTCATTTTAAAAGGAGTTTCTCATTTATAAAATTATAAAAGCCACTATGTAATAAAAGCACATTTAAATAAAAGTTCTATCAGTTAACTTTTTCAATTGATTATGAAATCAAAACATTCGTAGAAGTTCTATGAATTGTTAAGCACTGAAAACAATGTCATCCCTGATTTTCAGTTATTTAAAACAAAATCAAAATAACACGTGCCTTTTTGTTTTAAAATCCAGCCAAGAATTGAGTTCCAAGAAATATAACAAAATTTTGTTTTTATTTTTGGATAGTTAGTATAAAATCGAATTAAATATTGTAAAAAGAAAATAAAATTTCTCTTTTTAAATCGTATTAAATCAAATTTATGTAAGAAAAGCTCATGTAAAAACAAAATTAGGTGTATTTAAATTAAAAGCAATAGATATTATTTCAAAATAAAATAAAAAATAACATCTTAAATTCCTTATTATTATTTATATTTTAGAATTATATGCTGATATAAACGTATGGTTGGCAACCCGCTTAATTTACGAATTTAAGATTGCAGATAATTTGACCCTGCTAACCGCATTTTTGGAGTTCACAGACCACATTTTAAGAATCCCTGTTTTAAATGTAAAAATTTAAATAATAATAATATACCGCCATAAAATATTCTGGAAATTTCATAATTTTGTTAATACTATAAATACCAAGTATTCTATATAAATTTAATTCTGTGAGTTTAAATGATCGTATAGGTTCATAATACCGAAAAACCTATTTTAATGACGCATTGAACGGAGCATATTTTTATTACAAGCTATTAAATATAAAAAATTATGTTTATGACTTTTTGAAAAAAGAAATTTATTTTAGCTAGGTATCTTACCTTTTTTCTTCATTTAATAAAAAGATAAGAATACAGATCATATATATCCTGTGCTAGTTTCGCAATTAAACATATTATCAACGCCTGTATATTTTTCGTTTTTGTTTATATTTCTAAGAATATAAATTCATAATAATGAATTCATAACAATGAATTTAAAAAAAATACTCTTATCACAGCATTCTGCGCATAGAGAATTCCTGATTACAAAAATTATTTTTTCTCGGAAACCAATTTACATAGAATAATAAATCAAAACCTTCTTTATGTGATTTTTACCCCTCTTTTCGATTGTGCAAAATACATTTATATCAATACAACTGAAAAAATAAAGCCATTTAATTATGTCAAAACCTACTTTATTTACATTCTATAAGAAAACAAAAGTTCGGGGTTATAACTCAAAAATGAGTAGTCATAGAAAAACTCGAAGAAAATATTTTGCCTGATCATTTCACTGTAAATTATTGTCTGACATTAGAACGAATACTTAACGTAATTTATTCATTTCTCAACCTAAGTTTAAAAACTATTACAAAATTTTTAGAGATCATTTTTCAAGATAGACATACCATATAATATATCAATAGAAAGAGGTGAAAAAATTCCATTAATTGTGCCAAAATCTATTTCACGTTTCGTAAGAAAAACAAGGTTCGGGGTCATACCTCAAAAACAGACCGTTACTGAAAAATTCTAAGAAAATATTCAAATTCTACATAAAAAGTTGGTATTAGAATTTGCAAATGAAAATAACTAAATTCTTATCAGTAAGAAGTTATTGGAAGAAAAAGAAATTTGGAATTATAGCGATAGTTCCTAAACTATTGGGAAGTTTGCACCACTCTACCGGAAAGGGCAGAATAACCTTTGCCGCGCCAGCTCGTATCTTTTATATATTTTTGTTATATAGATTTTAAAGGACAAGGTTGGATGTCAGTAATAAATTTAATATTTCACGGGAGGCCCGGGATACTTTGCCCCTGGGGCCCTTGATTTCTCTCCACAGTCCTGAATTTCACCCTTTAATTTACACACAGCAAGGAATCTTTTAAATACCATTAGAATTAACAATATTATTCAACAATAGTAAAATATTTTACCCACACATAGGTAATTTGGTACTTTTTTCAACAGAAATATACTTAAAAATATGTATTCCAGAATTCTAAAAACTATGTATAAAAACATATGAATGAATATAAGGTATCTGATCATCTGAGCATCTGGAAAACATTAAACAAAACTGAAGATATTGTAATAATTTATGACCCATGCTTATACTGCTATAAACAAAATACTCGATAACCATTCAATACCAATAGTAAATCTAACGTAAAAATATTTAAAATATGTAATTATATAAAGTATCTGATTTTGCTAATACCGAAACCGAAATACCGGTATTTGAAATTTTGATACCGGTTTTATAAAACGTATAAAAATGTCCGGTATTCCGGTTTTTCGGTAGTACCGAAATACCGATATCCATGCTCTAGTTGAAACCGACACGAGTTTCTCTTTTATCCGTTTGATGGAAACCCGGCCTTAGAAAGAGGAGGAAAAATTACTCAGTAGGGTGAAAAATGACAGAAAAGCGGATTTTTATAAACGGAAATTCGCTATGTTATGCAGGTGCTGCGATAGGGGTATTTATGTATTAACAATGTTAGCATTATAGAATTAGTAATTAATTTATTAGTAGAAAATTGAGTTAATTTTGGTGTTGTTTTTTTGTTTTTCGTTAATATAATGTGTAAGCACGTGTAGTATTTAATATAAAATATTATTTTGAGGTAAAAACATTTCTAAAAATAAATTAGATAAGGGTATTATAGTTTCCTTATTGTAGTACACTGAATTAATAGAAGCTATTTTATACTTGTCAATTTTAGTTTAATTATCCCTTATCAATAATAGAACGGTCTATCTAGTATGTAATTTTATTTATTGACTTGAATATTGGAGATGATGTTAAAGTTTCTTATGTGTGTAATGTGCACAGGAGCTGAAGTAGAAATACATAAGAAAACTGTGGCTATACAATGTTTGCCTTCGAGATTTTTAAATTCTTAGAGGAATCTATATAAACGAGTCCAGAATGCTACAACTTTAAAATAAAAAATTTTGTACTTTATGTTTCAAATATGAGTTTAATTTCGAGAAACTCAATGGAATTATCTTATGTCGTTCTTTTTTTCACTCTAGCTAAAATTAAATATGTTAGAAAAAGGACTTCCGTTAAGTCAGTCATATTTCTAAAAAGAACTTCACCATTTTGGGCACAGGACAACTGCACTCGGCCAGGTAAAATATTGTTAATTACATTGGACAATTGCACTCGCCTTCAGTACGTACCCCCTAGTGAGAATGGACAACTGCACTCAATTTACATAAGTAAAAAAAGGGGAAAATTACTCCCACTTCGTTTCTCTCCTGATATTACTGCTACGAATAATATAACCATCAGTGCTATCACTCTGAATAGTGGATATTACCATAAGATATTTTTTAAAATTTACCACAAATATTTCAAACTTTTATTTTAAAATGTCCTAGTTCCTAGTTTTTGTCATCGAAATTATTATTAATCTTAAAATTTTTTTTTTATTCCTTTTGATCTACATACAAGAGAAATGCAAATGCGCACCAGTTCCAATAATTTCAATAGGATTGATTCTTACTTAGACTACTTCGTAGAAACATATGTAGACGAAGAAGTAGATTTTCCAACATATATTTGGGCCTCTGTGACGATGGTCACAGAGCCACAAATGCGTGTGAATCGTTCCACAGTCATTTTAATCAAAAATTCTACAATAGGCATCCGTCCATATATGTATTCATAAAAGCTTTAAAAAGCGTCCAAACCGAAACATACATATATTCAAATTAAAAGTTCGGGAAAACAAAAAAAAAGTACAATTGAAAAAAAAATTCATTTTCGACAAAAAACAACAGATAGGTACATGCAAAGGGATATCTCAAGAATTGATTAAGTAAAAATTGTGTCAAAATGTTTTAATATACCGTCAAACGAGGCTATTTGAAATAGGTGGGGCTATTTGAAACAAAACAAAAAAAAAAAGATTTAAGCTCTTATATCTGTTTGATTTCTGAACGTATTCATAACGTTAATGCGTCTTTAATAGGGGATGTCCTTTAAGAGTTTAAATCTTTTTTAAAACTCTTCTTTAAGAGTTTAAATCTTTTTTTTTTGTTTCAAATAGTCTCGTTTGACGGTATGTAAATAGCATGCTGACAAACATAATATATTTTCTTACTTCTTAGACAAAATGACAATAATCATGATTAATCTCATGATTAAAAACAAAAAATTTAAAATTAAAAAAAAATTAAATAAATAAATAAAAAACGCCGTGAGCAGCGGAGCCCCATCACGGAAGCCGAATTTTTCCTTTCATCTTCGGTATTGAGTGTCTACAAGCGAAATATAATTGAAAGTCCACAAGCGATTTGTCATTTTGGTGGTTTCAAAACTGATGATGAGTGTCCGGTTGATCGGGGCTTTAAAAAAAGGTTTTACTTTTTTAAGGGCTGAATCTCAGTAAATTTCAATTTTGTGCCGATAGCAGTTAACAGGGAAAAAGCTAACACAATACGTACGAGGGCATTTCTACCCATGCTTATCCGCCAATTGCCTTTGTGTTTTATTTTTAAATATTAAAAAAGGAACTTAAATAGCAAACTGGAAGGCTTTTATGAAGATATTTTTTCTTTCCAAAAAAATCCAAAATTTCTATTTTATAAATAATAAAAATCCAAAATTCCTAATTTATAAATAAACAGTGACTTTAGTAACATTTTTAAATTACTTAATATGTATATATTTCATTTGTTATAAAAGTAAGTTCACTTTTTTTTAAATTTTTTAAAATTACTATTCACATCCTTGTAGGGGAAGGCTCGCCAAAGTGGCCCAGGCAGGTAAATTGGTCATCACCAGTTTGAAAATGAACTAAAAGCTGTCATGTCCTGTCATTTAGTTTAAATGATAGATTGATAGTTTATATAGTGTCATGGTGCATATCAACTCCTTAGATGTTACTTAGAAAATTTAATTTAAAAAAAAAGTTTTTCTTGTGCCCTTTGATCTAAGGTAAGAACTTAAAAACATTGTATAAAATATATAATATTATAAATACTTGGTTTTTGTGAATATCCCCTGTGTCTATTGTAGTTCTGAAGTAATAAATTTTATAATAAACAATTACGAATCATACGTTGGGGCGCGGCTTACTTCAGTTTTCCCATTGTACTTAGTTTTGGGTAATGTGGCTCACTATGTATAAAGGTAAAGTGACCCAGTGGATCCAGTGGTGGTACTAGAATTATGACCGGAATCAAAACCAGAAGATGGCTGGATACGATTTACGATATGCAAGAGATGGACCCATGAAATTTGCTTTTGTTTACAATGAGGAAGATGGCGATTTTACTTGTGAATTTTGTCTTAAAAATGAATAGTTACCATCTGGCTACTTTGAATAATTAAAAACTGTTTTTATGATTACTAATTAGTAGCGAATTGTAATATTTTTGATTAAAAACTGTAATTTCATTTAAAAATTAAAAAATCAATTTTATCTATGTTAATTTTTAATATTAATAATGTTATATCACTTTACCTACCCAAGATGGGTAATGTAGTCATTTTGTCACTTACGAAATAATTGCAAATTTTTTGTTACTATCAATATGTAAACCGTATGTAGGTAACAAAATAAAGACTTTATTAAATTTGCAATTTGTATTGTGTCAAGAAATATTAATTTATTAAAACCGTTTAGAAAATATATCAGTTCAAACCTTAGGGTGGCCATATTGCCCTACCTTCCCCCATTTACAATAAAAATAATGCATTTAAAACACATTTAACAATACCATTGAATTCCGATGTAAAAATGGGAGAAGTGGGGGGAAAGTAATGTGGAATCCCTGAAAGGCACTAGCTGGATACTAACTCAATACACGTACAAAATTTCAGCCCTCCCGGTTGCCTTAGAGAGTCTCTAGACGTGTTAGAAAACAAGCAAAAAAATTAAGGAAATATTGGCGTAAAAATCGTGGGGGTAAGGGTTAAAAGTTGAAACCTCCAAAAAGCAGTGGCTGGCTATTAGCTTAACCTGTATACAAAATTTCAGCCCTCTAGGTTTATTTGGGGAAATTTTGACCCGAACGAAACTGTTAAAAAACAAGAAAAATCATGTTCTTTTTGGTATCAAAATGGTCGGGGTAAGGGTTAAAAGCTGAGACCCCCAAAAGGCACCCCCTTGATACTAACTCAATCCGAATACAAAATTTCAGCCCTTTAGGTTTATTTGGGTGACCTGTGCGAATGGTACAAACTTCGAAAACGTCAAAAAAGCATGAAATTGTAGCTTAAAATAAAAATGAGGGGAGTAGAGGTAAAATATTAAAACCTCCAAAAAGCACAACCTAGGTACGAACTTTATTAACACACCAAATTTCAACCCTCTGCGTTAATTGTGGGAGGCTGTGGGTGTGTTAGATCCAGCAAAAATCATTTCTTCCCCCTCTACTCCCTCCAAATCATCCTAGAAAGCTGAATTTTGGATATGTTGTAGGTAATTGACCGAAACATTATTTCCAACCGGCTTGGAAAAGTTTTATTGTTTTATTGACCCCCCACCACCCCCCTAAATATTGGGCTGGATCCAAAATTTGCCCAAAATTTGACCCCACTTTGATAGTATAAGGTTCCTCGAAAATGAGCACCACTTACCAAATATTAGCTCGTAACTTCCAAACTTCAGTTGAAAAATTCGACTACAAAAGCATATATGTTGCAGTTCCATTTACAGATACCTGCAGCTGATGGTCGCCAATTGACGCGAAATATGTTTCTTTTTTATTTAACTTCATCAAAACTTTTAATTCATCAAAAAATTATATTAAAGTCATATTATTAAACCGAATTACATGCGTGGTATTTGTTTGTATGTCACTGGTACATACATACTCGTATTTAATGTATTTAAGAGGGGGTACAGCTTTCCCCTATTCTGATTTTCTAAAACAAGTGCAGTTGTCCGTCAGATTTAAATCATAAAAAATTATTGCAGGATTATTTTTGAGTCCCGAGTGTAGTTGTCCTGCGCCCACCATTTTGATAGCAAAAATGAAAAATCCACATCCAAATTGCCCTAACTCAACCAATCATCCTAATTCAAACCATACCAGTAAAGCTTGATTTGAGGAAAAACAAGTTTTTTTTTTTAATTTGGTGACGTCATCAAGTTTGTTAAAAAATTTTTCAGTGCTTTAAAAACCGTAAATAATATGATAGAATGATGAAACTGGAAACGAATTATAGGTTTTAGAAGTCTTTCTTTTTATTTTTCCCAAAACTAAGCATGTAGGGCTACTAGAAAAGAAACTTCTATCGAATCAGTCATCATATTTCTAAAAGATATTTCGTCATTTTGGTAGTAAAGCTGAATAGTTCATATAGAATTTTGAAGTCATTCTTTTATTAATAGTATAGGTACATTTTTTTTTTTAAATTTGCAATATCAAAAAGTGCATTATGAAATCTTTTAGACTGCAAATAGAGCAAGAGATCACTGCAGGATCTTGCCCCCATCGAGTTGACAAGAAAAATATTTTTTTTAGATACTAGTGACTATAATCGATAAAAAAATTAGCACCTGCCAGTATAAAAGTTGGCCATAAAATTTGTATGATTTTTTGAAAATTATTTTTGTAGTACTGTGGCGGTTCCGTTCGTGTTACCACTTGAAATTAGTCTTATAATTTTTGTTTTTACGTGTAAAAATGAAATATCTTGGTTTGCCTCATTAATAACGGGTCACTGTGAGGCAGCGAAGTTTTTAATTAATTTCTTATTGTACCGTTAAGGTACCGATCGAGTTATCACTTCAAACTCAGACGAAATTAAAGTTCGGACATTTATTAAACAATAAAAAAATAGCTGCTAAGTCTTTGGCAATTTTTAGTACTCGGCAGGGAGCTTTGAATTTTCTTATTCCCTATACCGCTACATATATAGCGAGCTACTTATTAGTCGAATTTTCTCCGAAAAATTAGACTTATACAGTCTATACGATAAGAGCTGCGAGAGGCGAGAGTAGGGGCGCTATCCGTTTTCGGACCCGTAGAACACGAATATGTAGAAAAAAATGTCTGATATATATATATATATATATATATATATATATATTTTCCCGCCACCTTTTAATTTGTGTAGGGCCCCCCTATGGAAGTTAAGAGATGAAATTTGGTAAATGGGGCTCATTTTCGAGGCACCTCATACTATCAAAGTGGGGTAAAATTTTGGGCAAATTTTTTTTCTGACCCGACCTTTAAGGGGGTGGTGGGGGGCGGAAAAGCGATAAAACTTTTCCAAACCGGTTTTAAATAATGTTTCGGTCAATTATCTACAACATATCCAAAATTCAGCTTTCTAGGATGATATGGTGGGAGTAGAGGGGGGAAAAACGATTTTCGCTGGATCTAACAGGCCCCCAGCCCCCCAGAATTAACGTAGAGGGTTGAAATTTGGTGTGTTGATAAAGTTCGTACCTAGGTTGTGCTTTTTGGAGGTTTTAATATTTTACCCCCACCCCCCTCATTTTTAAGCTACAATTTCATGCATTTTCGACGTTTTCGAAGTTTGTACCACTCGCACAGGTCACCCGAATAAACCTAGAGGGCTAAAATTTTGTATTCGGATTGAGTTAGTATCAAGGGGATGCCTTTTGGGGGTCTCGACTTTTAACCCCTACCCCCACCATTTTTATACCCAAAAGAACATGATTTTTCTTGTTTTTTAACAGTTTCGTTCGGGTCAAAATCTCCCCAAATAAACCTAGAGGGCTGAAATTTGATGTACAGGTTAAGCTAATAGCCAGACACTGTTTTTTGGAGGTTTCAACTTTTAACCCTTACCCCCACGATTTTTACGCCAATATTTCCTTAATTTTTTTGCTTGTTTTCTAACACGTCTAGAGACTCCATAAGGAAACCTAGAGGGCTGAAATTTTGTACGTGTATTCAGTTAGTATCCAGCTAGTACCTTGTAGGGAGTCCGCATCACTTTTCCCCCCACTTCTCCCATTTTTACATCGGAATTGAATGCTATTGTTAAATGTGTTTTAAAAGCATTATGTTTATTCTAAATACAAGTAGGCGAATAGTAATTTTAAAAAATTTAAAAAAAAGTGAACTTACTTTTATGACAAATGAAATACATACATATTAAGTAATTTAAAAATGTTATTAAAGTCACTGTTTATTTATAATTTAGGAATTTTGGATTTTTAGTATTTATAAAATAGAAATTTTGGATTTTTTTGGAAAGAAAAAATATCTTTATAAAGGCCTTCCAGTTTACTATTTAAGGTCCTTTTTTAATTTTTAAAACTAAAACATAAAGGCAATTAGCGGATAAACATGGGCAGGAATGTCCTCGTACGAATTGTGTTGGCTTTTTTTCTGCTACCTGTTTTCGGCACAAAATTGAAATTTACTGAGATACAGCCCTTAAATACTTAAAACCTTTTTTTAAAGCCTCGATCAGCCGAACACTCATCACCAGTTTTGAAACCAACAAAATGACAATTCGGTTGTAGACTTTCAATCACATTTCGCTTGTAGACATTCAATACCGAAGATGAAGGGGAAAATTCGACTACCGTGATGGGGCCCCGCTGCTCATTTTTATTTTTTGTTGTTTATAAAATTAATAAAAATAAAAATAAATTATGGATTCTTCTTAATGATGATATGAGAATGATTTATGTGCATTATCATTATCTCAATATCATCATGGGGGCAAGATCCTGCATCATCATCTCAATGGGGGCAAGATCCTGCAGTGAGCTCTTGGTCTAAAATCTTCATGACCCCGTCCTATTTGAGAGCTAGGTCCGCTCTTGTACCCACCTTCTTTATGCAATCATGAACCCAAGCCGGATTACTAATATATTCATATTCATAATCAACTCTCTTATTTGTGGACGGCCATTTTTGAAACATATTGTATTTTAAATTTTTAATGACTAGTTCAGTTTCCTCGTAACGTATCCCTGGTGGAATACATATTTCTGTTCACTTATTTCTAAAATAATAGAACCTATATGGAACGCATGAAACGATATGGATTGATCACTTTGAGATTCATACGTAATTAATTATCCTCATTACTTGTTTGTTATTCGTTGTAATTTCTAGGCTTATTTATTATAGTGATGTAAAATGTTTATACAGTGGATTTAAGTTACAACGATAATAATGGTACTGTTTGGTTTCGAAATCTCTGTACAGGTAATTCTTACACGGAGAGAAAATTCCTATAAAAATTACTGTGCTCATACTACAACCGACGTGTAACAGGCGAACATATCCAATTTTTGTACAGTAAAATTATAAAAATTGTAGTTATATTATTGTAATTTTTATAATTTTACCGTACAAAAATTGGATATGTTCGCCTGTTACACGTCGATTGTAGTATGAGCACAGTAATTTTTATAGGAATTTTCTCTCCGTGTATAAATAATTTACTAATTAATGAAAGAACTTACAAGGAAAGGTTTTCTGGTGCCAATTCCCTGTAGCTTCGATGGAACTCAGTATATCAGGCGTGTATACAGCCAAGCTTCTCGGGGAGAGTGGAGGGGGTGGTAATGGTTACACGGAAAATGAAACACATACCCAGGAAGTTCCTGATGTCTCTTTTGTTGCTCACCTGACGAGCAAACCGCCAACTGACTCAATAATCATGATAATTATAACAATTTGACCGATGTGATGTCCAAAATTAATGGTCCGTCTAAACGACAACGACTTGCCTGCACGTTCAGTTTGTACAAATAAGTTTGTGCAATTAACATAAAATACGGTACGATGGCCACACACTAGCAGCATATCTGTGCAAACCTCAGTTTGTTTGCTATAGTCCTTAGAGTACTTACACTATGATTTGTATATGAACACTGTCCACACACACAAGAAAAACTGTGCAAACTTGGTTTGCACAAGTAAAATCTTCAGCAGTGCGACGTTTACGCAAGCCGCACTTATGGGTTTGTACGAGATACAGTTTTCCCGCCCATACGTACATGATTACTTGCACAAACTGGTTTGCACAAGTAAGTCGGTGTCCGGTGGTAAAGCTTGAGCGTGTAGACGGACCTTAAAATCTACATATCTAGTATCCCTAGTAACCTACTTGACGTCAGACTGACATCAGATCTACGTACTTAGGTCTACATTACCCTTCGTCAGATTCACGTCCAACTGCGCCGTTTCTGACGAATATACAAACGGCAGACTATCGAAAGAATCTAACGTCAAGAAAAAACAGCATAGATACGTAAGTCTGACGAATAATTTTTATAATAACTCGGTCGACAGACTTACGGCAGGAAGACGGCAGCTACCTGCTTTAAATTCTCCCCTCACATAAGTTTTCAGTGGTTCTCATTTTCATTTTTTAATTAAAAAAATGAAAATGAGAACCGCTGAAAAATTAAATTTAATTGAAAAAGTGAAATGAAATAATTTATAAAAATTGTTCGTCAGACTTACGTATCTATGCTGTTTTTTCCTGACGTTAGATTCTGTTGATAGTCTGCCGTCTATATATTCATCAAAAACGGCGCAGATGAATCCAAATCTGATCCAAATTTCTGACGACAGGACTGGTTACTAGGGATCATTTTTAATTCTCGGTTCGAGTCATGACTCCTTGAACTCCCTCTTGTATACGCGCCAATGTATATATATAATACAGGCAAAAATAACGGAACTCTTTTTTATCTCCTACCATGGCTAGCCAAATGGTGAGATCACTCTTCAAAATTGAAGTAAAATTTCAATTTTGCTTGATTACCATATATAGAGATAGAGGAAAACTTTAAATTGACAAAATATTTTAATTTCAAAGAATTTTCTATTAATATACTTAATATATGTACCGATATACATAAATGCAGATCCGAACCTGCTGAAGAATTATTAAGGTAAAATTGAGGGTAAAATTTGAAATAGAGTGTATGTGTCTCGGATTTTGAAATTTGAGTAATTTATTTTGCAGTTGCATAAAAAATACTCTGTTTTTGTTCAAAGTCGCAGTTTGAGACATAAAACCTTAACACTTAACATGTAATGATTTACTTAGTTTTATCAACGAACGGTTGTGGATAAAAAAATTGTGAGTGTGTTTAAGATCACGCGACCGAGTCGTAAGTTTGACTATAATTTTTGCGCTTCAAAAGTACGCGACCGAGTCGTAAGTGTAACTATAATTTTTGCGGTTTCAAAAGTTCATTTTTCATTTTCATCAATAAAAAAAGTCATTCTTTTTGCCCCCCCCCACATTTTTTCCAGTTGCACCTTTTTTGTCAGGTTCCCTAGAGCAACTGTTCCACCTGCTTCATAGTAATCCTTACTATAGAAGTTTTCACTTCAAAAAGCGTCATCATTGTGACACCGGACACACACCAGAACGGGAAATTACCGTGCTACACGAGGCAAACAAAGGACACAAGTTAAGAATCCTAGAAGCAATAGAAATAAATAAACATAACTCCGATCACCTTTTATATGACTACACCGATATTTACAGTTCAACTTTATTTTCAATATTATAATTTATTTAAACCTTTAAAATTGTATTTTTCTGTAATATTGTCTTTTGGTAAATTTCAATCTTCTGTCACGTGTTTGTTTGCATTGTACACATGTAATGTAATCTTGTTTTTCTTGTTTTTCGGATTCTCCCACTACCCGCGCCCCTACCACTTCCACACCATATACCACTCCCCCTTCATAAGTATAGGTAGATAAAATTAGTATAATTATAAGGACATGCATCGAATGTAATTTTTATTCTGTTTGAAAAAGAACTAACGGTTCGAAACAATATTGTCACAGTTTTAAAAATAAAAGTGATATTTTGCAAAGTAAAGTATTTGTTTATTATCTACCTTCACTAAAATTTATTCGAGGCGTGTTCGGAAAGTAAGTACCGTTTTGACATAAAATAATGAAACAATTTTTTTTCAACCGAATTTTATTTTTACGTGAAAGAGCATACCTTAAACTACTTTTCTATATAGTTTCCGCCGATGTTCAAACACTTGTCGTGGCGGGTGATCAGCTTTCCTATACCCTCTTCATAAAAACTTCACGCCAAAGACTACAACCACGATTCAACGCCGTTTTTCACTTCATCGTCGGATTCAAGGCTCTTTCCGCCTAGTTCGCGCTTCATGTGCAGGAACAAGTGATAGTCGGACGGCGCCAAGTCCGGGCTCTACGGCGAGTGATCGAACTGCTCCCAATCAAACTGTCGAATCACTGTTTGGGTGTCACCAGCAGTATGGGGTCGATCATTGTCATGGAGCACACAATTCCTTTACTGACAAGTAACACTATCCAAGTGCCAATCGCCAATTTTCTTGAAACTTTACGGGTGTGTAGAGTAGGCAAAAGTAAGGGACTCGTATTTTTTTTTTATCGGCCAAGGCCCACGTTCACGGGGTGAAACCAGCCCCTGAAGTAGGGGATACAAATCATATTTCTTAAGATATATCGAAAACTATAAGAGATAGAGGAAAACTTCGAAATACTACTCTTTGAAAGATCTATTCACCTGTATAGGTTAAACCAGGATCGGGTTCATAAGGGGGGCTGAAGGGGTGAAATTCGGGGTAAAATTCTTGTACAGCCTGAGTGGTTCAGTGTATCAAATTTTTACCATCATAAGTAGAAAGAGCAGCAAAAAATAGGGGATACGTGTTTTTGAGTTTTTTCGAAATACGTGTTTTATTCAAGACATATAAAGAAGAAAAAAATTGAATAGATTATATTGCATTAGTATTGATTGCAATTACTTTCTATATATTTTTTAAATTTTAAGTTTATTTCATCATAAGAATGTAAATTTTTACTTTTCGTAATGATTCATGTATTTTTCAGTACTGATTTAATTAGTAATTTAGTCATGTGTATATTTGGTTACTCTTATTCTATATTTTTTACACCTATTTCTGCCAATGTTTTCTGGTCTGCCTGTGTTTATGAATGCTCAACAAGAAGCAGTAATCTCTGTCGTTTACTGTTCGAATGCTTTGTAAAAAATTTTGTGATTTGAGAAATGGGATTAACACCTACAAAGCATACAAAAAGAATAAGAAAAGTAGTTTGAATGTTGAGAAAGAAATAAACAATGTTTATGAGGTTAAAAAATAATTTGTAAGAAGATAAACGTAGTTGATTTGAAGATTATGAAGACTACTAATATTTAAGATATTCGTAGAATATGATTGTCATTTCCAGAACTGATGTTATTATTATGGAAAATTTTAAATATGGGATATTGTAAAATATTTATATAATTTAATGTGGGTAAATATAAATAAGTAATTATTAAATTGAATGTAGCAGAAAGGTCTGAATTTTATTGAATTTAAATTAATCTGCTAATATTTTTAAATGTTTGTAGGTGTATGAAATAGCGCAGAGTAAGGGCGTGTAATCGAGAATACACCTACACTCTACTGTTCAGGGCCAACGCCAATACCATAATATAGAACGATCACTCGTATCGTGATTGACTGACAGACGTGACTCTGAAAGAGAAAGTGCTGAGGGCCCACCCAAGATAATATCTTAGGTCCAGAGGTTGAAGGAAGGATCAATTTATAAACAATATTTTAAACTGTAATAAAATATATTTACAATTATTTATTTATTTACAATGTAAGAGAAAATTTGTTTAACAATAAAATTGAACTTTGAAGCGAATATAACTCTATACTTCTTTAAGCATTTAACAATATGCGACAATAATAAAATATTATATGAAAGTCATATGTAAGGAAACTTATCAAATTAAACTTGAAAAGTTTCTAAAGTCTTTCCCTTTGCGAGGACCTAGGGCCGACGCGGGAAGTATAATTCACGAAATGAAGTTCGAGAATATATACGTTATCAACAATGAAATAATTAAATGAATATATCAATTGATACACATGAGCACCCGTCTCATATGAAAGAAATCAATTGAGAATAATTCATGAATACATCAATTGATACACATGAGCACCCGTCTCATATGAAGGAAATCAATTGAGAGTAATTCATGACTGCATATCTATTTAGGGAAAGAATGTACTTACAATTCTATAATTCCATATGCAGGTTAAAATATACGAGCGAGGCTTCATTGTAGACAAATCACATCTGACGATCATGTAGGATTAAAATAAAATAAAATAAAATCGATTAGCAATCGATACCCATTGTTAAATAATATAATTGCTACTGTATGTATTCTGCAAGTAAACTGAATAGTCAACTACGTTTAAGTACTGCCCGCTCACTGTCGTGAACCGCTGTACTTCAACTCAACTCACTGCGTACTGCAACTGATTGTTCGATGTGATTTTGCTACAAACCAAACCTCTGAAATTACGTGTACATTTTCTAGAAAGGACGGATATGAAAACAAATATAATTATGTATAAACAAGTTATATAAAATTTAATTAATTAATCATGATTAAGTTAAAATTAATACTATGAGATGGCGAATTGATTTGTTATTTGACTAATACAGAAATCATAGCATGTAGAAAAAGGTTAATTCGCTTTCTCATAGATAGATGGCGAAACTAATTCCATAAAAAAATAACCGTTATATTTGAAATTGTGAATAGAATTCATAGTGTATAATGTACACTCAAAGGGTAGAGGTTTTATGTTGCTATAACTGAAATCGTTTCAAATGACGTCTACAATGCATCTATTATATATCTATCTTTTATAAAATCAAATAGGTATATGTAATGATTTTGAATTATTAAAATAATGTACTTTGACTAACGTGTAAGTACATACAGATTTCTATTGTACGACTGCAAACAGGCATGCTATGTTTATAATAAAGTGAACAACAGTGGTGTGACAATTAAGTCATGGCATCAGCGATTGACAATACTGAGAGTATTATATTGTCGTATGATTTGAAACGGATCTATTAGGCTTTGATAATGCTACAGATAGTTGAGAAATCATTCGAATTGTCGAAATATTCAGATCAGTGATTTTATATACGTGCCGATATACTAGAAGATAATATATCATCTATTTGTAAGTGGGTAAACAAACATATAGGTGTCCTAAAAATTATACAATAAACATAAAAATAGTAGACAGTGTTTACTGTTCTTTATAAACCGTCAGCTAGCCACAGGTGAGAGGTGATTTTTTTTTACCTGCCTTCTTCAGGAGCCGTAAACCTCAGCGTATCAATAAAGATAAGCAATGTCTTAACCACGGTAACGCGAAACCGAGAAATGGATTTTCCTGCAAACACATTTTGTGGTTTTTTTGGCGTTTTCTTTTTACCTGTCATTGTATAAAATGAACGAAATAGGAAAGGTAAAAATGATGGAGTTGTAGGAAAATTTTGAATTTTTTATCCGATTTTTTTACCTGCTAATTAAAAACAGTAAAGTTTAAACTGTAAATAGTTGATCAAAAAATGGCAGCTGCTTATTTCAAGTAAAAAGAAAAATCACGGAAAAGTCATGAAAATTTTTGTAAATTTTTTTCGCGGAAACTCGCACTTGGTAATATTTAAGGCGGTATTTCCATGTGATGATTAAAAATTTTCGAATTTTTTTTTTTAAATATTTATTTTAAAAGTAAAATACATTGAGAGTGTACTGTGAAAATTGTAGACCGAAATTCAAATTACTTACGAAGTTATAGGTAGTATTTAGAAGAGCGTATAGCGTATAGTATATAGTGCTAGCGCTCCAAGAAAATGATACTTACAATGAAGCGGAAGGATCATTCTATAAATCAAGTGTAGTTGATGTCTGTAAGTATCAGGGAACGGAACACATTGGCCCCTAACAATGCTGGAGTACGTAATATTTTTAAGGGGGGATCAAAAATTTTTCTGTTTTGTGGAAAATATATACATCTATTCTGACCTAGATATACATGAAGTTATAAAATAAAATGTAAGTAGCAATAAAATTGACTTTTAACACAAAACTAAAAATATTTTTTTCGTTTATGACAAAAGTAAGAAAAATTATAGCCCCCCCCCCCCCAATTCAAAATATTGTGCACTCCGACTCTGTTAGGGATCATATTGTCCAACGTTTAGTAAGTATATTACTTTTTATGAAAATATTTTTTCGTAATTATCATATATTTTATGAAAAATTTGTTAATAAAACTTTAAACAAGTTTTCCTATAAACTACATTTTTTCGACTGGTGGGCAGTAGAGACAAAATTCTTACCAACCGATTGGTCTGTAATGGAGAAGTATATCATTGTGTTTTTATCGGTGAAAATAAAAATCAAAACAAAAACAAACAAAAGTGTATAAAGGAAAAATTAATGTATCTCAATAACTAACAAAGTTACGGGACTTTAAAGTTGAACTTTACATACTCATGAAAAAATTTGTGTTAAAATTAACACATTTCACATGTCCAGAACGGTCCACTCAATTTTTTGTGTTATTTTAACACAAAGTATATGTGTCAAACCTATACAGAAAATTTGTGTCAATGATTTAACACACAAGAGGACATACATTTTGTGTTAATTTTTCAGATTTATCAGAGTTGTTAAACTTTTTTATTCAATATTTTAATTCCACTGAAGCTTAAGATATTTGAAAGTCGTCAAAAATTATACCTAATGATTTTGTTCATATATTATTATAAACGAGACTCGAAGAACGCAAAGTAAGTCAGTTTTTTGTAACAATTCTTACTTGTGTCCATAAAATATAGAACAGAATATATTTTTAAAAAAAACGGTACAATATTTTACAAAGATTTTTATGTAAATATAATACGTGACTTAAATCTAGATAACTACAACTAGTGCTTAACCCTAACCTAACATGTACAATACTAAATAATTACAATACATGAAAAGACTTAATTAATAGTGACTCGATATAAAGGAAAATTTTCAAAAAACCTTTAAACATGAATAATTAAAAATAAAATAAAAACTTAACCTAAAAACATTTACGCACACACTTTCTCTTCATTTACTCCGTCCGCACGTACACATCTGATCGCCTCCCGGGGCCGAGGGCAGTCATGGTGGAGAGATATCCATCGGCAGGATGAATTTCTTGCTCCGCTTAGACAGTGTCTTTGAAGGCAGGAACATGTCAGCAATCCGGTCGTTGGGGTGAAGACGGCATCTGGCCAGGTGGCGTGATGTTAATGATAGGATGTGGTCAAGAACAGGTTTGACGCCTGTTTCTTGATGTAGTTAACGTACTGGGGTACGTCGCGGGGCGTTCAGGATAAGCCGAAGTGTTCTGTTCTGGAATAGTTGAAATTTGGAAATGTTACAAACAGTGCACCACACAGGTGCGGCGTATGTGACGATGGGCCGGATGCACGTCTTGTACAGCTGTATCTTCTTCGCCGTCGGGATGACACTGGAGATCAGTAGGGGCCCCAGTCGGGCAGCAGCAGATTCGCCGGCGATTCTTCGTCGTGTTATAGCTGTCTTGAACGTGAGTTTACGGTCGAGGTACAGACCGAGACACTTGATGAAGGGGGACGTGGTGATACGGGAGTCGCCGCATCGAAGTTGGGAATGTGGAAGCAGCCTGGAGTGCGTGAAGATGGTCACTTCCGTCTTGTTGGAGTTGACTTTGATGCGGATCTCCTGGAAGTAGTCCAGGAGGGTGGTGAGCGTCTTTTGAATCCGCCTCTCAGCAGTCGACTGGTTCGCTCTCGTTGATGAGGTGAAGACGGCAGTATCATCAGCGTACAGGGCGATCTGGACCTTGGGTAGCATCTTGGGAATGTCGCTGATATAAGCTGAACAGGACTGGCCCAAGGATCGAACCTTGGGGCACGCCTGCTGGTATTTGGAGGACGCTGGACTTGGCGTCGCCGCTTTCGACGTAAAAGCTCCGGCTGGTGAGGTAGTTCTGGATGATCTTGGTGATATACATTGGTACATCATGGGACTGCAGCTTGGCGATGAGGTTGGCGTGCCATACATTGTCGAAAGCTTTCTCGATATCCAGAGATACTAGCGTCGTGGTCAGCTTCTTGCGTAGTCCGCGGGTGATGTGATCAGTAATCCTACCGAGCTGGTGCGTCGTTGAGTGACCGGATCTGAAACGAAATTGATCATTTGGAATTAGTTCATGTTCTTCTATGTGTGGTAGAAAGGACGGTGTGGACGACTTTTTCAAGGAATTTGCTGGTCGAGGGAAGCAGGCTGATAGGTCGGTAGCTGGTGGGGAGGTTGGGTGGTTTTCCCGATTTTAGGAAGCGGAACAACTTTTGTCACTTTCCACTGTTGCGGGAAGTAGCTAAGTTGTAAACAACTGTTGAAGATGTGTTTCATCTGAAGAAGAGCTTTCTTACGATTCCTTGCTTTCCTAATGTCTTTACTGATCTCCCTCGCTAATGTGGGTTGGATAGTAATCGGCAGGACAGACGCATTCGTGACTTCAGCTGCTGCTCGTGCAATACCCGCCCTTTCACGTGGATGTGGCAGTTGCTCTCCGATGCCGTGCGCCGCCTGGAATGATTCCGCGATAATTTGGATTTTCTCCGAAGAATCTGTAACTAACAAATTGTCTTTGCTTAGTGCTGGTATTGTCGCGTCACGTGGTTTGAACGAGCGAATTAGCTGCCAAAAGTCCTGGTGGAGTCAATCCGCTGTTCAACGTAGTCGTTAAATAGTCGTCCGCGTTCGTCGCGTATTGTGTCACGTATCTGTCTAGTTAAGTCCGTTTGTAAGTCCTTGTAATGTATTAGTCTTGTCTGCTGGTACAGTAGTCTTTGTCTGTTCCGTTCACGGATTTGTTCAAGGATTTCGGGACTCGGGTTATAGGTGTAGGCGCTGGGGACACGTTTGGTCGGGATACAGTGCTTACTGGCTTTACTAATTTCGTGCTACAGCTCATCCAGGGCAGTGTCGACATCACGAGTGGTTTCAATATCCTTTCGAACATTGATGCCCTCATTTATCATAGTCCTAAATTTGCTCCAGTTCGCATTAGCAAAATCCTGCACCGTTATGAGTTTGGTATGACTGGAACGGGTATTCATGTTTCTGGTGATGGTTAGATCGATGGTATTGCACAGGAGTCCTTCTGCTCGCGGGTAGTGTGTGGGGCCGTCCGGGAACAGCAGTTCAGTTCTGGTCTCTTCGAGAAGTCGCATTAGAATCCTCCCGTTGGTGTTGATGTCGGTCGTTGCCTTATTCCACGCTGGGTGGAACGCGTTAAAGTCGCCAGTCAGTAATGTGTGAGGACTGCGGGCAAGGAGCTTCTCGAAGTCGTCTGCATCAATTTGGCCGGGTGTGTAGGCGGTAGTGACAGTGAATGGTGGCGTCGACTCGATCAGCACGCTGACATGTTCGGTCTGGATTTCGAGGTCGGGCATTGCACTATGTTTGACACCCTTACGGATGAGCAGTGCTACCCACGTAAAATTATTTTAATTATTGGTCTTAATATTGGTTATGATGAACTGTCGAGTTTCTACTGTAGGTATTTAATTTTTATGCCTTGAGACTTTCCGTAGATACCCATATTGATAACTTCAGAAGCATTTGAATTTCGAAACTTTTTTGAAGTCCGAGTGTTTTGGAGAATATTTCTGAACCTGCATTAATCGTCCAGCCATTAATTTATTGCGTTTTATATTACTCCAGAATCCTAGGCAATAATTTTAATCTCACTTAAATTTTTCAAAATATCAATATTGTTTAAGTAAAATTTAGTCAAGATTCGCCGTCTTTCTTAGACCATTTTTGGGTCCTCAGCACCCTAGGGGGTCATTTCAACTTCACATTCGTTTATTTCATGACCTCGGTAATGTTTTAGCAAAATTTGGTCAAGATCCATCCATTCTAGAGAGTTTTCATTTTTTAGGATCTCAATACTATTTCAGCAAAATCTGGTAGAGATTCGTTCAGCCGTTTACTTTAGAATAGTCTATATTAGAATATAGGCTATAACGTATGCACCACTGAACCAATTTTTGAAAGTTGCTCTGCTCGTCAAACGACTCCAGCGTAGCCGTATTCTTATTTCAGAAATATAGATACCTAATTTTAACAACTTGTGACTTTTCTATAGACAATCATACTTATTTAGATTTTTAGGAGTGGAGTACTTTTGGTCATTTAGTTTTGCGTAATTTTTATTGGTTCAGACTCCTGGGGATCAATTTTAAACTGACGTTTATTTATTCCGAGATTTTAAAAGGGTTTGTGTAACATTTAGTCAAAATTCATCAAAACCATCTATTTGAATTTTTTGAAAATAGTATTTTGTACAGTAAATAGGTAATTTCATAGTAGACATAGGTAAAAATATTTTAGGTGGTATCTATAGAAATATTTATTAATACTTAAAAATTACAAAAATTATTTTTTTTCCAAACACTTAGCAACAATTTGAAAATTGTATAATTTTTTAATAAATTGGCCACAGATTGCTGTACTACAGTAATAAGAAATTAATATTTTACGGTTTTTCGTAAATTTAGACGGTTAGACAAAAAATTTTGCAAGCGCTCGCTTTCTTAGCGAGCGCCTGCGATCCAATACGGACCTACATGCCAAATTTCAAGTTTGTAGGTATTGTAGTTTTGGAGATTTTGCGATAGGTGAGTGAGTGAGTGTATGAGTGATATTTCATTTTATATATATAGATTATTACTTTATAGATATATTACAATTATTTATTACTTTTAATTAATATTTTGTAGTTAGTTTGAAATTTAATAAAATTAATATTACATTTGATTACGATAAAAATAATAATAAATTTAGAATCTGTTTATTTGTTGCCATAGAAAATATAAACAATGCCTACCCGATATGTAATTATATATACGTTGAGCGAGCGACAAAGTATTACTTTTCCGCTTTAAAGCGAAAAGTAGTACTTTGTCGCTCGGCAACTAGAGTCTTCCGCAAATACACGTTATGCGCTCTCTTCACAGAGCGCAAAAGCCTACTTTCCAATAAGATTGTAGAAAAAACAAATTATTTAATGCGCAATTTTAATAGAAATGAAGAATATTAGGCGCTTATACAAAAACTACTTTCATAGAAAAATCTATTTATTAATTGACGGTAAGCTATTCATGACATACGTGCCTAGGAAGGTAAGTAAATTTTTTGAACACTTTAACTTTATTTAAAAAAAAAAAGTAACTCTCTTTAATCTACGTTAAGAGAAGAAGCACCCTGTATCACTACAACTATATAGTGGTACTATATTATTTTGTTATACGAACCGCAATAACTCATTTATTATTATATTGTTGTAAAACAATTGATTCGAGAACATCGAGAAACATAGGAAACTGATTGTCTGAACAATATCGAACATAGTGGAACATAGGAAATCTCTGTGTATTCACTATACAAATACATAAACATATGTAGGTATATGTATATCAAAGGTTAATCTTAAATAATAGCTCGATTGTACAACATAAAGTATATTGTTAGCGTTGGAAATTGATTGTTAGTTAGGAGTTGTGCAGAGATCTCTCAATGAAATCATTTTGTAAGATTATGGTTGTTTTTTTTTTTTTATTTTTTGAATAGTTGACCTATGATATTTGTTAAATAATTGACTTGACTATTAAATAATTGGGGTCCTGATTGAAAATGCTGATTTTTATTATTATAAATCTCGAATTTTCTAAATAAGATTTCAGTTCGTTATATGACATTATCTTTAGCACGAAGTGATATAAGCTATCGATTCGGTAAAACTTAAGAAATTCCTTACTAACTTTTTATTTTTAATTAGATTTTTTGTAATATAATACTATATGACTTAAAATTATTGAACTATGCATTGTGGAGTATTTCAATTACATTATCTAACTGAAATTAAAATCAATTTATTTAATGAAAAATCCCAAAGTCCTTATAGTGGTTAGTGCTATTTATCCTTTTCGGGATAAAATACCGGTAATTTTTTATAATTTATCATAAGAATAGATACAAACAAGTCGTGAAGTGCAAGTTGTACTTGCAAAAATAATGTTCCGTACAATCAGTGGTTTTTACGGATTTAATGTAATGTGTGGCATATGAAAGTAGAGAAATTATCGTTCAGCTAAACTGAATTACTTATCGTTCAGCTAAACTGAAACTTGAAGCACTCGATTTCTTTGGTATAGTATGACCAAAAACCACATGTAAATTAATATGAGACTCGCAGGCACTCGATAATATTTGAAATTAAAATTGTAACTGTTTCTCGAATCAGAGAGAGTACTAATACACATAGGTGATTGAATGGGTGTCCGGCTCGGCCGCTTGCCGAGCATAGGATCGTTGGTGTAGACGTTAGCACGCCTGGCTAGTTACCAGGAGATCCTGGGTTTGGTTCCCGGCCGATCCGGATAATTTTTTCAATCACTTAGTGATTTTTAATTTACATGTGGTTTTTGGTCATACTATACCAAAGAAATCGAGTGCTTAAAGTTTCAGTTTAGCTGAACGATAAGTGAACATATCAATACTGCGTGTGTTGAAATGCAAACAAAAGTTTGTCATACGTAGTAGTGTCTCACAGGCACTCGATAATATTTGAAATTAAAAAAAAAATAACATACATTAACTAACAACATCTTGATCAAAGCAAGACCTGTTATCAAGTTTTCTTTATATATACCAGTAAAGTTAGGTAAGAAAACTCATTTCGTTCAATCTACACCTTATTCTTAATGCTCATGAGTTTTTTTAAATTTTTCTGAGTAATTCTATGAACCACAGGGTAGCAAAGTCATAGTTATTATAGACTACTGGGTAACTAATAAGGGCTGGAGAGACAAATTTTCATGAGGAAAAAAAAACGAACAAAAGTATACATATAGTTATGTAGGTATATCATTGAAATCATATTTTAATAAGCTTTCCTTTGATATTTTACTTAATCGTTTTGGGGAAAGATTTTTTATCCCCTGCAATCCACTACCAAAATCGAAGTTTAATTTCACATCTATAATCGGACCAACACTCTCTATCCCTATTGTTACGGAATACTGAAAAAGAAACTGTTGTAAGCCTATAGAAGACAGGAGGGCAAAATAATCTCGCTTTGAAACTCAATATTTTTTAAAGAGGGCTTAAAAATTAAAAATGGTAAAAGGAACGGCAATTTTATTTTCCGAACCATTAAGAATATTTCATATGATGTGGTAGGTTAAAAAATTTCCATCTTTCCAGAACAGGAAAGTGACTCAAGAAGTTGAGATATTAATTGAAATCTATAGTAGATTTGAGCAGCTAAGCATGTACCATATAGGTTTCAAAAAAAAAGTCTGGACTTTTTTTTAAACTGTGTAATTTAAATTTAAAGTAAAATAATTTTGATAATATTTCT
Source organism: Brachynemurus nebulosus (assembly GCA_035578155.1). Classification (NCBI taxonomy): domain Eukaryota; kingdom Metazoa; phylum Arthropoda; class Insecta; order Neuroptera; family Myrmeleontidae; genus Brachynemurus; species Brachynemurus nebulosus. The sequence goes on from JAPWDM010000004.1 coordinate 32,619,686, forward strand.
GATAATCAAAGGATAAGTTAACATTAAAATTATCAGAATCTATGTCTTCATAGTTTAATTTGCTATTTACTTCATTTTATAATGCTGGAAAAAGTATTTAGATGAGTTTTAAAACTTGTTCTTGATTTTTAGGAAACTAAATCTAAGTATGTATTGGCAAAATTTTATTTCATAAGTCAAAAGGTAAGAATTATAGGGGTTTCATAGACGGACTGAGGATTCTGAGCTCTTCGGAACCCTACCAATAATTATTTTGTTTTCCTGTACTGAAAATAGTAGTAAAAAAAAAAACCGTGAGCAGCGGGGCCCCATCACGGTAGTCGAATTTTCCCCTTCATCTTCGGTATTGAATGTCTACAAGCGAAATGTGATTGAAAGTCTACAACCGAATTGTCATTTTGTCAATTGACATCCCTGCCCATGTTTATCCGCTAATTGCCTTTATGTTTTAGTTTTAAAAATTAAAAAAGGACCTTAAATAGTAAACTGGAAGGCCCTTATAAAGATATTTTTTCTTTCCAAAAAAATCCAAAATTTCTATTTTATAAATACTAAAAATCCAAAATTCCTAATTTATAAATAAACAGTGACTTTAATAACATTTTTAAATTACTTAATATGTATGTATTTCATTTGTCATAAAAGTAAGTTCACTTTTTTTTAAATTTTTTAAAATTACTATTCGCCTACTTGTATTTAAAATAAACATAATGCTTTTAAAACACATTTAACAATAGCATTCAATTCCGATGTAAAAATGGGAGAAGTGGGGGGAAAAGTGATGCGGACTCCCTACAAGGTACTAGCTGGATACTAACTGAATACACGTACAAAATTTCAGCCCTCTAGGTTTCCTTATGGAGTCTCTAGACGTGTTAGAAAACAAGCAAAAAAATTAAGGAAATATTGGCGTAAAAATCGTGGGGGTAAGGGTTAAAAGTTGAAACCTCCAAAAAACAGTGTCTGGCTATTAGCTTAACCTGTACACCAAATTTCAGCCCTCTAGGTTTATTTGGGGAGATTTTGACCCGAACGAAACTGTTAAAAAACAAGAAAAATCATGTTCTTTTGGGTATAAAAATGGTGGGGGTAGGGGTTAAAAGTCGAGACCCCCAAAAGGTACCCCCTTGATACTAACTCAATCCGAATACAAAATTTCAGCCCTCTAGGTTTATTCGGGTGACCTGTGCGAGTGGTACAAACTTCGAAAACGTCGAAAATGGATGAAATTGTAGCTTAAAAATGAGGTGGGTGGAGGTAAAATATTAAAACCTCCAAAAAGCACAACCTAGGTACGAACTTTATCAACACACCAAATTTCAACCCTATACGTTAATTCTGGGGGGCTGGGGGCCTGTTAGATCCAGCGAAAATCGTTTTTCCCCCCTCTACTCCCACCATATCATCCTAGGAAGCTGAATTTTGGATATGTTGTAGATAATTGACCGAAACATTATTTAAAACCGGTTTGGAAAAGTTTTATTGCTTTTCCGCCCCCCACCACCCCCTTAAAGGTCGGGTCAGAAAAAAAATTTGCCCAAAATTTGACCCCACTTTGATAGTATGAGGTGCCTCGAAAATGAGCCCCATTTACCAAATTTCATCTCTTAACTTCCATAGGGGGGCCCTACACAAATTAAAAGGTGGCGGGAAAATATATATATATATATATATATATATATATATATATATATATATATATATATATATATATATATATATCAGACATTTTTTTTCTACATATTCGTGTTCTACGGGTTCGAAAACGGATAGCGCCCCTACTCTCGCCTCTCGCAGCTCTTATCGTATAGACTGTATAAGTCTAATTTTTCGGAGAAAATTCGACTAAAAAGCTGTTCTGGAAAGGTTAGCATTGGTCAAAAAAATTTTTGAGATATAAATATGTAAAGAAATTCATGTTTTTTATTACATGAGTCTTCAAAAATTTTGAGTTCGTCATGATCAAAGTGGTCAGTTCCCAATAGTTACTCTAATATAAAAAAAAACGCCGTGAGCAGCGGAGCCCCATCACGGAAGTCGAATTTTTCCTTTCATCTTCGGTATTGAGTGTCTACAAGCGAAATGTAACTGAAAGTCCACAAGCGATTTGTCATTTTGGTACTTTCAAAACTGATGATGAGTGTCCGGTTGATCGGGGCTTTAAAAAAAGGTTTTAAGTTTTTAAGGGCTGAATCTCAGTAAATTTCAATTTTGTGCCGATAGCAGTTAACAGGGAAAAAGCCAACACAATTCGTACGAGGGCATTTCTACCCATGCTTATCCGCCAATTGCCTTTGTGTTTTATTTTTAAATATTAAAAAAGGAAAAATGAGGAAATGAGGAATGAGGAAAAATTTAAATAGAAAACAAGCAAAAAAATTAAGGAAATATTGGCGTAAAAATCGTGGGGGTAAGGGTTAAAAGTTGAAATCCCCAAAAAACAGTGTCTTACTGTTAGCTTAACCTGTGCACAAAATTTCAGTCCTATAGGTTTATTTGGGTAGATTTTGACCCGAACGAAACTGTTAAAAAACAAGAAAAATCATGTTCTTTTGGGTATAAAAATGGTGGGGGTAGGGGTTAAGAGTCGAGACCCCCAAAAGGCACCCCCTTGATACTAACTCAATCCGAATACAAAATTTCAGCCCTCTACGTTTATTTGGGTGACCTGTGCGAGTGGTACAAACTTCGAAAACGTCGGAAATGCATGAAATTGTAGCTTAAAAATGAGAGGGGTGGGGGTAAAATATTAAAACCTTCAAAAAGCACAACCTAGGTACGAACTTTATCAACACACTAAATTTCAACCCTCTACGCTAATTCTGAGGGGCGGGGGGCGTGTTAGATCCAGCGAAAATCGTTTGTCCCCCCTCTATTCCCACCAAATCATCCTAGGAAGCTGAATTTCGGATATGTTGTAGAAAATTTACCGAAACATTATTTCCAATCAGTTTGGAAAAGTTTTATTGTTTTACCGCCCCCCACCGCCCCCTTAAAAGTTGGGTCGGATCAAAAATTTTCCCAAAATTTGACCCCACTTTGATAGTAAGAGGTGCCTCGAAAATGAGCCCCATTTACCAAATTTCATCTCTTAACTTCCATAGGGGGGCCCTACACAAATTAAAAGGTGGCAGGAATATATATATATATATATATATATATATATATATATATATATATATATATATATATATATATATATATATATATATATATATATATATATATATATCAGACATTTTTTTTTTCTACATATTCGTGTTCTAGGGGTCCGAAAACGGATAGCGCCCCTACTCTCGCCTCTCGCCGTTCTTGTCGTATAGACTGTATAAGTCTAATTTTTCAAGGAAAAATTCGACTAATAACAAAAAGGAAAAGAGACAAAAAGCGAGGTTTATCTATTTTTGCTTCACGTGTTGCATTTGTTTGATGACGTCAACCCATTTTTAGTTGATTTAACTTTTAATAAATGTCTTAAACTAATATTGAAATCAATTTTTATATATACTATAATGATGGATATGATAAATAAAATTATTAGTTAGGTGTTGATTTAAAATTTCGAGTTTATTTACAATGTTGTTAAATTATTCACAAAGTAAAGTTATATTTGCATGGTGGTATATTGACAATTGTTCCATCATTTGTCGAACCAACTAGCTCATATAAGTCTTATGTTTATTTTTAAATTAGCATGTGACTAGATGGTAAAGTTCAGGGGATACGCCCTGTTCCTAAGCTTAGTGCAAAAGACACAAAAAAAAGAAATTGAATTATGACAATGTTAACTTAATAAAATTAAAACTTCCGGTAAACACGATGATAAACTACTAAACCGCTAAAAACGAACCATATTGGCTGCGGCAGGTTTGTGGAGACAGCAACACGCAACGCATCGGATCACATGTTGACGCGTCCATTGACTAACACCCGAAGCGAAGAAAGGGAAAATCCACGACTTATTGGCGGAATCCATTTTTACGTAAACAATTCTTTAGTCGCATTTTGCCGAACCAGTTGTATGAATATTTGAACGAAATGAAAAAAATCCGAAAGAAAGAAATAAAGAAGGAAACAAACCTAAATAATAAGAAAGCCGTTAGCAAAGCGGAAATTATCTAAGCGAATCGTTCTCAATATTTTTATAATTAAAAAAAAAAAAAAATTGAAAATATGTAATAAAATAACTCATAGGGTTTTCACACAAAATACACGGTATAACAAAGAAAATTTTAGACAATGTACTTAATCCAATTAAAATAAGACAAAACAATGTTATTCAGAATAATAGAAATATACCCCTGTCGCAGCATCTGCATAACATAGCGAATTTCCAATCATAAAAGTTACTTTTTTTCGAAAACCCGCTTACCTAGAATAATGGTTCAAAATGTATTTTCTGTGATTTTCTTGGTTCTTTACCACAATGTAAAAAAAATTGGAAAAACTTTTAAATTTTGGCAAATTGTTTGCAAAAAAACTCATTTTTTTGAGGTTTTTGGAATTGGACGTGTCTGACTGGAGAACTCATACAAAATTTTTGGACTTCCAACGTTTTATTGTTTTATTATATTTGCATCCCAAACTAGTATCTATCCTATAAATATAACAAGTTTCATCCAAAATGAATTTTTCGGATATATAGGCACTTAAATTTTCGAAATTTCTAAATTAATTTAAAATAGAGTTAGTCTCCAGAAATTTTGTATTATGGTAAATTTAATGTAATAAATGACAAGTATATAAGTATAGTAATTATAAAGCATTCGCATAGAACAATAGTTTTAAGTATACATGCACATAAGCAAAATAATTTTTGAATTTTCCTGAAGGAAGGAAATATTTTCCCGTAATAAAAAGTATCCTAAATGTTGACGCAGGTAATAAGTTATCACTACACCAGATTTCATAAAAATCCGTTCAATAGTTTTCGCGTAATATGTGCACATGCTCAAAAAGTTTTTTTATTTTCCTGTGGGAATGAGCCACTTTCCCGAAATAAAAAGTATCTGAGATGCGGACTCAGGTAATAAGTTATCACCACACCAAATTGCATCAAAATCCGTTCAATAGTTTTTGCGTACTGTATGCACATGCTCAACATGGTTTTTCCATTTTCCCGTGGGAATGAGACATTTTCTCGAAGTAGAAAGTATCTTAGATGTTGATCCGGGTAATAAGTTGTCGGCACACCAAATTTCATTAAAATCCATCCAGTAGTTTTTGATGCGTGAACAGACGAACAGACAGACAGACAGACAGACAGACAAAAATTTAAAAAATCGCTGTTTTGATATCTACATCGATAACTATTTACAGTATCTGCACAATTTTTAAAAAATATTCCCTATACAGAAACGATCTCGTTACATTTGTATTATATGTATAGATTACCTATTAATAGCTCTTTATTTAAAATATTAATTTTTTTTTAAAATAGATCGCCCTCTGTTCTAGGAAATATATATTTTTTAAATTTTTATAAAATTTCTTATGAAAGTGAGCTTCTTAGACAATTTTATTTTGTATTAATGTATTTTATTTTGTATTAATGTGAAACATGAACATTTAAATGTTGGCAATTTCTGTATTGTGGCGTTATCTATCTAGCGCGTTAGTTAACTACTTTATTTAAAAGTTCGAATAAAATTCCAGTCATTTTAATTTTTAATTGTTCAATAACTTCAGTACCTTCAGTATCATAAAAGCAAGCAAAATAATATTACAATTTATTTATGTAGATACATATATGATGGAAAGTTAAGAAAAGAAAATGTTTTTTTGGAAGTTCGTGTTTAAGGTAAAATCGAAAAAACTTGGAAAATTTAATTAGTAATTAATTTTTTTTAAATATTTTTAGGTTTGGTTGTAAATGAATCTACTGTTGATCTTTTAATATGATACTGAACTATTCATGATTTAAAATGAAAAATTGTGTACTTATTAGATGATGAAAATAAAAATTAGTAGTTTGAAAAACCGAAACAAATCGACCGACGTCTTGAAAAAGTCTGTCGGGACACCGGAGCAACGGAGCTAGAACCGTGACAAATCCGGGAAAACCAAGACGTATGGACACTCTACACGGATTGTGAATGTTATAAACTTTAAGTTTTGATTTTTAAGCACATTATGAGTGAAATTGAAAATTAAGAACGTGTGAAATTTGACATTTTAGTTAAAGTGCATATAAAATATAATACCTACATGTTTTTATAAAAATGCAAATATAAATAAATGTTTTCTGTTTTTTTTTTTTTTTTTATTTTAATTGTTATTAATTATTTGGCTTTTTTAATAATTTAGAATTTTTCTGTCAAATGAATAAATTCTGAAAATATGAATTTATGACATAATTTCAGTAAAAGTGAAAATGAAATTTTTCACCCACACTTTTGTAGTGTCAATGTACATCACTGGATCCCAATTTTCAAATGGATAGATAATTTCAGTAGCGTAGAAACTAATTATTAAAAAATTGCAAACCAAATGTGTTTATATGATAATACGTACTTATAAAATTTATATACGTGTTCTTCCGAAAATCGTAAATACCTAATTAACTTTCTCTCGATGAAGTTGGATTGACAAACATTTACATTAGGGATGTTATGGATATTCGTAACCGTAACTAAAACTACCGATATCCGAAATAATTAAATATCCGAAACCGAAAGCGTATACGAAAATGAAAGTTTATAAGTCTAGTAAGTACTTAACACATTAAATATTTCAGTCCCTTTTTGACAATCTTGCCAGAACTTAAACACTTTTTTAAATATTTTTATTGTTAAAATCGAAACGTTATTTTGAAGCCGGTTAAAATTAATATATTTTACATTAAAATGTGTGGTCAATACAATCACCCGCTAGTTAATTATCGCTAGATTTGATGCTAGAAAATTGAGAAAAAACAGGTTATAGAGATTTTTTTTTATTTAGATTTTATTTGTAATGATTGAATTACAAAATTCAAAAGGATGTTAAAAAATGTGTGTATTCACTATGAGCTTTTGCCTGTAGTAAATCCAGCTGCTCAAAATCGGTTCCAATATATCAGTTGGTCAGGACGGCATTTGTACATAATTTTAATATTTTCTTTAAGAAATAGTATTTTTTTTTTAAATACTTGTTTGATTTTTTCAAGGCGAGTACTTTTTACGATGTGTGTTTACCAAATTCTACAAAATAATTAAAAAAAAAAAACATTGTAACCCTACTATTTTGAAATTTTCAAAAAAATATCATGAAAATTACCTCATATATGCTTTTTCTGAGTTAATTATTGAAAAATATTCTATTTTCCGAGATTTTTAAGGTAAAACGAGCAGATGTATGGTTTTTGTTAAACAAATTTCAGATCTTTAATACATTTTTTCCTTAAAAAAATAAATATTTAATATTTTCAAAAATGTATGATACAACTTGTCAAAATTTAAAATTATTTGTTTTGTTGTCAAAAGAAAAAAAAAACTGAATGTGCAAATTTATTTACCACTAAAATGATGGGTTTATACATATAATTATAACGTAGTATTGTCATTTGGATAGAAAATTACGTAAAAATATTATTGTTTGAATATGATTTAACGTAATTTTTATGCGATTGTAGCAAGCTCTTATTAATTTTAGGAAGGTGTAAACATCATCTAAATTCTGATCATATCACATAAAAAACTGCGCCGTGATTTTTTATCTAAAAAAAAATGGAATAGAGATACATTATAAAAACATTTAACTGACAAAGAAAAAGAATATAGCCGAACCGTTAAATTGGATTAAAAAAATCATGACATGCTACTTAAAAAGCGGATTTTTTCGAATTTAGCTCGTAAAAAATGAGACAGAAAAAAAAAGAATGCGAGTGCGAGTGAAATGGAGAACGACATATTTCCTAGTTTTTCTCGAAAAGTAAGCAATTTAGAGCAACGGTATAAAAACATTTTTTATGAATTTTACCTTTTACTAGGGCTTGGTGTAAAAAAAAATTTGAAAAATTGCTTAATTCTGGCAAAAAACTCATTTTGTTGACAAAAAACGCCCGGAAAACCTACTTCTGGGCATCCGACGTGTCTGGCTAACGAACTCATCCAACGATTTGGAAAATCGAATTCGCACACAAAATTTCATAAGCATTAAACGTTTCGTTCGAGAGTTATCGCGCGGATACATATATATATATATATATATATATATATATATATATATATATATATATATATATATATATATATATATATATATATATAAATTTTAGTGAATATCATTTTCGTATTCTAGGGACCTCAAAACATATTTCTGATATGGTCTCGGGCTTAGGTCGCACCATGACACCTGGCGTAAAAGCTGAATTTCCAGTTTTGGAAATTCGCTAATAGAAATAGTTATGTAATATATGGATACACAAGGAAAAATTACAACTACATAGATTTTAAACAAAGAAATACATACAAAGTTAGCATTTTCGAGCCAAATACAAAATAGACTTTAAGTAGCCATTAATGAATTTACCAATTCATAATTTACTATATGGTATTTATAATACATAAATTTTTAATAACTACCGTTTGTTTTACGTAAAAAAAAATGAAGACGTAAAAAACATATTTCTGCCATAGTCCCGGACTCAGATTGCGTCATGACACCTACTGTAATAGCTGAATTTCGAGTTTTCGAAATTCGCTAAAATTAAAAGGACGAATAGAGTTTTCTTTTGTTGAATTCAATGATAACTGTGAATGACTGTTAAATATTTAAGTGCATGACTTAAAAGAAGTCCTCTGACTTTTCCTGAGCAAAACGAGGGTCATGCGGCTGGTATTTAATAACAGAATAATACTACATTTTAAAGACTTGGACATTTATTTTAAGATTATTCTTTTGTTTTTAATTACCTTTTTGCAATTAAAAAAGAATATTAATAATTATGAATATTAAAGTTCCTATAATAATGGATACTACATAGATAATAATCATACCCATAAAAAACAAGCACTTTATTCTGATCTTAACAATTTTTTCCTATGTTAAAATTTGTATGTTCTTACTTCTTTGAAACAGACTGTAAGTATATATGTCGATTTTGCGATATAAATACAAGTATAATATCTGGCAAATAAAATTATTTATTAAGGTTGCTGTGACATGAGGTTTAGTTTTTTAAATGTGGTAATATTGAGTCCTATATTAAAGCATTGATTTTTAAAAGCATTGCCAACTGTAGGCGACCAAATTTCAAAGCGAAAATTTATTAATTTTTAATATATACAAATATAGTTTTAACATTAAAATATTTTAAAATGTTATTAAATATCTTTATAATCATTTTAAATAAAAGAAATTTTTTATTTACACAGTTATTTAAATAGTATATCTTGGGATAAAATATTGCAACATTGGAATTTGGAAAATAATAATGAACATGGTATAAAGTGCTGCCATCTAATAGCAGTAAATAAAACGTTGTTTAGATTTCTAACTTAACCACTATAATCCCACTTTTGAAGTCGATAACATCGTACGCGAGACGTTTATAGTTCGATTTTAACACGATGAAGGTCATAAAGAATTATGATGAAAAAAACAATTAGTACATCATTTTGAGAGCTAATACACTTTATATGGCAATGTTGACGCCTTACAACGTGGTGTATGATTAGCATGGTCTAACTTGACGTCTTATGACGTCAATGACCGACAAAGTGTTAATAAATAAAATAGATGTATGTACTACATAAATATTTTTGTATATACATACCTGTCTATGTATATGTAAATAAATTTATATGATAAAATATTTGGTTATGAAAATAAATTTATAGTATTCTTGTAAAAAAAAGTATTAGTTATTTTTAGTATGATTTTATCTTCTGATGTCATAATAATATTGAGTTGTGAAGTTAATTTGGTCAGTGAATTAGACAAAGTAATTTAAATTTTTTAAATATTTTTCAATAATCATAATAATGTCCTCGGATTTCGGTGATTTTTAAAAACGTATATAATGTAAGTGTCATACAAAACTCAAATATCATTATTATTTTTTTTTATTTACCTACTATAATGAATTGAATTATTTGCTGTGTTATTAAGAAAATCTTAAAAGATATTTGAACTTGAAGAGAAAGGTGTAATGATTTCAGATAATTCAGGTATATTTAAACTCAGGAAAATAAACAAAACTAATTCAAATATGAAACGTTTTTTTTACGAGTATTATTATAAGTACCAGTTTCAATTTTAACTTGTGTGCAGTGCATACTTTTAAAAAAAAGTCGTATTTTTATTTTAAGAAGTTTTTTTTTAAAAATAAAATGAGATTAAGCAGATTTAGCGATACATTATGTTATAACCCCTCTCTCAATATTCTGATTTCCACAGCTTGCACTGTTGCCGTTGTTATTGCTACTTTAGACGTTTTTGTTACTTTAAATCAAAAAATCTGAAGTTCAGTCGACCGGATCGCAATTGAATTTTGAACATCGATTCTTTACTGGTTAAACTATATCATATAAATTTTTTATTTGATTCTCTTTATTAGAACTTTTTTTTTTTTAAATTCGAAACAAAAAAATTCTCATGTCTCCATAAGCACCCATGCATTTTCACTCAACTTTGATAATTTTTTTCTTGACTCTCAGCGACCAAATTTTTTTGTTTTTTCATAGGATGGTAAAATACCTTTTTGAGAATCCATATGCAAATTTTTATAATTTTTTCTCCAGTTAGCCCTCATGTCAGAACAACCTTAATAAACTCAATTAATTTTATTGAAAATTTAATTTTATGTCACTTTTTACAACTGACGTCACTTATATTCGACACGTAAATGCTACCTACTTTTGAGAAGCAAACGTTTTCTCTCTGTGTAGTATATTAATTTAATATGTACGAATAATTTAACTTAAGGGGAAGTTTACTTGAGAGTTGTTAAAAAATCGATTTTTTTTTTGCAGAAATTGGTAGCTAATTATGTGTAGAATATGTTTCCAAAGTGATTTTGCTGAAAGTAATTTAAGGGAAGGTTTACTTGAGATTTGATAAAAAGATCGATTTTTTTTGCCGAAATTGATGGCAAATTATCTGTAGAATATGTTCCCAAAGTGATTTTAGTGAAAATAATTTAAAAACAAGATTCTTGCACATTAACCGAATCCAGCTTTCTATAAAAAAAATTCAAAAAACGTAGTTCACGCAATAATGAGCATTAAATATAAAATTTTGAAAATACGTTTCTTTATATATATTTTATAATATCTCGAAGCTACATTTTTGGAACTGGTGGACACGATAACTCAAAAACTATTCGATGGATCCTTTTTAAAATTTTTTATTTTAAAGATAATTCAATTCTTCGGCACCTCCACCTAAGTTCGATACACTTTCAATATTTTTTTTTATTTTTAAATTTACTTTAAAGAACGAAAAATAAGACAAAAATCGTAATTAAAAGTTCAAACATCTGCCATTTTTTTTTCTTTCAGCAATTTATTGATATTATAGGTAGAGGTGCCGGTAATCTTCATATATTTTATAAATCTTTTTTGTTTTTGGATTTCGGTGGTTTATTACCGGCGCTAGGATGTCCATCAACAAGGCATTGGATTTTCGGATCGTCACACTGTACTATCTATAAAATGGACACTTTTTTATATTTTTCCTTGAAAATTTTTTTTTTGTGTAGTTTAATACTTAATAAATATGTGCACAAAATTTGAAATTGATATTTACTTCCATTCTTGAGAAGAAAATTCTAGAAAATTACATAATTTTTAAGGACTCTCGAGTAAACCTCCCCTTAATTTAACCATATATTAGTATTATTGATCTTTAAGAAAGTGCCCTAATGTTTACCCCTGTAAATCTAATATTTTTTATTTTATTTTATAGGAGCGACGATTAGCTTCCATTTCACAAATTCTTAATCGAGATGATAATATTCCGCTAGGCCATTCACAACAGCCAATTTTCATTTCACAAAAACAAACTAAAAATCCCAACATACTGCTAAACCCGTCGTCACAACAGCCTACTTCCTATTCACAAAATGAGACTCAAAATTTTAACTTACCACAGTCGCAGTCACCACAACAGCCAATTTTACCTTCACCAAATCAAAATCAAGACGGTAATATAAGCCAGGCACAACAGCCAATTTCCTATACACAACATCAAATTCAAAACAATGGTATACCACAACCATTACAGCATCTTCCGCATTCACAAGACGAGACTAAGAGTTTTAACATACCGCAGTCACGGCAACCACAACAGCCAAATTTTCATTCATCAAATCAGAATCAAGACGGTAATATATCGCAGGCACAACCGCTAATTTTCAATTCAGAGAATAAAAATCAATATGATGATGCAACGCAACCACAAGAATTACAACAGCCAATTTCCTATTCACAACATCAGACTCAAAATAATAGTTTACCGCAGTCACAGCGGCAATTTATACCACAGGACAATTCAGAGAATAAAAACCAAGATGATGATGCAACGCAACCACAAAAATTACAACAGCCAATTTCCTATTCACAACATCAGACTCAAAATAATAGTTTACCGCAGCCACAGCGGCAATTTATACCACAGGACTCACCGTCGTCACCTTTTGCACAACAAAATTCACGTTTTCCAGAACAATTATTTACGGGACGCGAAAATTTTTTTTTTACACAGCCTCTCCCAAATGCTTATGCAAATTCAAATGAGTCACAAATACCGACTCGACAACAATTGCCTTCAATGTCACGACAGCAAGTTTCCTATTCACAAAGCCAAACTCAAAACAACAGTATCCCGCAGTTACAGCAGTCACAACAGCCAATTTCCTATTCACAGAGTCAAACTCAAAATAATAATGTATCATCAAAATAGGCACAATAGCCAATTTTCTAGGGTTACACCGTCTTAGAAAATTAAAGCTTTTAGTTTTATCATTCAAAACAGTACAGTATTTAATTTTATTTTTTTTGTATTTTTTTTTTAAATTTAATTGATTGTTATGGAAAAAATTCCTAAAATATCTAGGCTAAATTTTTTTTCAAAAACACGAAAAAAACTAAAGTAAAATTTAGTTTTGACAGCTAACTAATTAACTACAGTTAAATTCGGAATAATTTTTCACCACAATAATCACTACAGTCAATTTCCACTTAATAAACTCAAAATTAATGTCATGTCTTTCTGACCTAACCAAAAAGTTAGTTTCATATTCACAAAGTCAGTACTAAAGCAACAATATACCGCTAGGACAGTCATAGTAGTCAATTTTGAATCCACAAAATTAAAACTATTACACTGTAATCACATGTGATCACAACAGTCAAAACAGCGACCCTTTAGAACAGCAAAACCCACACTTTTCACAGAAACCGTTTCCAAATGGACCACAAATTCTAACTGGACAATCAATCTCAAATGAACAAAAATTGGATAGAGAGTTGCAAGATAAATTGAAGTCAATTTTATAACATTTAAGAGGAGGTACCGTTAACAATCCTATGAATTTTGGAAGTCCACGCCGAAGCTGTTCGATCAACTCTTTGATGACGTTGCTATTAGTGTTAAGTATTGCTTATTGTTAGTGGAGAAAGATTTAAAGGGTTTATCTAATTTATAATAAATAAATATATGAATTTCTACTGTACTGATGTGTTTAATGACTTTCGACTAAACTACCAGTGATGTCGAATGATTAATCGATTAATTGGGTTAGTCGACTTTTGTTTACATTTAGTCATTTTTAGTCAACTATTTTATCGTCGACTAAATGACAACAATGATTAATTTTTTTAATGACTAAAAAATACTAATTTAATTTTTTTAACACTCTAAATATTATGTAACTATCTACTTGTTTTTTCAATTTTTTGTGATTGATACAATGTGAATATGTGATAACTGATATGTCATATTTTTTTTTTAAAAACAATGTTGAAAGTCAATAATTAAATGAAAACATCATTTTTGAAAAAGGTCACCTAAATTAATGAATTTTCTATTCACGAATTCGACTAAAGATTTTGTCAATTAGTCGACTATTTTATATTCGATATTTTCGACTAATAACTAATTTTGTCTGGAAACAGCTTTAGTCGATTAATCAACTAATTGCTCCTCAGCTCGACATTATTATAAACTATTACGTATCCATTTACTTTTGATTATGCGAAAAGTATATTTATGTTATAAATAACTTGGTCGTCGTCCCGTCGTGGCATTAAAATAAACGCTAGGGGAAAATTATATTTGTAATTTGCAAGTAAAGCTGTGCATGATGCTAAACATCTTTAAAGCACCGATATACGTTTTAAAATTGCTATTAATTAGTTCTACTTCAAAACGAATATTCTCCAAACTATATAGATCGATCGATGGTCAATGCCGTTACTTAGGTTACTTTAAAATTTAGGTATCATTGGGTAGAAAATATCCCCTGAATACAGTGAAATAGTCGCTTATGAAAACTCAAATGTTGGCATTGATAATAAAGTGCTTCCTTATATATTATGTACTAATTTATTAAGCGACTTAAATTTAAAAAAAGAAATAGTCCAAGTTCCGATAACACAAAATCATACCGGATAAAACACCTCAAATTAAAAAAGTTAAATCGATAGTAACTAATGCCGACAATAGGAAATGCCCGCCAGACCTTTAAGTTTTCGTTAAATTGTATTTTTAAAAAATTTTTGAAATGGCCGAAAAAAACGTCAAATCTACCTCACATAACACCTCGCTGAAATTTACATATGTTATAGCAAATTATATATATTTTACTGAACAATCGGTCTGTCTGGCATATTTTGATAATTAATGTCTGACAGACCTATTTTAATTAGTGAAAATTTTAGGCAAATCTACCTCACATAACACCCCCAATTTTTTTGTTTTAATTAAAAGTTTTTGGCATTATCAACGTATTAAAATTGGTCTGTCTAATAAAAAACGTTATTAACCATGCCACACTTAACCTCAAATATTCAGCCTTCACGTATCAAATTGATTGCTGTTTGAAGCAATGTTATCTTTAAAAGTTGTTTTTTTTTTTTTATTCTTAAAATTAAGTCTGGGACCTCTTATATCAATTACAATTGACTCGGCTTTAAAAGAATATAGCTAAGTTTGTGAAATTAAATTTTAAAGTGTTACGTTGACTATTTTTATAAACAAATACACTTCTTTTGGGGCGGCGACAAAACACCTCCTATTTTCTTTTTTTAGAATGAAGTTTAAGATCTCTTAAGGGATTAAAACAGAAAATGAAAGCTCATATGGGAAGTTTGTCATTTTTGAAGTTAGAAACGTGGATATTGACTTAGGCTTTTGAAAAACATTAAAAGTGAGCAGAAAGTGAGTACCTAATAAAAAGATGTTGTCGATGGGAAATCCCATCGGGCATATGGCTAGTATTATTAATAAATTAATTACTAATTATCTAGCAATCAATTGAATTTGAAATATATTAAACAATAAGACGATTCTGCATCGATTAGAAAAAAGAAAGTTGTATATCATAGACAAATTAAATGAACTAATTAATGTTAATATTCTCATTTATTGTATGTTATTTGTACTGAAATTATATACCTTCAATTACTTTTTAATTCCAATAAAATGGATCCCACCGGGTTGCTTTTTTCGTAACGATTAAAATAAAAATTTGCAATGGAAGTCACGTGATATTATGAACGGTCTTTTTAAAATACTGTGTCCGCCAATAGAAACTTCTGATTGCCTATAACGCCAATTAGATTCAACGACAACCATAGTCAAATTAAATCTTTAGAGGAGGTTTGGGCAAAATGAGGCTAGGGGCAGAACGGGAATAGTGCTTATGGGCATGACAAGTACGTATTTGTGAGTCGACAACAATGCCATTCGTTCGTTATTTAGTCGTCTCGTTTGAGTCAGCATGAAAAGAACGTGTTGTTGCAAGTTTTAGTGTTATTGTTATAAAAAAAAAATTTGTGTTTATTCTTATTCGGATCACTCGTTTGTTATTGATGTTCAGAAACGAAAGTACATGAGTTACACACACTTTTTAGTCGAATTTTCTCCGAAAAATTAGACTTATACAGTCTATACGATAAGAGCTGCGAGAGGCGAGACCAGGGGCGCTATCCGTTTTCGGACCCGTAGAACACGATTATGTAAAAAAAAAAGATGTCTGATATATATATATATATATATATATATATATATATATATATATATATATATATATATATATATATATATATATTTTCCCGCAACCTTTTAATATGTGTAGGGCCCCCCTCTGGAAGTTAAGAGATGAAATTTGGTAAGTGGGGCTTATTCCGATGCACAACAATACTATCAAAGTGGGGTCAAATTTTGGGCAAATTTTTTTCGGACCCGACCTTTAAGGGGGTGGTGGGGGGCGGAAAAGAAATAAAACTTTTCCAAACCGGTTTTAAATAATGTTTCGGTCAATTATCTACAACATATCCAAAATTCAGCTTCCTAGGATGATATGGTGCGAGTAGAGGGAGGAAAAACGATTTTCGCTGGATCTAACAGGCCCCCAGCCCCCCAGAATTAACGTAGAGGGTTGAAATTTGGTGTGTTGATAAAGTTCGTACCTAGGTTGTGCTTTTTGGAGGTTTTAATATTTTACCTCCACCCACCTCATTTTTAAGCTACAATTTCATGCATTTTCGACGTTTTCGAAGTTTGTACCACTCGCACAGGTCACCCGAATAAACCGAGAGGGCTGAAATTTTGTATTCGGATTGAGTTAGTATCAAGGGGGTGCCTTTTGGGGGTCTCGACTTTTAACCCCTACCCCCACCATTTTTATACCCAAAAGAACATGATTTTTCTTGTTTTTTAACAGTTTCGTTCGGGTCAAAATCTCCCCAAATAAACCTAGAGGGCTGAAATTTGGTGTACAGGTTAAGCTAATAGCCAGACACTTTTTTTGGAGGTTTCAACTTTTAACCCTTACCCCCACGATTTTTACGCCAATATTTCCTTAATTTTTTTGCTTGTTTTCTAACACGTCTAGAGACTCCATAAGGAAACCTAGAGGGCTGAAATTTTGTACGTGTATTCAGTTAGTATCCAGCTAGTACCTTGTAGGGAGTCCGCATCACTTTTTACCCCACTTCTCCCATTTTTACATCGGAATTGAATGCTATTGTTAAATGTGTTTTAAAAGCATTATGTTTATTCTAAATACAAGTAGGCGAATAGTAATTTTAAAAAATTTAAAAAGAAGTGAACTTACTTTTATGACAAATGAAATACATACATATTAAGTAATTTAAAAATGTTATTAAAGTCACTGTTTATTTATAAATTAGGAATTTTGGATTTTTAGTATTTATAAAATAGAAATTTTGGATTTTTTTGGAAAGAAAAAATATCTTTATAAAGGCCTTCCAGTTTACTATTTAAGGTCCTTTTTTAATTTTTAAAACTAAAACATAAAGGCAATTAGCGGATAAACATGGGCAGGAATGTCCTCGTACGAATTGTGTTGGCTTTTTTTCTGCTACCTGTTTTCGGCACAAAATTGAAATTTACTGAGATACAGCCCTTAAATACTTAAAACCTTTTTTTAAAGCCTCGATCAGCCGAACACTCATCACCAGTTTTAAAACCAACAAAATGACAATTCGGTTGTAGACTTTCAATCACATTTCGCTTGTAGACATTCAATACCGAAGATGAAGGGGAAAATTCGACTACCGTGATGGGGCCCCGCTGCTCACGGCGTTTTTTACTTTTAAGTTATTAAGAGCAGTATTAACCAATACCCGTTCCAGTATTTTTTGAGTAATATTCTTTTCGGTTAGAACAACCAAGCATCATAAAAAATATATCACATGGGGCAAAATGAGCAGGGCAAAATGGGATAGTATCTAATTTTGTCCTCTTTTACGGAGGATAAGGAAGACGAGTAAAGAAGAAGATTAAACAAAAAAAAGACTGGATTCGAATCTATCGCAAGAGGATTGTGGTTAATTTTATTTTCAATCAGATGAGCATTGAATTGCGTGCAGATCGTTTGGTGCTTGGGCACACAGTTCCTGTGCAGGAGTAAATGATAAAGATGACGAGGTGCATATTTTTATTCACGCTGCATCCCTGAATAAATGGAATTTTTCATTTTGCCTATTTGTCAAAAAAGTTTGTTGATTATGCACAAAAAGATAATTGATTATTACAAATAAGTGTACAACTATTGTTTTTAATTACAAATTTTAGGAATAAAACTGTTAATTTTCTGCAAATAAGAGTTCTTGTCTTAAGTATATAATTTTGTCCCAACTTCATCTATATAATTTCTCATACAGTACATATTTTAATTCATGAAACAAGTGTTGCTGTTAATAACAATTTAATATTTTAATCGATTTAAAAAAAAATTTTAAATGTACTGCGCGATTTGATTTGGCATATATTCTTAATATTAAATAAAAATAAGGAATATTTTATCGCGAGGATTGTGAAATATTTTAGCTACTGATTACGAAATATTACCTTAAAGCGTGTCTAACACGCACTTGGCAAATAAACCTAGGGACCACGATTTCAAAAAAAAAATATTTTAAGCTTTCTGGAGATTCTGAAGAAGTAGCGTTTGGAATATTGTTGCTGCATCATGGAAATTACTTTTTAGTTCTTTTACTTTTTTCTACAAAAATTTTTTGCAGTTTTACTGTATGCAAATTGACGCCTACGCAGTGCAAAAAATTGTAGCTGCTAAGTACTTGAGCTACTCTAGGTACCTATCACTTTTACCGTAAATTTCAATATGTACAGAAATACGTAAGTAGGTACTTATTACATCGTGCATACTATTTGTGCTATATACATGCATTTATTGTGCCCGTAATGTTGCTGAATCGATCCATCCATCCACATGGTCATAGATGTGACGGCAATGATGCTCTCTCCTGTAGGAGAGCGTCCCGAAAGCCGTGAACGAACGAATAAACGTGGTAGGTACGCTGGAGTATATAGGAAGCACAGTCAGTGTATACAAACGTACACAATGCTGAATAGTAAGTTGGGTAAGTTGTATGTACATATATAGCCTAAGACGGCAAAAATGGCAGAGATTGAAGAGAGAATTAGTTGTGTCGATTTTTTTTTTTTGTGGATATTTGTTTGAGCGTTTAATGGAAATTATCCTTGTTCTTTTTTTTTTAGTGGAAATTAATAAAAGGGTTAAGGATAATCCTTGTCCAGAAAAGTTCCCTTCAATTTTCTTTTGTAAGTCGTCTAATCGATCTTTAACTTTTACCAGCACGAAGATTGTGCAAAAGTAAAGTTTGATATTTTTTGGAAATAAATATTGGTATGTATCATACCATACACCATCTAAAAAAACATAAAATTCATATTTTATTTACCGATCCATATCTATACTAATATAATTAAGAGAGAAAATTTGTTTGTATGTTCGAAGTAAACTCAAAAAGTATTAAACCAATTTTGAAAATTTTTTCATTGTTAGAAAGTTAAACTATTCCAGATTATCATAGGATATTTTATATGAGATTCCCTGAACCCTAGGGTGAACTACACAATCAATTTTTGAAATTTTTTCATTGTTTGATAGCTAAACTATTCCAGATTAACGCAGACTATGTTACACTACGTTACATGAGATTTCCAGGTCCTGTAAGGTCCTGCGGAATCAAAAAGTATCCAAAATAAACTATATAACTAAACATATACTATTGAACGTGAGGTCAAAATTGCCCGTCAGGATATTATAGGCCCAAAAAGGACTTAAAATAAACAGCTAGAACTTAGGTAGCAAGATCATAGTGATTATGGGCCACTGAGTAGTAAAGTCATAGTGATTGTGAACCACTAACTATAAAGATCATAGTGACTACGGACCACTGGGTAGTAAGGTCATAGTGATTATGGACCACTGGGTAGTAAGGTCATAGTGATTTGGATCACTAAAATCGCAAAATAAATTTTGAAACTTTGTAACGTTTAAGTGGAATGGTCTTTATCATTACGTTTTGTTTTTGGCTTTTATTCATAAACACTTATATATTAATTCCTTATCAACTACTGACCCCAATCTTTTTCTTTTGGAATGGGTGGGAATGGGACAAAAAGTTACTTCCGACAACATTTCTATTTTATAGTAGTTTAGCGAACGAAGCTATAAATAATATTTTGTACAGAATTTCGGAATATCTGATTTAACAAGTAATTGACTCCGTAATTCGAATTTTTTTTATGCAGACGAAACCGTAGGCCACAACTATAATAGTATTTTTTGCACGATCGTGTATTTTCATGTATTTGCCGATGCTGTTGAGAATGCTGGTAAGTTACATTTCCCGAACGTTTGTTGATATCCATGGAAACCAAAAAATAACAGTGTGGTAAGTAATATAGGTGCCCGGTAACTGAATAGGAGTGCGGTAAGTGAAATTAGCTCAAAAATGATTTAATTATTTATGTAAAATATGTATAATAACAGTTGTAAAATATAAAATGTATTTATATGTTGGAAATTATATAACACCGAAATGAAAACAAAATAGATACCTTAGTGAAGCCAGGATGGGCTGCTAGTAGGCTATATAGTAAAGCTCTAGAGCTAAGGCGGCCTGTACACGATCAATAATACTGTCAGTATTTAGAAATACTGACATTATTGCTGATCGTGTATTGATAATGCTCAAGTATTCGTATAATGATTCATTATTAATGAATAAAAACAATGGTTCGTTATTTTTGTCAGTAAATACTGACAGTATTACTGATCTTCTACAAGCAGCCTCAAAGAAGGGGGAGTGTGATAAATAATCTAACAATTTCAGAATTTTGAGGACTAAAGTCGTTTCGGAACGGTATCTATGATGATTGTCTAAGAGAATATCTGTCAGACTGTGTGCTACGTGTACTTGTGCTATAATAGTATATTATGCAATAAGTACGGGAAGTTGTCGACTGGAAACAGTACAGTGGAAAAATAGCTATTTTCCGTACAAAAATGCGCACGCCAAGTTAGTATTTCGCAAGTTAGTAAGTAATAAAAAATAAGTTATGTTTATCTAAGAACCCGGCTGTCGAATTATATCTTCAAAATTCTAGTCTCCTCTCACTCCTATCAGTTTTTTTCATTTTACACTCACATCAGAATTAAAATATATGATCATGATGTGGGTGGCACCTGTTGTAGACAAGATGTATGAAAAAGGGAAGTTAATAGTTTTCTCTTAGCAAGTTATCATGTTTCTCTAAAAAATTTTGGGCCTGTGGTTTTTCTGTTTACTCCCAATAACTTGTATACAATGATTTTGGAACAAAAATACCCAGTATATTTATATATAGACAGTTTTAAATGTTAATATTGAATTTTTAATCTCCAATTATGTTTAATTGAAAATTCCCATTTCCCATCATTAATAAATACAGATACATGTCCTGGTATACAGAAATAGAAATCTACAGAAAGAACATAGCACAAGAAAGATATCGGTGTAGCACTGTAGATGATGTTCTGTTATTGCCACTGTTCTGTTCATTACTATATATACAAGGTGTCAATTTCAAAAACAAGTCAGACCTCATACCTTCGAAACTGTAATAGTTAACTAAAATTTGTCAAAAATATTTTCTAAGAATATGGAGAAGGAACCATTATGACCCACATGGATATCATCTAGAACCAACCTTTAGGATTCCAACCACCCCAATCCTATTTTTTTAAATTGTAATACCCCACTTGTGATACATCTTTGGAAAGCGCTTTAAAGATATTATTTTTAAGCACCTATAATGTTAACTTATCCATTATTGTTATTTGAAGAATATGGAAAATAAATTTCAGTAGGCTAGAGAATAATGTAAATCATTTTGGAATCTGATCTAGTTTAGTTTCTGTCATTTTTAAGTATAATTTACTATTGGTTTTTGTAATGTTCATCTGTGCACTCATTTTGACTTTATAATTTGCAAAAATAAACTGATTTGAAATATAATATTAGGTGTGTGCAAAAGTTTTACCCATTTCTCGAATCCCGAATACTGAGTTTAAAAAGAAAATATTCCGTATTAGAAAATGATGTAATATTGCATAATAGTATTATACATAATATAAGCTCTCAATACCTCGTGACTACATAATTCTCGCTTATACGTAATTAATTTGTTGTATGGTTAACATGTCGTGTAGCAAATAGTGATGAGCAAATGCAAGACCAAGACCAAGACTTGGCAGTCTTGATCTTGGTCTTGTTCTTGTTTTAAGAATCTTGGTCTTGGTCTTGCTAGAGCAGTTTGAGTCGTGGTCTTGGTCTTGGTCTTGCAAAATGCAGTCTTGGTATTGGTCTTGGTCTTGGTATTGCTAAAGAATCTTGTACTTTCTTGCATTTTTTATTAGCGAATTTTTTCCTTCTAAAATCAGAATTTTCTCTCTTTACGGTATTAATTATACTTTTAAACTATTTAAATAATTTAGCAAGAGTTTTGCTTTTTTCTTGCTATTGTCTTGGTCTTGCTCACTTGACTCTTGGTATTGGTCTTGCAGCCATATTTATAGTCTTGGTCTTGGTCTTGCTCTTGATATACATAGTCTTGGTCTTGCAAAAAATGCAAGACAAGACTGCAAGACCAAGACTAACTTTGCTCATCACTAGTAATAAAGATCATATCCGGCACTGTTTGCTTTATGAGTTTAACAAAGGTCATAATGCTGTCAAAGCTTGTCGTAATATTGTTGAAGTGCTATAGACGAAAGTATCTGCCGTCGTTGGTTTTGAAAATTCCGTAACGGAGATAAATGCTGCGCCGATAAATCGCGATCTGGACGCCCTTCGAAGTTGTCGCTTCAAATAACTGTTGAAGAATTAGCAGAGAGGTTTTCTATACACAGAACTACAGTAGAAAGACAAATACATGAACTTGGATTTATTATTTTATTTTTTTATACCCCAAAAATCGGGTAGAACTTTTGCACACACCTAATACATTATTAATTTAACTTTCATTTTTTATAATTTTCAAAAAATAATCGATAAATTAATAACATTTTGTGCGTTTCGACTTAAAGATTGTAATTTCTTACAATTTCATTTGAAGTAGCGATTTGGTGCGATATTAGTAACTTTGAATAAGATAAAATACATTTCAACTTATTGAAATTTATTTTTGGTATTCTTCAAATAATAATCGATAAATTAACATTGTTTGGTATTAATGAATACCATTTCTGAAGAGTTGTCAATGTTTTATCATAAGTGGGGTCTTACAATTTAAAAAAAAAAATAGGGTTGAGGTCACCGGAGCGTAAAGGATTGGTTGTAGAAGATTCTCATGTTGACTATACCTATTGAATCCTCTATTATATTCTAGGAATGATTTTCACAAATTTTGATTATTTTTTACAGTTGAAAAGATATGAGGCTTGGCTTGTTTTTAAATTAGCGCCCTGTATATGATGGTGTTCTATTTTCTCCAGCTATACGTACATAGGTAGTTGTTGCTGTAATTGTTGTTGTGTAGGAGTCGAAGTGATGATTCGAAGTGAGTGTTTGGTAGCTTTCAGATTATCATTATTGTAGTGAGTTGCATATACGTACGTACTCGTACCGCTACCGTCATACCGTGTTAGGGTAAAACTGTAGCACGCGAGCAGTCAGTGAGCGAGCGAGCGAGCCTCCCACAAAGCACGCGGGCTGCCAGGCAAACAGGCAGACCGGCTGGATGGATGTTGCGGCGATGCTGCAAACGTACCCTTGACCCATATATTTTAGCATACGTATGTATATATGTATACGTATATTACACTGTTACAGTGTAACAGTGTTTCACATATGTTTCTGTTAACAGCAAATTGAGTGGAGGTGAACTAAGGGATCGGAGAGCGAGTGAACAATTTTCGTTCTATTGATAACAATAATAATTATTGGGTCAAGCATTTGCTTTGCTGGGCTACTCAGCATCTGTGACCGACTATGTACTTTGCCACTATGCTACTCATATCTACTCAATTTTCCCTATTCTTTGGTGCCTCTGTTGTTATTGTGTTATTGTTTTAAATGGGTTAAATTTTTTTTATCTTTTGATCTACCATTCTCGCTCGTGTGTAGAAGGAGACATGCGGGTGAAAATCGGAGTGGGGTGGATGTAGCGTTCTTGATGTTATATTTTGATTGATGATGTTTTTTTTTATCTTTGTGAACAATTTGTTCATCGCGTAGGGGAGACCGGGGCAGGTTTTCGCACGGGGCATGTTTTCGAATCGATTTTAACTCTTAAACTAACCACTAGATCGGAGCACCAAATCGATTCGAATGATGCCTAGACGCCCAAGTGGCAGTTATGTCAGTTACATGTTCATAAATGCACTCGTTGTGAAACAGTGTTATCTTTTGTTAATTTTTGATCAAGTAAGTAACTTTTTATGCCTCACTTTAAACTAAAAACAAACATACTTTGTTTTGGTTGAGTCTTATGTTAATATTATATTTAGAATATGCATTTTCTGTAGTAATTAGTTAGGTTAGTATTGTATGGAAAAGTCGTTATTTCCACCGTTCTAGGTGAGTTTAAAGTAAAAAAATGGCGACGGGGCACGTTTTCGAATACCAAGCGGGGCAAATTTTCGCTACCGAAAACATGCCGCAGTCTTTTCCAGGAGTATTAAATATTGAAGTTCTTGATTTATTGGTAGTTAAAATGAATAAATATTGATAGAAATATGTCGTTGATTATGACCTACACTCCTGTTAAAGCGCCTGACAAACCTTAGCAACTCCTGTTAAAAATGAACAGGAAAACGCTAAACAAAAAAAGTTTAAATTAGAACAAGAAAAGGGGAAACAAAAAAAATTTATTCAAGGGACCACAAAGAATGGGGGAAAAAAGACGTAATTTGTAAAGAAAAATCTGTTTAAAAAAAATTACAGAATGAGGAAAACCCATCATCTAGCAGCTCTACTACACATAATGCAGG
Organism: Brachynemurus nebulosus; assembly: GCA_035578155.1. Classification (NCBI taxonomy): domain Eukaryota; kingdom Metazoa; phylum Arthropoda; class Insecta; order Neuroptera; family Myrmeleontidae; genus Brachynemurus; species Brachynemurus nebulosus. The sequence continues at coordinate 32,644,662 of JAPWDM010000004.1, forward strand.
GACAACGAATGACTCAAGTGACAACGATGATGCCGATTGCGTCTGTACCTATTTACTCTTTTGAAAATTTTAGTAATTCAAAATCAAACGAGCAGTGGATAAAATGCACTCGTTGCAAAAGATGAACACTAAGACTGTATCAAAAGAGACTCATTATTTTTTGTTTGCCTTAATTGTGACAGCGATAATGACACTGAGTTTTGTTAAACAAAATATTTTTTTTGTGTGAATATTTTATTATTTTTACCAGATCAACATACAAAAAGTATTTTAAGAGATGTTAACCGATGTATTTTCATTTAAATATACGTGCTTTTCTTAAAACATTTATTTTTATTTTCCATGTAGTTGTATTTTAGTGCATGCGAAAACTTGCCCCAGTCCAAAATAATGCTATTCGAAAACATACCCCGACTACGGGGCATGTTTTCGACCGTGACTTACCTTTACTTTTTTATATTTTTACGACAAAGTATTTGTCTTTTATCAGTTTCAGTATTTTTTAGTTATAGCTGATATGTTCCTAATTGTAATGGTATGTCTTTGGTAATTGTAGCTATGCAGAAAAAAATTAAAAAAAATAAAGAAAAAAAAGTGCGAAAACCTGCCCCGGTCTCCCCTACTTATAATCATTTTAGAATAATTGTCTTTGTTTCATAAAAATTTCATTAAAATATAACCAAATATTTTTCAATTTATAAATACAGTTTTATTAATTGTTAAAATGGTCTGGAAATGTAGGCTATAAATGTAAATGTCATAGTAATTTACATGAATCTTCATCATATTTTTTGTAGTCTTTTCAGTCGAATTTTTCTTTGAAAAAATTAGACTTATACAGCCTATACGATAAGAACGGCGAGAGGCGAGACTAGGGGCGCTATCCGTTTTCGGACCCGTAGAACACGATCCTGTAAAAAATGTCTGATATATACGTTTAATATATATATATATATATATATATATATATATATATATATATATATATATATATATATATATAGAGAGAGAGAGAGAGAGAGAGAGAGAGAGATTTTAGTGAATATAATTTTCGTATTATAGGGACTTCAAAACATATTTCCGTTATGGTCCCGGGCTTAGCTCGCGTCATGACACCGGCTGTAATAGCTGAATTTCGAATTTTCGAAATTCGCTAAAATTGGGGGACCAAAAATAATGTTACGGTAAAAAATCCATATATATAATCTATGTTATGTTAATAAAATTAATTCCGTTTTTTTACCACAAAAAACAAACCGTTAATCCAAATTTGCTGAAAACTTTATCCGGTCTTCATTTTTTGATTACGCATCTAACGAAATTAATCCGGAGTTGATATCATCATTTGTTCTCGAGATATGCGAAACGAAAAAAATTCATGAAAGAACGAACGAACTAACTAACGAACGCACACACAGACATCACGCTAAAAACGATGGATTTAGATTCTAGTAACCTTGAAACGTGGAGATGTGTCGAAACTAGCGATTCGTAAAATCGGACCCATTACAATAACTTCCAATGGGAAGTTTTAAAATGAACTTACTTTTACGTAAATATGTAAATACATAAATATGCAATACGTAAATATTAAGTAATTTAAAAATGTTATTAAAGTCACTGTTTATTTATGAAGTAGGAATTTTGGATTTTTTGGAAAGAATAAATATCTTCAAGTCTTTTTTTAATATTTAAAAAAAAAAACCACAAAGGGTACAGCAATCCCCCGAAGAACACGATTAATTGGTCCGTGTTCTTTGAAACCGTGTTGTTCGAGACCACCAAAGATAGGCATTTTCTATCACAGTGAAAATAAAAAAATATAAATTTCAAAGAAATAACGCAACGAAATTTGAATTACATACTTACATACCACATTTATATGTAATGCGTATTTATTTCAATTAAAATAGAATGGAATTGATGAGCATTCGTTAACTCTGAAGTCGAAGAAGCTTCGTAAACTCTGATTTTTAGTTCTTAATTGTAGTTTTAAACGTTATAAACTAATAACTAAATTTGTTCCACATATTACACACAGAAAGCAATATTATGGAACCAAACTGGAAGCGCCTGATCTCGAGTAGAGTGTCCTGGAGTCCCAAATGAAGTCCCAAGTCCCAGTTTCGAAAGTCCCAAAACAAAACAATCCAACCAATTTTGTATATTTTTTAACTGGTATTAGGAGAACATAATATATATTATATTGTTCAAAATTTAAAACAGTAAGTAATTTGCTTGAACCGTTTTACTATTCAAAAATATAATTCATGTTCCTCTGATACCGAATTGGGATTTTGTGGCGATACCGTATTTGCTTGCGACCTTTTTTGTCGTTATCGAACGAAAATTATCGACAACGAATCCCCTTACCACAAATTGAGTAATTAAAACTTATCTATTGATTTATTTTCAGGCTCCACTAAGTTCCATTTATTGGGTCTGCAATACAAACTATTTTTTTAAAAAAATACTTTACTTTTCGTAACTGTCTTTTCGTCGTAAATGCTAAATCTCTCAAAGACAGGTACATCGTAATAAAAAAATAACGAAATTTTTGAAGGCTAAGAGAAGCAAGTTGTGGATTCCGAACATATTGGGACTGTCGAAACCTACTTTTCATTATCGAAAATTACCGATGTCGAAAATAACGACATTTTCAAAGTTTAACTATGTAAATTTCTACATATTCTATCAATTCTATTATAAATTTCTCAAAAATTTTTATTTCTTAACATTTTTCTTTTATAATGACAGATTCAATTTACACGATTTTTATTCGTGTAAATCGAATCCACATGTGATATACATATTCGCGTACATTGAGGACTGATGTAACTTTATATCAAATATATATAATATGTACTTGAAAATCGTGTTGTTTGAAACCGTGTAATTCGGGGGAAGGGTACCCGTGTTCTTTGAGACTCGTGTTCTTCGAGTACCGTGTTCTTCGGGGGTTGCCTGTATTGGCAGGCAAGCATGGGTAGGAATGCCCTTGTACGTATGTGTTTCTATTGAATTTGAATAGTGTTAATTTTTTTTGCTGCTAGCTGCTATCGACATAAAATTGAAATTTATTGAATTTCAGTCATTAAAAACTTACCCCTTGTGGGTAAGAAATTATTTTTTGAAAGTCAAAAAATCTTTTGGATGGCTTGACGAATTTGGTTGAAGTTTTTATATGTTTCAGATACCTCTATGGTGGTATGTCTCAGAAAATATTTTCAGCTTCAAAAAAATATAATATCCTACCCCCCCCCCCCCAAAAAAAAAAATTGTTTAACTTTTTAATATTTTTTTTATCAACTTGTAGCTGTGGTATAATTATCAAAATTTTTTTGCTACCTTCTTACTATGATCTATGCAGCATATAATTTTTTCAGAATTAATTTCCGGGTGCGTCATAGTTAAAAAAATTAAATGCCTGAAAAGCTTTTTTAGAAATAGGTATACGCTTTCGGGTACTCAGTCGATCGGAAATCATTTGCGAATTTTGAATATGTTCATAAAAACGTTTGTGACTGCGCAGTTTTCGAAAAAAAAGAAAATAGTAGATTCAAGTCTTATTAAATTCCTGAATCAGCCGAACACTCGTAATCAGTTTTAAAACCATTAAAATGACAATTCGCTTGTAGCGTTTCAATCACATTTAGATATCTTGAAGATACCGTAGATGAAGGGAAAAATTCACTTAAAGTAACTACTCATAGAGAAATATCAATAGTACGAGATATTCATGAGAAATTGTTTTTAGTGAATTTTGATTTCACGCAAAATTTCGCTTAAAATTACAATGCCAAGCTTCATATTAAAATCCAGCTTTCTGGGAATATTTCCGGGAAGGACAATGTTTAATTTCTCTGTACTATTACTATTAGACTCGTATAAATGTGTAAATTATAAACTTTACATTTTTTAAAGCTTTGTACAAACTGGAATGTATCAAAGAAATTTAATATTAATAGATTTGAGCGTTACTTTGTGGTATTCCATATTTGTAAATAATACACAAATATTTCATTTCGCAAATGACCACCGTTATTTTTGAAACAATATTGTTATAGTTTCGCGAAGTAAAATATTTGTTTATTATTTACAAAAAAATCTACATTTATCCAATTTAATTTTGCCATAATGGGCTATTCAATCAAACAAAACATTTGGAAACGTCTGGCTTAAAATAAACGCATTTAATTAAAATTACATTCTATAGAATGTGATCTAAACAGAGACTGACTCCTCGATCTCCTAAAAAGTAGCTTTTTAAATGAACGTATATAATATTTTACTCTCTTTACAAATTTAAAACCTATGGATTTGTGACAAACGTTTATGCATCTCGTCTTGCTTATTTGAGCGTCATTAAAAAAAATCGATTTTTTTTTACAGAAATTGGTAGCTAATTATGTGTAGGATATGTTCCCAAAACGATTTTGCTGAAAGTAATTTATGGGAAGGTTTACTTGAGATTTGATCAAAAAATCAATTTTTTTCTTTTTGCCGAAATTGATAGCAAATTATGTGTAGAATATGTTCTCAAAGTGATTTTGCTGAAAATAATTTAAAAAAAAAAATATTTTTGCACATTAACTGAATCCAGCTTTCTATAAAAGTAAAACTCAAAAAACGTAGTTCACGGAATAATGAGTATTAAATATAAAATTTTTAAAATACGTTTCTTTATATATATTTTATAATATCTCGGAACCTCATTTTTGGAACTGGTTGACACGATAACTCAAAAACTGTTCGATGGATCCTTTTTGTTAATTTTTTATTTTAAAGATAATTCAATTCTCCGGCACCTATACCTAAGCCCGATACACTTTCAATATTTTAAGAGCGAAAAATAAGACAAAAGTCGTAATCAAAAGTTTACACATCCGCCATTCTTTTTTCTTTCAACAATTTATTGATATTATAGGTATAGGTGCCGGTACTCTTCATATATTTTATAAATCTTTTTTGTTTTTAGGTTTCAGTGGTTTACTACCGGCGCTATGATGTTAACCAACTTCACTATCAATTTTTTATATTTTTCCTTGAAAATTTTTTTTTTTTATAGTTTAATACTTGATAAATATGTGTACAAAATTTGAAATTGATATTTACTTCCGTTCTTGAGAAAAAAATTCTAGAAAAATACATAATTTTTAAGGACTCTCAAGTAAACCTCCCCTTAGGAAACGAGAAAAACAATAGAGAAAATAATTATGCATATAGATATGTTTGAACGAAATTTATCGATTATTGTGCAGTCGCCTTTCGTCCACTCGTTTTACTTCATACATAAAAAAATTAATTAAAAAAAATCAAAAAACCCGACTGCATTTAAAGTAAACTAAAACGGTGGAAACAAGATGAAATAGAGAAAAAGAAGAATGAATAAAAAGTAAAGCAGTCGGGGGCATCAAACTTTTCTGTTCAACTGGGTACAGCAGGTATGCCTTCGACTGCTTTATTTTTTATTCATTCTTCTTTTTCTCTATTTCATCTTGTTTCCACCGTTTTAGTTTATTTTAAATGCAGTCGGGTTTTTTTGATTTTTTTAATTAATTTTTTTTATTTAGATCTTTTTAGCGTTGTTTAATTATTTAGATAAAGAAATATATATATAGGTACGCATATGAGATTACTGCGGCTGGCAGCCTAAATTATCACGATTTTGATATAAAAAAATTTTTTTATACTAGCGATAAAAGCTAATATAATAGCTTTTGTCTACGACTTCGTCTGCTTAAAGTCACTGAAGGTTGATTAAATGATTTCCTACACTTACTATGTCGTCACCGACTCCACACGGGTGAATTCATCGACAAAAACTAGTTTCCATATAAATTTTCAATCCTTGTCCTACCGCCTTAGGGTATGAAATTTTAAAAATCTGCACTTGGTACTCGCTTACGTTACAAAAAGCCCCTGTGCAGAATTTCATGTTTCTAGACTCAATGGTTTTCTATATAAATTTTCTTCCCCTATTTCATATACTTACGAAATAAAATTCTAAAAATCCCTTCTTATAGCTCACCTACGCTACATAAGGAAATCCTGTGTAAAATTTCACGTTTCTGAGCCCAGTAGGTTCTTTACATAAATTTTGACAGCTTATTTTACCGCCTTAGGGGATGAATTTGCAAAACAACTTCTTGGTACTCGCCTACATTATATAAAGAACCCCTTTATAGAATTTCACGTTTCTAAGCTCAACGATTTTCTATATAAATTTTCATCCCCTATTTTAATCGCCTTAGGAAGCGAAAGTCTAGAAATTCACTCTTGGTACTTGCTTGCGTTACTAGAAGAACCTTCGTACAAAATTTTACGTTTCTAAACCTAGTCGTTTCCTATATAAATTTCATAAAAACTTCAGAAAACCTTTCATAAATTTTCATCCCCAACTTTATACCCTTAGGGAATAAATTTCCAAGAATCTTTTCTTAGTGCTCCCCTACGTTACATAAAGAACTCGTCTGCAAATTTCACGTTTCTAGACCCAACGGTTTACTATATAAATTGTACATCCCCTATTTGAATTGGATGAATTTTGAAATTTCATGTAGCCTATAGCAATCCCTAGATTAAGACAAATCCAGCGGCACCTTCTTTACCAAAATCCGTCAAGCCGTTTTGGTTGCGCCACAGAAACAGACATAATCAGAGGATACATACATACTTTCAAAACACATTACCCTCCTTCTGATGCAGTCGGGTAAAAACTGATCAGTTTTACGATCTTTATACGGTCCAAAATTAAAGGGCCTTTTAGACGGTCATATCAGTTCTCAGTTCAGTTCCAGTTTCAGTCGAACTGTCAGTTTTTCCTACGTGCAAAAATCAAAACCGGAAAGGACAACTGAAACGGATACTGAGAACTGACAAGATGGATAGACCTATTTGTTTCGTTTCAGATCTTAGAAATCGTATGTGTAAACAAGCGCATCATGCTTCAGTCCGCTTACTCACGTCAGTTTTCTTGAAAACCTGACAATGTGCACATTTTATATAGGCAACTGTCGCTATGTCCGACCAGGATCACGATCTTGTTTGAATTTATTAAAATTTATAAAACCTTACCGTGTTCATGGAATAAGACAGATGTACGTTACTACAATGTAAATATTAGGGAAACTGCCTACACTCTTCTATTAAAGAAATATAAAGAATACGGTGGTAAATCGATATGGTAAAATCTAAAATAAATAGCCTACGTTCAACTTTCAACAAAGAACTTAAGAAACTTAAGGGCAGTGAAATAAGTGGAGCAGGAACTGGGGAAGTATACAAACCATCTCTATGATAATATGATCTCTTTTCGTTCGCCAGCGACCAACAGCCGATTGTAACAAGTGTTAATACCATGGACGGCGACGATGAAAATCAGGAAGGAATAGGAGATACGTATCTTTATTCATTCGTAAATAATTCAACCAATCACATAGTTTTATGCGAAGTTCCTTCCTTAAATTTATATGCGACAATGAATTTCTTTTAAGAAGCCAAACATTACTCCAATAGCTTCTTTTCTTCCGCTCTTTCTTCAGCACCAAATCTAACGCTATTGCAGTGAAATAGTCTTCATTCATGAGTTATTATATTAACACTTTTAAACTAATATAAGAATATAAGTTGAAGACTTTTAAAGCGAAACACTTTGTTTAGAGTAACTCAGATACTACAAAGAACTGAAACAACTGAGAACAGTGAGAACTGAACGGACCGTGTAAAAAGAAAACTTCTTCCGAACTGAAATGAAACGAGAACGGAAACTGAAACTGAACTGAGAACTGATATGACCGTCTAAAAGGCCCTTAAAAGATAATTCTCCGTATTTAGTTTCTTTCTATCTCGAAGGTTGGCCCAGAATTAAGAGGCAAATGTATGATGAAGTATTAAGAATTTTAAAAAAAAGGAAGAATATAATAATTGGGTCACATATAACCTGGATACATATTTAAATTGAAACACAGAAATAACAAGTTTCCTTCTGAAAATAAACTTTTAATAAATAATAGGTAAATATTTTCTTATTTTCTTTAATGTCTTTTAAATTATTTATTTTATTCAAATTGAAAGATGAAACAAAATTTAAATTTACTTGTGAAGTAAAAGTCTGATTGAATTATTTGTGTTGTGCTTTCACGTATTAGGTAGGTAAATATAAAATAATACAGTAAAATAAAGCTTGTACCAAAATTTTTTGTTTTAATTGAACAGCACCTACACGTACTTCGAGTGATTCTGTGAAATGTTTAACATAGCTAATTCTGATTGGATTTTTAATTAAAAAAGTTTTTTGTTGGAAATATTTTTTGTTCTAAAATTATGTTGTTGTTGTCCATTATTTATTTGTTTTGGTATTTAAAATAAAAGCTGCGTTTAAACTAACTTTTTTGTAAACGTTAATGAAATTTTTTTGGTGTTCCGAGGAAAAAATTTCGGAACCTTAATTATTTTGCCATGTTTGTTTGTCTGTCCCTTTGTCACACTCTTATAATGTTTACACTTTTGGATCTATTAACCGGAAATTTTGCAAGTACATGCCACAGGTGTGAATTTCAATTGACTTGCGGATTGTGTATTAAGGCTCGTAAAATTCTCTTACGGTTCTTCTTACGATTTTTCAATTATAAGACCCGTTTGAGAAATACTACGCTCCAAAGTGGCGAATAGTTTTCCCCCTTCCGTAGTTTTTAAACTGTTGATCCAAAAATCCGAAAAAATTATAGGTATTAGTACTTGCTAAAAACATTGATTTAAAATTATTTTGACTTGGTTGAGTTGATAGCTTTCGGAGATATAAGCAGACAAATTTTTAAAAATTCCAAAGGTAATTTATGTTTGAGGAAATGGCTCCCAACAAATGAAATGTTGTATCGAGGTATGTTTTAATACTAGAAAACATCCTTGAAAGATTCGAATCTACATAATTAAGGAAAATATTTAAAAATGAACAAAATTTTCGTTTTGCATAAGCAACTCCAGAAATCACTATCATGGGAATATCGTTAGAAAGACCATTTAAAATGAAGCTTAGGTTCTGTTTACCTACTACATTTCATTTTTATGTTTCGTTTGCGAAATTCTGAACTTCAAAATTTATTATATTTTTCCTACGATATCAGTCAGTTATGAACAAGTTAAACTGAGATTTGTCAAATATATGTTTTTCGATAAATGGTAAAAAATTTACTTAAGTGTGCTATATTTTAACATGAGAGCTGTAAAAAAGTCGAGGCCAAGGGGTCAAACTAATATATAATAAGTAGTATTCCAACTGTAGCCGTCAAGTAACGTGAAATCCTCCCCACTTCACATTACTATGTTGTGTATGTACACACTGTTTGTAGTGGTGTTGGTTTGATGTTTGCTTCTGTGTGCGCATTCACACACACAACTACAAAACACCTATTATGGGACAGAGCAACGTGTACAGTTCACGTAACAATGTCTAACAATGCATGTATAATGTATTGTACGTTCGGTGACCGACACCGACTGACTACATGCCTTAAGCTGTGACTGACCAACAAATCACACCAAGCGAGCTACACTTTTTTTATATTAGTTGGCTTCTAGTGTTCTATAGTCGAGCCACTGAGGAACTCTCAAAGTTACCTCCAAAACGCAAAGTAGTCTTGTTTTACGTTATATACATATTTGATTGTTGGCTGCTATATATTACTAAGATGACCAAATTTGTAAACAATCAAAACGGGACAGCCGACCTTACTGGGAGGTTTGGGGAATACGGAGTACCCCCCATGAGAAAAGGGAGTCCGAAGAGATTTGAAAATTTAAGTCAATAATGGTGTTTTTAAAGTCATTTAGAGTGCTAATTTTTCTTTCTACCATAAAATTAATTTGGCGGCGGATGATTCCATCACCACTGTAGCATGAGACGTTTTATAATGAAACGATAATTTGGATAGAATAATTTGTGTTTGGAGTAGTAAGATAGAAAAACAAAAGGATATTATCAAGGAAATCAAACCTCTTACACCTCTTACACCAGTGATAATAATTTATTCAAAATAATAAACGAGTTCATTTTATCATCAGAATATGAGTAATACAATTAGACATCTTCTTAGCCTAATGATAACGAATAAAAGTTCTCATAAAATAATGTATAAGTTCAAATATTGCCAAAACGGGACAAATGGGCGTCCCGAGAAGTTTGGTCGGGACACCGGGACATGTCTCCGAAAAACGGGACTGTCCCGTTTAAAACGGGACGTCTGGGTCAACTTATACAATACCCTTCTTGGGACAGGATCGTTTAGGAGAATCATTTGAATGGTAATATACATATTTATGAATTTACTTGTGTGAGTAGGGAATAAAAAGTGCACCTAATTGACTCCATAAGATTTATATTCCATATTATTTCAAAGATTATGTAACCTGAAAATAGATGGTACATTGTGTATATTCGCCCGGTTATTCCCTGAACTTCAATTATTTTATGATACCAACTTAAAGTATTTATCACTATTCAAGTATTTTATTTTGTACGAGAAAAACTAGAATAGTGTTGTAAAATTAAAACTAATATTATAACTTCTATATTTATTATTATGGAAAACATATTTTTATAAAGTAATTTAATTAAAAATATTCTTTCTATATAATTCTTGTTTTCCTATTTTGTTGTTTTTGAGTTTACAAATAAATTGAATTATATACAAACATGTGACACGGAGTTGTGACGCAAAAATATAAAAACGTGACGTCAATGTTTAAATGAAGAATTATTTCTTTGGTAATGTATTTATTATTAGAGTATATTACTGTTTTTTTGTTACGGCATTGTGTTTCGTTATATGCATGTTATCGGGTAAACTGATATTTTAATAAATAAGGGTACCTACTAATGATTTTTTTGCCATTCCGCGACTAAAGTACATCCTTGACTCCCTTATAATAGGGAGAAAGGTATCAGTTTTAGTTTCAAGGGACTAAAAATACATTTACTCCCACTCTTAAGTCAATCAGCAAGCGGAATTTATAGAACGACACCACTCACCAAACGAAATTTAAGTTACATATTTAGCGTCGATAGGTAAAATAAATCTAATAGGTAATAGGTATAAATAATTCGTTTAACATTTCTTCAAAATGATAAACAAATTATGTTTTAGCGTAGTTTGGAAAACTATAAAAGGGGTCATCAACTATGGTTCGAGCTTAGTTTGATCACGGCTTTTGTAAAGTGAAATACTCTTTGTAATTCAATAAACAAATACAGGTACAAAATGCGTTCTCTATTGAAACTAACTATGTATAATATTAGGGCTGCCATCAGGGCAGCTGTTTTTTTTGCTCGTCTACTGTATTTTTGGAGACAAAAATGCTTGAAAATTTTTTGTTGTGCCTATCATTTCTATCATCGGCCCTGATGATTACAACTTTCTTACAATATGAGATAATTTAAAGTGCATAATGTGCATAATTTTCAAAATTCTTTATTTATCTATTTAATAAATTTCTAACACTGACTAATTGACTGACTGACTGACTGACAGACAACGCACAGCCTAAACCGTTGGGTTTAGAAGAATGAAATTTTACATAGGAGTTCCCCATGTAACGTAGATGAGCACTAAGAAAGGATTTTTGAAAATTCGCCCCTTAAGTGGGTTAAATAGGGAATGCAAATTTTTATGGAAATTCGTCATTTTTGAAGTTAGGTAGATATATAAAAATATGTTACTATGACTATTCAAATAAATAAAATATTATACATTGATTGACAGACAACGCACAGCCTAAACTATTGGGTTTAGAAGGATGAAATTTAGCACAGAAGATATGAAGATTGACATTTAGACATTACTACTTACAAATAAAAGTCTGTTGTGTAAACGTTTCTGGAAATTCATTCCCTAAGGGGTTAAAACAGGAAATGAAAGTTCGTACGGGAAGTTCGTCATTTTTGAAATTAGAAACGTGGAAATTGGTCTTTAGGCTTTTGAAAAACATTGAAAGTGAGCAGTGAGTACCTAATAAAAAGATGTTGCCGATAGGAAATCCCATCGCGTATGCGACTAGTATTTGTAATAAAATGTTAACAAAGTGCGTTTTTAATTAATTGCGTGTGTGTAAACAAATTGATCTTCTCTTGTATCATCTTCACATAAAGTAATCCCAGCCCTAATTGGATACAGTACCATCTTTCCTGATCAGTTTCGGACTAATGATCGACAGACAAAAATCGGAGTTGTTAACCATTATTCAAGACGAGTCAACTTTAAAACAAATAACTACTAACAAGTAAAGGTCCCGAGGCCGGACCTATCGATTTTGATGAAACTTAAATATGTTGTAGAACACTAAAAACTAAGAGACACGTATTTTTTTTTATCTGCGGAAAAACGGTTTGAAGGGGTGAAATCACCCTCCAAAAATTGGGGTAAAAATTTAATTTTTCAAATATCTCGAAAACAGTAAGAGATAGAGCAAAAGTTTAAATTGGCGATATTACTCTTTTTTAAAGAGCTATCTATTGATATGCAATTTGTTCAAATTATATCAACAGGGGTGGTTGGGGGTTAAGATTTGGGGGTTAATTTCGCAAAAAGGGGGTGAAAAATAAACAATATAAAAATTTTGATTACAGATTTGAAATCTACGTCAAAAAATCTAATTGACCTGTTTTTGCTCAATATCCTAATATTAAGTCTAGGGGTAGTTAACTAGAGGGTGACTATGTCGAATAATCGTACTATTTGGGTATTTCAAGAAGTTCTTCTTCATGGAAAATAGCTTAAGACAATTAGAATAACGTAGAAATGAAATTCTCGAATTCAAAATTGAGTTTGAGCAACATTGGAGAGGGGGTGAGTCACCCTCTTAAATTACATACTAGTTTATATACACTAATTTTTGCTATTAACACACTGATAGTGGGTAAAATAATGTCACAATAAGTGGTTCTGAAGTTGGACTAAAATGAAATTCTCGAATTCAAAATTGAGTTTGAGCAACATTGGAGAGGGGGTGAGTCACCCTCTTAAATTACATACTAGTTTACATACACTAATTTTTGCAATTAACACACTGACAGGGGGTAATAAGGTCACAATAGATGGTTCTGAAGACTATCGTATGTAAGGTTTTTATTAGGTTTCGTTATTTTAGGTTAGGTTATGTAATTGTCGGTATCGATAATTTTCGATAAGGAAAACTATAATATCCATTAAAAAACAAACCTAATAAAGACCTTACATATGATAGTCCAACTTCAGAACCACTTATTGTGACATTATTTTACCCACTATCAGTGTGTTAATAGCAAAAATTAGTGTATATAAACTAGTATGTAATTTAAGAGGGTGACTCACCCCCTCTCCAATGTTGCTCAAACTCAATTTTGAATTCGAGAATTTCATTTCTACGTTATTCTAATTGTCTTAAGCTATTTTCCATGAAGAAGAACTTCTTGAAATACCCAAATAGTACGATTATTCGACATAGTCACCCTCTAGTTAACTACCCCTAGACTTAATATTAGGATATTGAGCAAAAACAGGTCAATTAGATTTTTTGACGTAGATTTCAAATCTGTAATCAAAATTTTTATATTGTTTATTTTTCACCCCCTTTTTGCGAAATTAACCCCCAAATTTTAACCCCCAACCACCCCTGTTGATGTAATATGAACAAATTGCATATCAATAGATAGCTCTTTAAAAAAGAGCAATATCGCCAATTTAAACTTTTGCTCTATCTCTTACTGTTTTCGAGATATTTGAAAAATTAAATTTTTACCCCAATTTTTGGAGGGCGATTTCACCCCTTCAAACCGTTTTTCCGCAGATAAAAAAAAATACGTGTCCCTTAGTTTTTAGTGTTCTACAATATATTTAAGTTTCATCAAAATCGATAGGTCCGGCCTCGGGACCTTTACTTGTAAGTCTAAATTATATTTCAGAAATAAATTTTAGAAATGTCATAGCAAAAATGTAAAACAAAAATTAATAAAAATTGACTTGATTAATTAATCGATAGGAAACTATTTGAAAAATCCGTGTTTCAGAATTTTACGCAATATTTTTATGAAATAATAAATAATTTATGAGCAGGTTACGGACGTTTCTTATAAATACATCAAAAATAATGTTTAATTGAAGAAAATGAAAATTCAACTATATATTCGTAGGTTTAAAGCTATGAAATTTAGAATGCAAGTCAGATAAACTTAATCTTTGTTGTTAATTAGTTGTGTTCTTATGTATATTATATAAATTTTAAACTGTTGGACTAATCGAAAACCAAGTATCAAACTTTAGATTACACTTTTCATTTTTGTATTTTGACGATAATTTTATAATTATTTTTTCTCTTGCCTCAAAACTGATTTGACACTAAAATTCTATTTTCGTTTGCTTATGTTATTTATGTACCTATATTATATACTTATTTGTATCGTAATTTTTTATACTCTTATGTAATTTTTTTTATTCGATATGTTTTTGTTTGATCCAGTACGCTGATATTCTCCAGGGAGATCCCTTGGGATGTGTTATGTAACCGGTTGTAATATTGTAAATCCTTTATGTCTTACTTACGCTTACGTAATTGAAATGTAATATTACATGTTCCTGTTTACCCTAAAGGAGTACATCTGCAATACAATAGAATATCGTGTACACATTCGTGCAGTATATCTATGTATAGAGGGACTACATGCACTTACATATATGTATATATGCATATATTTGGTTGTTATAGTCGTTAGGAAAACTCCGAGTTAGTTTCCGTGATGAGACAAATCGACAGACATCGATTTCCTCGTGAAAACTTTCATAATAAAATAAGTATCAATAAATAAACATCATATCAACATATTTAATAATCTGTTCTGCGATTATTATAGTATCAAAAGATAACAGGTCAAAGAACGTACAGCTTGTTTATTTTAACTTGGCTGGTCACAGAATCGGCGCAGAAACCTATTCGTGTAAGTAGTGTTGTAGTATTGTGGTAGCATTTGTGTACTTACATTCTGTAGATATGCTGATACACACTAACACATATACAGATATGCGTGAGGTTCAAAGTCCAGCCGCCAAGTAGAAATAAACAAGCTGTACTTACTTTGCTAGAAGTAATAAATGCTTACTGTCAGTTTGTAAATATATTTATGTATGTACAACTAAATCATGGAAGTCAATTTTATTACACTGTTAGAATTGTGAAAAGTAGTATTTTATTACACTAATTGTCTAATAAAATGCAAAAAGCACTGGTGCAATAAAGAATAGGTTACTTTATAAATTTAAATTTTACTATAAACGAAAAATATGCCTACTTTACTTGTATACTATCTATATTTACAAATTTACATGTAATTAATATCAATTAATAAAATTTATTCCAGGTAACTTTTTCTTCTTTCTTCTTTAAATATTAATAACTTTTGTTGTAGAATTTTCTGAAAATATTTCAGTGTTTCATTAGCTTCAGATGACTAATAATAACAACCCGAGCATGCCTTAAATCAAATTTTGATGCCAACTGCACATGGGAGATTTTACGATTTTTATTTTAGGTAGGCCTGAATTTTTCTGTATTGTAAACAAATTACTTAAACGTATCATCTTTCTTGAAGCTGGACATTTCTTACTGCATAATTTTAAACTGAATAAAATGTAGTTTTTAATAATATTTACAAATTATTTCAGGTAAAAACATACTACTTAAGAGAGTATTATAATAATGCGATTTGATCTTTTTCATAGTAAAAAAAAGTCTCGATTAGTAGAAGCTGTACTTTAAGATATTGCCAATAACATTAAAAGCATGCAAAGTTCTGGAATTCAGAAAAATGCTTGACTTAAGGTCACTCTTTAAATTCTTTATTAATATTCTTTCTTTTTTTCATTTCTTTTCAAAATTTTTTAATAGGCCCGAGCCTACTTGGCCTACCCGTTAAAATCGTTACTGTATGTAAAATAAAGTTTTTCAACCTCTTGAATCGTAAGTTGACGTTTACATAGCAGGTAACGTGATGCATTAGCAGCACTTACCATTCTGTTTTCTGATTACTATAGTTACAAAAAACTAACAGATTATAGAAGTTGACTTACCTTCCTAGGAACATAAGCAGAGCTGACCCGATTAAAAGCGAGGCCCGGTGCAAAGTTAACTTATGGGGTCTTAAAACAATTTTCGTACAACAATATAACAATTGCATTTATATTACATTTTGTTACTTTTACATTGTACAAATTCGCAGTCAGAGATAGAATGGCTTACATAGAAACGATTTGGCAATTCCGAACCGGTAGATCCCTACGTCACCATTTAAGAAAGTTACTTGCATAACATTTTTTCAACATAAATATACAAAATTTCAGCTAAAAATAAACTTTTTGAACGAAACGCATGGTTGCTTTCGTTTTTTATATTAAATAATTACAAATGTAATGAAAAAATGTATATACTTATGTGATTTTTATTTTCGTAAATCTTTTGGTATAAATAAATCTTTTCATTGTAAACAGTGATATGTAACTGCAACCATATTACTTTTGGTCCAAAACCGCTGTAACCTTACTATTTTTGGTACAGACTACAGAACTGTTGTGATCTTACTACTATTGGTACAGAACTGCCATGACCTTACTACTTTTGGTACATAACTACTGTAACTTTACTACTTTTGGTACAGAACCGCTGTGATCTTACTACTTTTTTTATAGAACTGCTGTCTAAGTATTAATTTACTTTTTTGGTATAGAAATGGGTAAAATTATTGCAAAGAATCAGATATAATGGTAATAGTTTAATTGATAGAGTTAATATAATTTTCAGAATAGTAATAAATTTTGGATCAAGTTCAAATACAACACGATGTTATATTTGAACTTGATCAAATGGAACACAAGATTTCATGACAAATTTTGATTTTATTTAAGGGGAACCTGCTTCAGAAGATAAAAAAAAATTTTACCGTAAATTTTTTTTTTATTGCTTAGATATACCTGTAGTAATATATCTAAGAATATGTATCTAAATTTATAGCTAGGCTAGTTCGCAGTATTTTCGAAGATACAGTGAAGGGGTATCGAGCAGGTGTACGAGGGCTCCGGCAAACTGGAGGGCGTACGCCACTCCCTTTGACTAATACTCCGAATTTTGTACCTTCAAAGGTTCAATGGCAGTTCGAGGCAATATTTTGAGTTTGTAGTAGTGCCGTACGGATTATAATAATAAATAATACTTTTTTATAAAAACTTCAAAATTTCACAATTTCTTCGGAATTTTTTTAGCTCACTTAGAAGAAAAATATACGAAAATTAAAACTTTACTTGGTTTTTCTGCTTTAGGAAAAAATTATGACCTGCATCTCTCCCACCGATAAGAAACTTAAATTGGGAGGTGCTCTACAGGCCCGAAGAGAGGGTGGGGCAGCCGGTGTTGCAGCCCTGGGGCCTGGGCTGGAAGAGGGGGCCTGTAACGGTCAATAGGGGCCCGGGAAAAAGTAAAATCAGCTTTTTTTAACTCATCATCTATTTTTGGGGAGAAATTTTTATGAAATGTGCCCCTTTTCTTGGGGCCCGCCATTTCTCTCCACGGCCCTGGTGCTCAACAAATGTGCGACTAAGTCAACCTGCATTTGATTACTTCTTATTGAAAAAATTTATATGATGTTTAAATATACCTAGATGAAAATATTCCAAAAAGCTCACTAGGTTTAAGTAGTTACTCTGATCGGCCTTGACTGTGAATAATCGCTTGCCGCCAATTAGTAAATCGATTTTCCTATGGAAATAGCTTTCTATAGACGCCTACTATTCAATTTTATTATTTTCAATTTATCCATTATTTTTTCGGTTGAAAAAATAATTTACTTATACTCAACCAGTAAGTTTATTTTTGTGGCCATGAAAGCTTAAGAACTCAAACTGCATTCAACGTCACAAAAATAACACTTAGAGTCCTTGCTAAGTAATATAGCTACCATTAACTAGAGTAGAATACAGAATCAGTTCAATGCTATGTTTCCAGTAGGACACTTATATTTCAAATTGATTAGACGTTGATCTTCTGGTTTTGATGTGTCCATATTACATTCCGCTCCATATGGATAGCTTATTATTCCAGAAGTTTGTGCAGTTAAATCCAGCCATTTTTACGGTACTGAAATTTCGTTCTTTGTTACTAACACATATCCAACATTCGACTTTTAAAATATTGTTCACCCTCATGAAGAGTTTTGTAGTATCTTTTACTCTTTCATAAATATCTAACAAAGAAATCATCACAAATTTTTTATAAAACAATAGAATAACATTAATCATCTGTCATATGGTGGTTCCGCAAACGCTCAATTTTATTCAATTTATTCCTAAATTTTTTGATTTGAAAAATAACTTACACGTACTGATTCTGTAAAAAATGTACAATTTTTTAATACATTTAATAATAAAAATGTTTCAAATTGATTTACATGACTCGTGACTATTTTACGAAGAATGCATTTGGCACGCAAGCATCTATTACTTCCGGAAAATGCTTAAAAACACTATAAAATGATAAAGTTTATTTATTTTTTAAATTCTTTTTTCAAGAATAATAACTTTTCAATTTTCTATATCTTTACATACATTTATTTTCAAATTAATGAGTCTTTCAAAATGTCAAAAGTTGAACTTAAGAATAAAAATTTTGATAAGAAAAAACAACTTTGTTCTTCAATTTTGTATTTGGTTGAATTGAATATTTGCAATTTTCTTTTTTCTTTCTTTTTGTTTTTCTTTGAACACACAGAAGATATATTTGAAAGGAAGATATATTATTCGATCAAAATTTTTTCTTTTTTTTTTTGCTTGCTTTCAAGGCAATATGTTATACATTCATAACGGTTGAAGAAATTTTATTGGAAATGTACATATACATCCGAATATGTATTTGTTGCCTTCGGAGGTACATAGGTATCGTAGACAAAAATGTCAATCCTGCATGTCTTTTAACTGATAAATCG
Organism: Brachynemurus nebulosus; assembly: GCA_035578155.1. NCBI lineage: Eukaryota > Metazoa > Arthropoda > Insecta > Neuroptera > Myrmeleontidae > Brachynemurus > Brachynemurus nebulosus. The sequence continues at coordinate 32,663,656 of JAPWDM010000004.1, forward strand.
ATAAAGGGGCCTGAAAATTTTTGTTGAATTCAATATCTATAGAAAAAAGAGAAACCCGACCAAGAACGTGTCGAACACGTTTATAATTGGGTCTCGTAACCGAAATAATTTGCATTGATTGTCCTGATACACAGTTGAAAAATTGAGGAAGAGACACATGGTATGCCACTTCCATGCTCAATATTTCGTCCATGCTTAAATATTTCTCTAATGTTTAAGAATGTTTTTTTGATTTACTTGGTTGGTTAAATAGTCGGAAAACCACATTTCATATTAAATATAAATGTAACTTAGAAAACTGATCAGGGGCGTAGCTACCGCCGTATCAGCTGTATCAATGATACGGGGCCCCCGGGCTACAGAGGCCCCTAACGTGTGTAAGCAAAAATTAGTAAAATGTTATCCACAATGTCACTTAATCTCGTGCTTCCCGGGAAAAAAAACATAAAAAAACTGTCATACGTGCGTATAATAGAGTTTTCAGTTCAGAAATGACAAAAGTAAAAAAAGCGACCCCTTTTTCCCCGGGTTAAGCATGCGCCCAAAAGTTGGAAACATGGATAACTTCAAAAATGAGATTTCGATGGGGCAGGAACGGCTATCAGACTTGTCACTATTGTCTATAGAGGCAGAAATTTTAGAAAAACTGAAACCGTCTTCAGCTATAGATGATTTAATAAATCAACTTGCCGGAAAAAAGGCAAGAAAAGTGTATATTTAATTTGAATTGTTTGGCTAGGCTCAATTTTTAGGAGGAAGCGATAACTTATAATCAATAAATATTTAATGCAAGCATTTTTGTTTCTTTTGTGAGAAATCTTTACCCTTCATTTGGGCCCCCCAACTAATTTTGATACAGGGCCCCTCCAAGGCACGCTACGCCACTGAAACTGATAATCGTTATGTGTCATCCTGGTCCACACAAAATTGACTGGTCCGCACAAAATTACCCGAAATTTTATCAGCCGTGACTGAAAAACGGTTGAGAAACGCTGTCCTATTCTGAGCTCCGATTCATGTAAACTTTATTCAGAGGTACACTCTTAAGGCAGTTATACTTATGGTCTGGATACCTGGATTTCATTGCTCGAATTTCTTTTAAATTAAGGTCATTACAATTTAATATAAAAATAATTGTCATCGACACAAAATAATCAACAATTTTGTTATATTTGTTTTTACGGTTTTCATGATTCTCGAATTTCAATTATAACAGAAGTTGCCAGAACAAGCTCTACTGACAAAGAACATCTGGAAAGTGGAAATAATTTCGTAGCTATTATTAAAATCTGTGTACATGCATATAAATTTTGACTGGGTAAAATCTTTCAACACTTGCGTGGTATACACATACATACGCACAGATCTGCTCACAGACAGAAGTAAAGTGTGAATAGAAAATTCTCCTTTTGGTTAGTAAAGTGTACATTACTATACAGTTACATCCACAGAACAAATAGAACGAATATAACTGTCTCTTTTCTGCAATCACTTATGTGGAAGTATGTGCATTTTACAGAACTATGTTGTCATTGACTTACAAGCTACCAATGGGTGTGTTTCAATTGTTGTCATATTGTTGGTGTTATGTTACCGTGTATACGTACATCTACGTAGCGCATACATATCATATATTTTTTTAACATATGCGTATACAAGACACGCATACACATAACCATTTAGCGCACCACCACACACAACTCCGCGTGCACATATATAACGTAGTGGTGGGATATCTTTTATCCTTTAGCGTTACACTGATTTCAGTAGTATAGAAATATTACCGCTCGTTCTGTGTTATTCTGTGGTTACATCGCATCGTATATATACTTGTTACAGGGAAACGTTTTAAATGTCAAAGTTCACACAATTTTATTTTATTGGTCTGGAGTACACGCGCTTCCCTGAACAGTACCAATCTATCTACTTACCACGTAGATACTCACAATCTAATGCTCGTGCAACGACTGTGTTTTGTTTGCAAATTGTAGCAACAAAATATTTAATAAATCCTTAATATACCAACAAGCTCACACTAAGCGTGGGCCGCTAATACTTACACAGTATGTATTGGTAATGCATTTGATATGATGAAGTATTCCAATGTTTAGATGAAAGGTTGTACCAAGTCACTAATAGGAAGGGAGGAATCTATCCCCCGCGCGCATCATTTCCCATTTCCCATTTATTTTTTCGAACGGCTTAATCGATTTTGCTGAAAAAAATATGTGTTATATAGAGTACACTGAGATACATTTCAGGAAATATTTTAGAACACAGAATGATTAGAACAGAGAGAAAAAAATATTTTTATGTATTTTTTTTAAAAGCCTTAGTGGCTCTATACGATATCGAATTTTTTTTCATAGAATCTTTGAATACTTTTCTACATCATATTGTTTTTCAAAGGTTTGAAAAGGCTACTTCATGCTTAAAAAAAGCCTTTTTCTCGTATTCTTTTTTTAAATGTCTTATCAGTACAATCACGAAAATTCCCATTTTAAAATTTTGAAAAACAATATATGTTGTAGAAGAGTTTTTAAAAATCCTATGAAAAAATTTTCTTTATTGTGTAAAGCCACTAAGGCCCTTAAAAAAATATTGTCCATTTCAGTTAAATTTAACCATGCCTCACCAGTTATGAATTTAAATAATTTCCGTTTTCTTATTGGCTTTACCTCTTTCATTATTGTACTTAACGTAAATTTTAAAATTGCAGTTTGTTTTTAGAAAAGAATAGAAAATTGATTTGTTTTGAGTAATGTAAAATCCCCCATTATGGAACGGTATCTAATACTGGAACAGTTTTGGCATTTACATATTTATTTCTTTAATTAAGTAAGGAAACATTAAACGTGAGGTGAATTTAAATTGAAAAACAATCATTCTATTAATAATAATTTTTGTTATCAGACGTTTCTTTCATAAATAACTTCATTAATATGTAAATGTTAGAGCTGTTCCAGTATTAGATACCGTTCCATAATGGTGGCTTTTACGTTATAAGAATTATTTAACTCTTTTAGTACCGCCGTATATTCCAATATTTTAGATAAAAAATTTAATATCTCTATAAGTATAATTGCAACTTTGGTACGTTTTGCTTAATTTATTTACAATATGACCGCTCTTTACTATACAGCCTCCAGTTACCGATGTAAGACAATGCACACTCTTCAGTTGATATTTTTCTAAAAATTAGTATGACGAGCTGAGCTTTAACTCATGATCAATAAATTGTATTCGAAACGGCGTATGTTATTCTCGTTATTCTAATCATTTTGAGTCTTCCAAAATATTTCTTCTAATGAATCTGTGTTACATATATTTTGTGACCTGTATAAGTGGTCTGTGTTACATATATTTTTTTTTCAACAAAATCGATCAAGCCGTTTAAAAGATAAAAATTTTGAGAAGTATTTTTTATGCTAAAAAGTTTAAAATTAAGGGCTGACAATTTAACAAGGGAATGGCATGCGTGGCGACAGTTTTTCCCCTTTTTATCGGAATATGGCCTTTAGGGGAAGTGGAGATGAACAGAATGACAAGTTATTACTACAATGATAAAATAAATTCTCTTTTCGAAAATCATTCAATTGAAAAATAGAAAGATGCTTTGCATGTTGGTATGTTAAATTTAATCCGATTATTTATAATAATATTGTATATTGAAACTGGGACTTACCATCTCCCAGGATGAGTGGGTAGTTCGTGTAATACGATGTTTTATTTTAAATTAAATTTATAAGAAAAAAATGTAAAACTTCAACGAACATAATGTCAGAAAAAATTGAAAATATCACCTAATTTGCTCCCTTTCTGCGTACTTACATACAAAATTCTGTATAGAAGGTGTTTTCTAGAACTGTTTGAAAAATTATGGATTTTTTTATAGGTAGAATACATATTTACGTACCGGCGCACACTAGTTCGCTCCCGCGGCCAGATAACCCTGAAGGGTCGTATACTAGTTCGCTCCCGTGACCGTATACTAGTTCGCTCCTGCGGTCAAATAACCCTGAAGGGTCGTATACTAGTTCGCTCCCGTCTAGACCGTATACGAGTTCGCTCCCGTAACTATATGCTAATGCGATTAAAGTTCATTCTAAGAACCCAAAGATAGGGAAATTGTGTTATTTGTGTTTTTTAACTTAATATTAAATACATTATAAATTTGGTGTAAATTTATATTACATAAATTTTACAAAATCGAATCTACTTATTACATTTTGTTTCACTAATGATATTTTTTCCTCTATAAATTCCTTAGGCAAATTAATATTCGATACACGATAAGGTAAAGTCGCCAAATATCGTCCCCTTTTTGAAAAACAGTTGTAGAAAAAAGAATATTACAGGTAATTAAATGAATGAACTGTCAAAAATTAGTTTAAATATTCCTTTATTCATAAACTTAAACAAAAACGCATTAATTTTGTAACAAACTCTATAAATTTAGCTTTAAAAAAAAGTGCAAATTTTAAAAATAAAAGGCCTTGGCGCATAAGGGGGGGGGGTAATCGGCCTTTTCACTTTTTAGAATCTCACCCAGCTAGGTTTGTTGAGAATAAAAAGACATGCTCTTTGCCATAACTTTATTTAGGTAGGTGCTCCAGAAACTGTTTTATCGAATCACGAAGATTTTTCGTTTTTCTAACATATCTCAGCCGTATTAAAAGATATTTCAGATTTTCTGGCACCAAATTGTAGGTCTTCGAAGCACGCATAAAGTACAATTTTTTTCAAAATTTTTTGGCAAAAAATTCAAATTTTCCGAGGCTTGAAAAATTTTAAATATTTTTAGAACAAAACCTATTCACCCACGTCATGACGAAAAAAATATGTATATGTATGTGATGTGTCTTGACCAGATCTATCTTCATGAATTTTTTCATAATTTTTGAGAGGGTGCTAGGGGGTCAAAAAATTCAAAATCTATTTTTTTCGATATTTTTTCAAAAAAAGCTTTGAGTTTTATTATTATTTTTCTTTATTTTTCCGAAGAATAGAGGTTTCGAATAATTTTTAGATTGATAAGATTTAAAATAAACCGGTAAAAACCTATTTTTTAAAAAAAGAACCTCTATTTTTTAGTAATATTTGAATTATTATTTTCTAAGTTAATTTTTTTATTATTTTTCTTGTTTACTTTTTTTTAATTTTTTTTCAACGCTATTTTTTGTTTGTCTTCCTTATTTAAGTTATTTTAAACTTTTTTTTAAAAAATAGAATTAACGTAAAAGCCCCTATACCGGAACGCGATCATATGTCCGAACAGTTTTGACATTTATATATTAATGAAGTTATTTTTGAAAGAAACCTCTGACAACAAAAATCATTATTAATAGAATGATTAATTTTCAATTTAAATTAACCTCGCATTTAATGTTTCCTTACTTAATTAAAGAAATACATATAAAATTATTAAATAATTTTTGTTGAATACAGTATTCTGTTCCTAATTCCGTCCCCGGGACATTTTATCAGAAACTATATTTTCTACAGATTTTTTGGAACTTTTCATATAAGCTTTCAAAGTAGCTCTTGGAATGATAATTATTATTACTGCCTTTTTATAACCCATTTCCTTCGTTTATACCGCTTTAACAGCTTTTTTCGTTGCTTCAGGATCGTACAGCTTTCTCTTTGGCATCTAAAGAATTTAAGAAAAAAATTTAAACAAAAATAGAAAATATTGTTTTTGCAATTCTGCTTTTTTTCTAATACGTTAGAGACTCTCTAAGGAAACCTAGAGGGCTGAAATTTTGTGTACAGGTTAAGTTAATAGCCGGCCACTGCTTTTTGGAGGTTTCAACTTTTAACCCTTACACCCACGATTTTTACGCCAATATTTCCTTGATTTTTTTGTTTTTTTTCTAACACGGCTAGAGACTCTTTAAGGAAACCTAGAGGGCTGAAATTTTGTACGTGTATTGAGTTAGTATCCAGCTAGTGCTAAAAATTTTGGATTTTTTTGGAAAGGAATAATATCTTCATAAAGGCGTTCGAGTTTACTATTTAAGGTCCTTTTTTTATTTTAATATTTAAAAATAAAACACAAAGGCAAGTGGTGGATAAGCATAGGTAGGAATACCTTTGTACGAAATGTCTTGGCTTTTTTCTTGCTAACTGCTATCTGCACAAAATTGAAATTTACTGAGATTCAGCCTTTAAAAACTTAAAACCTTTTTTTAAAGCCCCGATCAGCCGGACACTCATCACCAATTTTGAAACTACCAAAATGACAAATCCGCACACCGTTTTTTTTTATTATTCGATCCTATCATTAGACAGTTCGATTTTTACTAAAAATAAATTAACCGACCAATTTGGAAAATTTTTTCACTCTAAGAGAGGTAAACTATTTTAGATGGACATAGATTACGTTATGTGAGATCCGTCAGGGTCCATGGGTCTGAAAAGTGTCAAAAATAAAATAACCGACCGATTTTGAAAATTTTTTGGCTGTTGGAGAAGTAAACTAATTAATATTTTACATGGACATGGATTACGTTATGTGAGGTCCGCCAGGGTCCATGGGTCCTAAAAATGTCAAAAATAAAATAAACGACTTCTTTAAAAAAAAATTTTCATTGCTACAGAGGTAAACTATTTTAGATGGATACAGATTGTGATATCTGGGATTCACAAGTGTGCTGCGGATCCAAAAGTGGCAAAGTAGACTACACAATGGGTTTTGAAAATACTTGCACTGTTGGAAAGTTAAAATATCCTAGATGAATATAGGTTATTTTACATAAGGTCTGTCAAGAATATACGGCCGAGCTGATTTTTTAATGAGGTCCACCAGGATCTTGCGGATCTAGAAACGTCAGAAAGCTATCAAACCGATTCTGAAAATTTTCTTACTGCTAGAAAGCTAAATTGTTTTGGATGGATAGCAACTATTCTTTACGGAGCCCGTTTGGATTCTAGGGTCCCAAAAATGCTAAAAATAAATTACGCAACCCATTTTAAAAGTTCTTTAGTCTTAGAAAGCTAAACTATTTTAGATGGGTATAAAAATTAACTACCCAATTGATTTTGAAAATTTTTTCACCATCAAAAAGTTAAACTGTTTTAAATGGATATATGCTACACTATCTGAGATCCGCTAGGGCCCTGACGACCCAAAAGCCCTAAAAATTAACTACTCAACTGATTTTGAAAATCTTTTCACTGTTAGAAAGCTAACCTTAATTTTTTTATTCATACTATTCTACAAAATTTCTATAAAAATTAATTCTAAAACAGGATTTCTGTTTAAATGATTGGATATTTACATATTATATACGGGTTGTCCCATTTGGATGTATATATACGATTTACATGTTAATTTCCAACGTTGGATTCCCATAATGAAAAAGTTATGTCACACCAGTACTTTGGACAAACTGATAACACTAATTTAATATTGTAACTACTGTTACTATAGCTTTAACAATAATAATGCAGTAAAATAAAAAAAATGAATGTCGCAATTTTCAAGCAATTCACATTTTTACATAATAAATATTTGTGTCGTCGGCTGTAAATTCAAAAAGGCATTTTTTTATTTTCTTGAAAATAAATATTAAAATAATAAAAATACCAAAAAAATATTCTATTAAAGAAATAGTGCAGATAATTTCGTGGAAAAAATTATTTTATAAAAGAAAATTAACAAAAATAGGAATAGGTTTATCAAAAGCACTCTTGTGACATAACTTTTTCCTTATGGGAATCCAATGTTAAAAATTAACACGTAAATCGTATGTATACATCCGGCCGGGACATCCAGTATACCTACACGGCTTGTTATTTTAACAATCAACAAACAATTAAATTATTGTTGGATGAATAGAAAGGCAGACAGTGTGTAATCTGAATCAGGAGCGTTTTCTCAAAAATATTAATTTATCCTCCCTAAGATGATTTCTCACCAAAAATTAACTGCATGTTTTCTAACCTAGATTTTGTATTCATTTGAATCAAGTAGGCAATTATTAATTAAATGAATAAAGATAGATATAGATGACATAAATAAAATCCTATATACATAGCTGGAAGTATTGATTTTATCATTAAATGTATATCCCTATACTTTTATGTATTCAATCTAGAAGGATGTATTTTATTTTTTAACTTTGGTAATTAATACTGTATAAGTAGCAATAAGTACTCGGTATGAATATCGTGAATATAATGGCAACTGATGTAATTTATTAGATAAAGTGTTATAAATCTTTGCGAAAGTTATTATCTATATATATATATATATATATATATATATATATTATATATTTATATATATATATATATATATATATTATATATATATATATATATATATATATATATATATATATATATATATATATATATTACCTTGAATAATATTATATTAATAGATTGGAAATGAAGAAGTGGTATATTTAATAAGTACAGTACGAAGCAATTGAAGCAATCGTAGCAAAATGATAAGTATTTTTGAGATTAATCATTTACGGGTATAGAAGATGTGGTGACAGCGTTGGGCAGTTCTGTTAAAAGCTTAAAACTTTTATTTGATCGAGCATAAAATCTGATTTATTTTTCTATCAAACTGATATCAGTCGCGGTTTCTAAGTCCAAACAGCCAAATAAATGCTGAAAACGTAAATATGTATATACCTATTAGGTATATATACCTAATAGGTATATATGTATATTGTCGTATCCTGAAGTTTCTCCAACGTCAAAAAAGATCCTTCATACGAACACCAATGGATTATATTACGGTCGCAAATTAGTTTTACTTTTAGTCGAAAACTAATAAAAATACTATTAGATTTTACACGTAAATGTACTTTACTGCTTCTTAATTGTTTTCTTTGACTGAGTAAACTTTCACTTTACTTTAAGTTGAAATAGTTTGGTTCAAAAGAAATAAAACAATAGAAATTTGATTTAATTATTTTATTTAATAATAATAATAGATTTACAATTCGCGTATTGTAAATCTGTCCTAATTAACAATTTTGATACTAATGACTTAGTTTAACGACATGACTGTAATGACTTGTATTTTGTGTATTGTTTTGTCCTATTTATATGATTTTTGATTTTTGAAAGTTACAAAATGGAATTTTCTAGACAGGAAATTACTGATATAATTGATAACAAAAATCATTAAAAATAAATAAAATTTTGGAAAGTTGTAGTGTTCTACACTCCTCGGCCATTAAGAAGGAAGTCATCCTAGTAAAAGACGTTGGCGTCGATCTGTAGACATTGAACGGGTTGAACGGGTTGACGACCTTGTTAACCTTTTTGTTACAGGTAAATCCTTTGGATGGTGAATCTCGACGTTGTCGTTGTCTGGGAAGTAAGTGATGTAGGCCGTTCCTGGAGTTCGGTATTCGTTGTTAACTTCTTGGTGTGTCCCAAAAAAGCAATTGAAATATTTATTGCAAATTTGTTGTTGCGCCCTCGGGCCTTTAATGCGTTTCCAGACGAAGCTGATGATTGAGTATTTCTTGAATAAGTACACTGTTGTGATGATTAGTGCAATGGTTCCCAGGATTTTGACGTAGTATAGTATGGATCCCTCGTATTTGATGAAAAATGGTTTATTAAGAGTTTGTTGTATTTGCTCGTCGAATTGTTGTAGCCTGTAGTTGGCGTTACGGAGCTCATCCAGGTTGATTCTGGTTAGTTGCAGTGGTGCGAGCTTGATGTTGGATAGGACTGTATGATTTATACGGCAACATTCGTCGTCCAGTAATTCGATTCGTGGAATTACGTTTTTATCCAACGTTTTGTTTAATAGCGTAACTTGGGTTTCTAGTGTGTTCATTGGTGTGTATCCTACGCAATTTTCTTGTAGTGTCAGGATGCTGGTGTCAGAGATGACCGTTGTGGCTTCTTGGTTGCTCTTGCAAGCTATTTGTAGTCGGGTTTCTGAAGATAGCGAATATAACCAGGCGTTGTGAGTAATCATTTGCTATGTTTCCAGTTCGACAAGAGCTTTGCTGATTTGACAGGATGAGGGTATCCCTTTTGTAGTTGGTTCGAACAATTGGACTTCGCATGTGGTTTTTTCTTGATTTTCTGTTATGTGGAGGTCTTGACATATAAATTCTTCGTTACTGAATTCCTTGCAACCATCCATGTTCCGTAGTACCATATTTGAATTTCTGCTTTTGGATATTATTAGGTAATTGGATATTTATGATTTGTGCTATGTTTTGGGATAACACAGGTATTGGGTAAATTTTGTAAACGTCATAGTCCGTCAATTTAGTAATGGGTATTTGTATTACTACCACAAGTTCATTGTGTGTACGGAATGCTTTAGTTGTAAGTATTTTATAATATTTCTCTATATTTTCCCAATCTGGTTTAATGGGTAAATTAAATTTAACAGAAATTTTTAATTCTTCCAGTAGGGTGAAGTGCGGTAAGACTTTATAATCAATTATGCCGTGCCGAGCATATGTAATTGCTTGTTCTAATTGATTTATTTCTTTTTCTAAAATATTTAAAATTTTATTAACTAAAAATAAATGATCAATTATTTCTAAATGAAAGTGATCTTCATTAATAATGCTAGTAGTATTTTTCATGTATTTATTGAAATTTATCAGATTGTAATTTAATTTTTCTTCAAGTTTATTTAACTCAATACTGGTTTTGTTAAAGTTTCTAATTGTATCTGTAATAACACGTATTTGTGATTGCATAAGTAAATGAGTTTGTTTGTGACTATTTATTAACGATTCGATAGATCCCTGGTAAAAATCTGCATCGTCAGAATCAGGAATACCGAATAACCATTTAAAGGGTTTTCCTAAAGCGTTGATTAGGCCTCTTTTTGTTCTTCGATTAGAGTTTTGCTTAAACTGATTTATTATGTCTAGTGAACGCGCATCTAAATCTAACAAATTATTATGAATTAATAATAAAGTTTGTTTACATTGTATTTTAACTGAATTGCCTAAGTTACATAAATGTAAGCTACTACTATAAGCTTGTTTAGCTTTACTAAGGATAATTTCTATATTACTAACGTTATAGTAATGGATTAATTTTATGTTAGAATTACTAATTTGTGCTGTCCCTAAGTGTTGGTAGTAAATACCTGGGTTTGGTTTGATGGGATGTACACTAAAGATAGAATGATCCGTTAGTGTGAATGTCCGGTGCAAGAGTAGCATCGACAAGAGAAATGTTAACACTTGTTTCGTCATCTGAAATGATATAAGGTTTCAGATTAGACAAGTGGTGTGTGCGCATTTTGTTTGGATAAAAATTTTTATCGTCGCGGTTCGATTATCATGGACCTGCACGATCTCGTATGGACCCAAGTAAGAGGGGTCTAATTTTTTATTTTGTTTGTTCGCTAAATTATTTCTTAAGAGAACCTTTTGTCCTTCAAAGAATTCTGTTTCTTTCGTATTCCTGTCATAATATTCTTTTGATTTGGTTTTCGCTAGTAACAAATTTCTTTTGGCTTTATCACGTATAGCTTTGAATTTATTTGTGATATCTTTTATCAAGTGGTTATAGGTGGGTATGCTTTCAGGTTTAGATATGGAGGTTGGGATTCTAGGTTCTTCACCAAATACAAGTTTATAAGGGGTTTCGTTTGTGGAACGATTTACGTGTGTGTTGTAGGCGTGCGTTGCCAAGAACACATACTCGTCCCATGTATTCGGGTTGTCTTGTATGTAGGAACGAAGGAAATTTTTGATTGAACTATGGGTTCGTTCCAATGCGCCGTTAGTTTGCGGATGGTAAGGGGTTGTACGTTTGTGTTTAATTTTTAATATTTTGTTGACTTCTTTAATTAAGTCCGCAGTAAAATTTGTTCCATTATCGGTTAAAATGGCGTTCGGATAGCCGAAAGTACTAAAATATTTAAACATATGTATGGCGGTGGTTTCAGCTGTATGTTCCCTAATTGGATAGGCCTGAACAAACCTTGTTAATTCGTCCTGAATTGTTAAAATGAACCTATTCCCGGATTGTGTTTCAGGATAGGGTCCCATAATATCTAGAGCAATGCTATCGTTAAAACTTTTTGCTGTGGTTGTTATAACCATTGGCCGTTTATGGGATGTTTGCTTCACCTTTTGACAGGTGGGGCAAGATTTTACGTATCTTTCTATTTCTTGTTTCATACCTTTCCAGAAGTAATTACGTTTAATAGCTTCCCATGTTCTTTTGCTACCTGGATGCTCTGCAAGTTCGGAGTCGTGGTGTTCTTTTAAAATTTGTGTTATTTCGGAACGTTTGGGGTGAATTAAATCTCCTGTTACAATGTTTATTCGAATTCTGTTATCAATATTTAAGTGCTGCAACATGTGCTCGAAAACATCTAATTTTAAATTGTTTGTGACTTTAGTAACATCGAAAATATGAATTTTATATTCATTATTTTTTGTTAATAATAAAAATAAAGTTCTTAAAGTTTAAAAAAGATTTTCGGGAGTTATATTTTCCTGTGAATCATTTCGCGGAGACAATAGATAAATTTTGTTATTATTGTATCGATGTTTTATCATAGATACTTCATTTAATTGTCTATGAGACTGGCTTACTAAGAAATTTTCATTTATATATGACGAAAATCTATTATTTTTACTCATATTACAGGAAAAAAATAAGATTAATATTTCAAGTTGTTCTAATGGACAGTTAACTTTATTGAATTGTGGTTGTTCGTTTAAATTTTTATAATAATATTTTTTAAATGATTCATAGGTTTGGTCGTCTCTCAGTTGATCGAGTTCGTAATTGAAGAGTACCGGACGGCTTAGACAGTCGGCGTTTTGATTAGTTTTACCTTTCCTATACTTTATTTTATAATCGTATTCAGAAAGTCTTAATCTCCATCGTACAAGGCGTGAGCTTGGATCTTTGCAGTTCATAAGTCATTGTAATGGTTTATGATCTGTAACGATAGTGAACTTTACACCGAATAAATATGGTCTAAAATGCGTAACCGCTTTAACAATTGCTAATAATTCCCTTTCTGTGACACTGTAATTTCTTTCGGCGTCATTCAAGGTTTGTGAGTAATATGCTATAGGTTTATCCGTTTTTCCTAGCTCTCCTTGGGTTAAGATGGCACCGATTGCATCGTTGCTCGCGTCGGTAATGAGTATGAATTCTTTTTCAAAATTTGGGTATTGTAGTAAAGGTTCGGACGTAAGGATTTCTTTTAATTTATTAAATGATTTTTCTTGTTCGTCTGCCCATATAAATTTTGAATTGGTTTTAAGCAGGTTATTTAATGGCTTAGTTATCTGTGCATAGTTAGGAATGAATTTCCTATAGTAGCCGGTTAAACCGAGAAAAGATTTAACTTCTTTTTCATTAGTAGGGGGTTTTCGTTCCAGAATCGCTTGGATCTTTTGTGGATTTGGCCGTATACCTTTATCTGAAATTATATGACCGAGATAGGAAATTTCTTTTCGAAGAAATTCGCACTTATCTGGTTGTAATTTAAGATTGTGTTCGCGTAATGCTGCAAATACTCGATTTAATTTTAATTCGTGTTCTTTAAGAGATTTCGCGAAAATAATTATGTCATCAAGGTACACGAAGCAATCATTCCCTAAATTGTTCATTAAAACTTTGTTCATGAGCTTTTGAAAGGTGGCCGGAGCGTTTTTTAATCCAAAGCTCATTCTTTTGTATTCGTAATGCCCATTGGGGGTCTGGAATGCTGTTTTAGCCATGTCTTCCGGCTTCATCGGAATTTGTTGGAATCCGGAGGCCAGATCCAACGTGGTGAAATAAACCGATTCCCCTAATTTGTCCAATATGTCATCGATGTTGGGCAAAGGATATTTGTCCTCTATCGTGATACTATTGACCTTTCTATAATCGGTGACGATTCGCCATTTTTGAATGCCAGCAGCGTCCAACTTTTTGGGAACGACCCAGATTGGAGCGGAATAGGGACTTTCGCTGGGCTGGATGATATCCTGTTCCAGCATTTTGTCCATTTGGCGTTTAACCTCTTCCTGATGGATTTTCGGGAACTTATAATTCTTTACGTAAATGGGAGTAGGGTCGGTAACGTTTATTTCGTGTTGAATTGAATTTGTTACGGTTAATTTGTAACCTTCTAAAAAGAATATATCGATGAAATTTTTGCAAGTATTTACGATAGATTCTTTTTCTTCAGAATTAAGGTGATCAACACGTAAATTTTTTAATAATAATTCCCTACGATTATTATTATTTAATTGTATCGTTGCTTGATAAATTGGGATTGTTTCGTAACTTGCTCTGTCAAGAACAATTGTTTTATCTGATTTATTAATAACTGGATAGTATAATGTATTATTTAAAATTGGAATGTTTGAAGGTATAATTATGTTTTCGTCTTCGAAACCGGTTAAAATACAATTTTTATTTTCAGTTAAATAATTTATTGCGACCTGACTAGTGTGGTTTGGTGGTATTTTAATTTTTGTATTGAAAGTTTTCGTATTTGTTTTGTAGCAAATTGTGGCACCGAATTTATCCAGAAAATCGTGTCCTAGAATTCCGTCATAAGGAATATTATGATCCCAGTCTATCACATGGAATTTGAAAATAAAGGTATCATGAGGTTTACCTCAGTTGTACCTTGTGTTTGGACTAGTGAATCCGCGATACCGTTTAACTGGACAATATGATTTTTATCTATCTCGACATTTTGCAATTTTGTTTTTTTTATTAGCGAAATAGCTGCCCCCGTATCGATTAGAAATTTGAAATTGTTATCGATCGAGTTGGGACTACTAAAGCTTAATTTTTTATCGTTTATTCTAGATTGTAGGATTGTGATTGGCTGTTGGCTATTTGAGCTTGAGAAGTCCCCTCCTCGGCCATTAGGTCGGGATGATTCAAGTTTAAATGCGACATTTCTGTTGCCAGGTTTATTTTGGGATTTTGGTTTGTAGTATTTTGGGCAAATTTCTTTTTTCTACATTCGGACTCTATATGTCCTTTATAATGGCAATAATTACATTTTTTAGACATGTTCGAATTATTCGAATTGTCTTTTAAGTTGCATTTTTCTTTCTTTTGCAATCTCCCGAACTATGATTTTTAGAATTGCAATATTTACAATTACTTTTATTTTTATGTATAATGCCTTGCGCGGTTAAATACATATATTCTTCTATCCCTAATTGTAACGCTTCACCTATAGAGTGAAAAACTTTATGTCTAAGCATTTGGGAAATTTCAGACCTAGAATGATATACAAAACGCCTAAGTGCTGTACGATGAATACTTTTCTTTTCGCTTTCTATAGAGAAATTACTGAAATCTTTGCTAAGTGCGTTTATGCACTTATTGGTAAGTTGATCGATTCGTGTGTAATATTCTCTAAGGGATTCGTAATTATTTTGTTTAATGCTTCCCAGTTGTTCCATGAGAAAGTCAAAGCTTTCCTGTGGAGCAAATAGGAGCTTAATTTGCTGTTTAAGTTCCTGAAATGAGCCTACGTTTCTATTTAATTTTGCTTTGGCGGCAGCGCCGATTTTTGTTATTATTAGAAGCGTTACGGCGTGCTTTTGTCTAGGACTAGCAAGTTCATATGCGGCTGAGGTATTATCGAGAAAATTAGTTACCTCGCTTGGGTCCCCGTTGAAGGGTGTGATCAGCTGTGCGAGAAAATTTAGAGAAACCTCCATGTTGGGGGAAGTAGTCTCTTCGAAGTCATTAGGATCAGTATCGTTATGGTCGGTATAATTTTCGTTTGAATCGGGTTCTGGTAAACTTGGGTAGAGTTGTTCGGTTACTTTGTGTTGTTCAGTCATTGTAAAAGGTGTGGAAAAATGGATGGAAAATCAAAAGCAGAAAAACAATACGTGTTTAAAAACTTACGGTTGCTTTTACGGATTGAATTGCCTTAGGTTCCGTGGATCCGCTTCGATTTAAAGTTTCTCGTATTGGATTACCCAACAGCACAATTCGTATTATCCGTTGAATGTGGGACTGCCTTAGGATCCGTGGGTCCGCTTCAATTGTTGAAGGTTCGCGTATTGGATTTCCAAACAGCACAGTCCGTAAAGTTTGACGTTTATTTGGTGTCCTGTCACGGTCGCCAGTTTTTGATGTCGTATCCTGAAGTTTCTCCAACGTCAAAAAAGATCCTTCATACGAACACCAATGGATTATATTACGGTCGCCAATTAGTTTTACTTTTAGTCGAAAACTAATAAAAATACTATTAGATTTTACACGTAAATGTACTTTACTGCTTCTTAATTGTTTTCTTTGACTGAGTAAACTTTCACTTTACTTTAAGTTGAAATAGTTTGGTTCAAAAGAAATAAAACAATAGAAATTTGATTTAATTATTTTATTTAATAATAATAATAGATTTACAATTCGCGTATTGTAAATCTGTCCTAATTAACAATTTTGATACTAATGACTTAGTTTAACGACATGACTGTAATGACTTGTATTTTGTGTATTGTTTTGTCCTATTTATATGATTTTTGATTTTTGAAAGTTACAAAATGGAATTTTCTGGACAGGAAATTACTGATATAATTGATAACAAAAATCATTAAAAATAAAAAAAATTTTGGAAAGTTGTAGTGTTCTACAATATACCTATCCGCTAGCCTTTTTCAACGTCCGTTTCACCCTCTCAGGGTGGTGTTAATTGACACTTTCAATGAATGTTTAAGTCAAGGGGTCAAACTAGTATGTCTACTAAACTGTACCCTCTGTAATCAACGAGTGACGTAACACAGCACGCATACGATCAAGACACATGATGTATGGACACGAATATACCAATGTGTTAGTATGATATGTTGATGATGATATAATATGCAGTTCGCATACATACACTATATACTATGATGGCCGACCTATTTGATAACTAATCAACAATTAAAAATAAATTTATTTATTTTAAGAAAGATATCCCTTTATTTTGAGAAATTTTTTTGTTCAATAGAATTTTTACACTTAAATACGACACACTTCATATTTTTTTCTGTTTCAATTTCATGAGTTGATTAAAAAAAACATGATATTTATTATGACGTGAACACCATGACGATCAGTAACAGACTAAATTAGTAGTGGTGTAAATTGCTACTTATTGCAACTTTCGCATTACACTTTTTTATATGTAGGCTTGATCTGTCTCACCTGTGGTTTTAGTTGTCGTATATGAAAGTCATCTTGTAGCTTAAGTGTCCAAGTGTGTTATTGTTTTGCTTTCGAAATTTTTGAGTGGGGAAACATATTTTAGTGTTTATTGTTATGTATTGTCCATATTTTCAATATAAAAATCACAATCCCCTTAACAATACTTGAAGTGTAAGTGTATGGAATAGATTAGTATGGTCATTTTGCGATCAACTTACGGTCTGATTGGGAGCCATATAATTTTATTGACCCAAACTGAAAGACTCAAGTAGGTAATAATTTCTGGACCAAAGGCAAGTAGATATTGGTTGGTAGACAAAGAAAATTTAATACGTTTTTTGGCTAATTTGTCACGTTTTCCTATTACGTCAAGTATAAAATATAATTACTTTATTACTATTACCAAATTTTGTTAACTTTGGGTAAAAAATTTCAAATTTTTCATATCCATTATCCGTACACTAAAACCACGGTCCTGATAAATTTTATGAATTCTATAACGTAATTAAAAGAAACTGTTACATTGTTTTTTGTTTACCTGTAATTTTTGTTTAAACAGAAAACAACAAAGAGACAGTAAGTACATTCTGATTGTGAATGTGAAATCCTCGTGTAAACCAAATGTCGAAAATTAAAGTAAATGTAAATATTGACTTTCCAAATATACATCTATATTTAGAAATACAGATGAGGAACGGGAAAATATTGCCACAAAATGGATGAATAAAACCATATTGTGATAGATTGTAAATCAAACAAATATACCAACATACATACATACATACGATTACCCGCAACGTCAATTTGTCAAATTTTGATAAGTTGAGTGTTATTAATATTGTGTTTTGGCTTTCAGTAGTTTCTAATAATGAAGAAAAGTATATATAAGTTACACGTGTATTAAAAAAATAAAGGTTAAAGTAAAATCTTAATATTTTCATTTATTACAGAAAATAATTATTTTTCTTATACAATTTAATTAAACCGTGAAGAAAAGGGTAACGTGACAAATATTGTGACAAAAATATTATAACTTCATAACTTTTTGCTGTTGTGTACAACTTAGAAAATTACTTTATTTTATGTAATATATTATTTTGATATATAAGAAGGAAGATTAACAATAATTTAATGAATGAAGACATGAGTGGATGAAGGTGTTATGAAACATTTTTTTTATAATTTTACAACAGAAGCGTTTGAACGTTTTTATTTACATATAGGGAAGAGCGGGGCTATACCGTACAGCCAGGCTAAACCGTACACCCATTTTTCGTGTCTAGATTTCAAGCTAGACGAGTCGCAACATAGCGCCTGACCGCGGAAAATCACAGGATTGAGTTCGTTCCGCTGTGCGCATAAATGCCAATGTGACGGTGAAAAAACTTGTTTTTATGATTTCTCTTATAATTTTGGGGCACTGCCAAATAAGAGTTGGGTGGAGAACTTTTACTTATGAGCTAGTAGCTACAAGATCATAAGAAACTCCTTTTCTTAAGCTCTCTCTTGATCACTAGTGATGACTAGTTAGGCAACGGAATATGAGGTAAGGTTATGAAACTTCCACAAGGTACAGGATGGGGCTAAACCGT